>JAOWBW010000020.1:934152-1500518 GCA_026119855.1 Campanula takesimana
TTACTCGTATATCACAATTATGACAGGTTCTACCGTCATGGTGAGACAACGATATGAATTTTATTTCATTACTAACTTTACTCGTATATCACCAAAAGATTGACTCCGCCTGAGTGATGAGATGACATAATTATATAAATATAATTACTCTATTTACTCATATACCACCAAAAGATTTACTATGTCTGACTGATGAGAAACGAACATTATTTATTTAATGCTTTAAATGTTGACGCTTGAAAAGGGTAATAACCCCAAGCTAGAGACTTAACATATTTTATCTACTTGTTATAATTTTTTTTATGTTTATCAAATTCCCATCAAAAATAAAAATGGTGGTGGATGATATAAAATGTTATATTACAATAATCAAATTTTAAAGGTTTCATTTGTAAAAACTTCAAAAGATAAAGGACACTAGAATAAATCAACACTATTCATACCACTATTCATACGATTCAGCCTGCAAAATCTCAAAGAATTGAAGAAAAATCGTCATACCACTATTCATACTATTCAGCCTACCCTAATATACCCAAAATCTCAGAGAATTGAAGAAAAAATATTCATACCACTATTCATATGAAGCCTACCATAATCTACGGAAATGCTTATAGAATCAAAAATATATATATATATATATATATATATATATATATGTGGAGAAAAATCTATGTGCTAATGTACTGATATATTTTTTGGATATGTGCTAGATGTATGTAAAGGTATGTGCTATTTTTTTGCGTATGATTAAATTTGCACTATTATTTACATCATACTAATATAATGATTTAAGTAAAATAACTATCTTTGTAAATGATTTTTTTGTTTAATTTTGAAATAACTTTAATTAACCCAAAAAAAAATCTCAACGGCTATTTTAACGGCTAGTTAGTGGATAAAGATAGCATTTTTACTATAAATACCTACACTCTTCTTCCATTATTTTCCTAAAACTTCTTACAATTATATACACTCTACTTCAAAATGGTCACAATTCTTTCGATTTCTGTTGTCATAATGGTGCTAGCATATACAATATTGGTCTTCACTGCCGACTACTTCCCATATGATTTCTATCTATATGTTATCAGTCTTTTCTATATGTACTTTTTCCTAGCAATAATAAATGCACTTGATATGTAAGCATTATTGTTCTAGCCTTCTCATGTTTTGAATAAAATATGCTTCTAAATGTTATAATAATGTGCATGTTGCAAATCCGGCTTTTAAGAGATTGGATGTTAGTGGAAAAAACTACCAAACATGGTGCATAGATGTTGAATTATATCTTGAATCCAAAAACCTGACGGAAACTATTCAAAAAGGTAATACTACCTCAAACCAAGACAAGGCTGCGGCAATGCATTTTCTTCGTTCTCATTTCCAAGAGGCGCTAAAAATGGAATACTTAATGGTAAAAGATCCAGTCGTGTTTTGGGAAGATCTAAAAGAAAGATTCCGCCACTTGAATGCGGTTACACTCCCACAAGCAACTTTCGACTGGATAAATTTACGAGTACAAGATTTTAAGAGTATAAGTGAATATAAATCTAAGCTGTATGAAATTACATCACGCCTTGAATCATGTGGCAAGAAAATATCTGAAGCGGACAAGTTGGAGAAAACATTCTCCACTTTTCATGCCTCTAATATCCTCTTACAGCAGCAATACAGGGAGAGACAATTTACATGATACTCAGAATTGATCTCTTGCATGCTTGTTGCTGAGCAAAACAACGAGATAATAATGAAAAATCACAAATCTCGTGAAGTTGCCACTGCTCCTGTCCTAGAAGCAAATTTCAATGAACAAAATAATTTTGGGCAAGGATATAGTTATGGACATGGACAAGGATGTGGTCGTGGTCGTGGCCGAGGCCGAGGTAGAGGCAGAGGAAATAATTATGGTTATCATAACGCCCATAATGATGGACACTCTTCTCATAACCCGACTTGGAAAAGAGGAGAGAATACAGAGAGGCCATCAAAGAGACCACATACTGAACCACGAAACACAGAATCTGTGTGTTTCCGTTGTGGTATGAAATGGCATTCGGAAAAGGCTTGTCATTCATCAAAATACTTTGTCAATCTCTATAAAGATTCCCTGAAAAGGAAAGGCAAATGTGTTGAGACAAATTTTGTCTTCCAAGATGATGACACAAATGAAGGTCTTTCCTCTGACACCCATTTGGATCTGCCCAATTTCATCAATGAAGAATATGATGACTAGCTTGATTCTCATCTCCTAAGTGTGTTCAGTGTGCCTTAATTTCCCTTGCATGTCTCCCTTTCTTGAAGTTGTCGTATAAGTGTGCTCTAGTTTCGTTGCATGTCTTGCTTTCTTGAAGCTATCCTTTTAAGTGTGCTGTAGATTTCATGTATTTTTTTAATATTGTCATTGTAAAATAATCTTTCATTGTAACATATTCTGTATGTGTGAATTTTAAGTATGTTTAAATCAAACATGATTGATTTTAAAACCTTTTCTTCATATTTTATTATCTATCAGCTCATACCTATTTAATTTTCTTTTAGAACAACGTGAACTTTGGATTACAAATCATGAAGAACATGGATGATTTATGCTTGGTAGATAGTGCAACCACTCATACTATCTTGAAAGGTAGATTTTTTTTGACACCTTACTAGAAAAAAAGGGGAGTGTCACTACAATTGCTAATGTCAATATTCTTATAATGGGCTCTAGAAGAGCATTAATAACTCTTCCTATGGGAACAGAATTAGTGATAAAATATGCCCTTTTACATCCTCAATCTAATGGTTTTCATATTGAAACCACAACTGAGGATAATAAAGAATGTCTACTCATGACAAGGTTGGCAGGATGTCAAAAACACATTGTTGAAAAACTTCCATCCTTGTCTACAGGATTGTATTACACATACATCCAACCTTCTCATAATCATGTTGTAATGAGTTTAAAGTTTACAGACCCAAATTCTTTTAAACTATGGCATGATCGTTTAGGACACCCCGGGCAAAATATGATACGTCGTATTATCACTAATTCTATGGGGCATAATATGCCTACAAGAAACCTTCCTTTAACAAATGAGTTCATATGCGAAGCATATGCAAAAGGGAAGCTTATTGTACGACCATCTCATACTAAAGTTGGAATAGTCTCCCAAATTCCTTGAAAGGATTCATGGAGATATACGTGGACCAATCCATCCATCATCAGGACCATTTTGATATTTTATGGTCTTAATTGATGCCTCCACTAGGTGGAGCCATGTCTGCTTATTATCAACTAGAAATTATGCATTCGCTAAGTTTATGGCTAAAGTCATTGAACTTAGAGCACAAGTAAGGAATTTTATGTTTTAAAAAGGGAATCGTCTCGATAATGTTCAAGACGGTTAAAGAAGAGAAATGACTCTTTGTTGTGTTGAGACTTATAAAATTTCTGAAAGGGTCGATGAGTTAACTTGAAGAGTACCTAATATATGGGCCTCGAGTGAATATGTGACTACTTCATTTTGGAATTACTTATAGTATGGGTGATAACTTGTATGGATATTCGATTTTAAGGAACATGTCTTGAGTATGAATACCAGAATACGAGTACTTCTTGTGAAAGTTTCATGGAGTAATCACGGTATTGAGAAGGTAATATGGGAAACCGAGCATGAAATGTGAGAAAGGTACCCGCCGTTGTTTAATGATTTCAGTAAGTACATGTTTTCTTGGGTGTGTATCATTGCTGATCTTGAGTCCCATTTTGAGTATACGTAGAATATTTATGTGTTTTATATGTGTCGAGTCATTTGATACAAATGAATGAAAACTGAAATTGGGATTTAAGCGTGTGACATTGAGAGTATGATTGGATTAATAAATTAGTCCAATGTAAATATAAATAAATTGAGAATTCTTTTGTTAGGATCGGTAAGCTATTGGTCCCTCGCATGTTATGCGTATTTGTTGTATAAGACTCGTTTTGATGATGTGTTATAACTTCGGTAAGTAAAATTTGCGGACGAATTTTTTTTTAGGAGGGGAGGATGTAATGCCCGTCCCAATTGTATATAAATTTTATGCACAATATTATTTTATATTTTAATTTGTGTTAGTTTGATTATTTTAAGAGACTTACTTGATCTATTAAAATATTAAATAAAAGTATTTGGGTTGCAAAATGATTAACTAGCATGAGTAGAAGCTAAAATAGATATCTTTAACTCAATAAATTAATTCTAATTGAATTATTATATCTGTTATTATGTGTAAATTATGTTAATAATGATGATTAGTTAAGGTTCAATTTAGTTAGATTACTGTTATTAGTCGAATTACATAGCCTACATAGTTGACCAAATATGGAAATTTTGACTAGTTTTAAATCTTGTTGGTCCTAATTGGTTTACTTGGATTGTGCTTCTTAATATTAGTTGTAAGTTAAATAGAAAGCATTCTTTGAAAATCTGAGAGTGTGAGTGTGAGAGTGAGATGAGTAGGTGACTCAGCTTAGGGAGGTTATGTGTTTAATTTAAATTATTAAAGGGTTTAAATGGCAATAGCTTATTTTTAGAGGATCTAAGAGTAAAAGTTAAAAACTTTATTGATATAAAAAGAGGAAAACTTCATCAGGAAGCATTTTTTTTACCCAAACAACTCAGTTCCTCCGTCCCTATGTTCGACCGAAAAACCTTCACCAAATCTCGTCCTTCTTGTCTAAATAACTTCCATTAATTCAACTATCCGACCACACCAAAAATCTGACTTTCCCAATTTTCTCTCCATGGATGAAAAGGTAAGGTTTTCTCCTTATTTTGATTTTATTACTTTTAATTATTCCTCCGTTCTAAAATCCGACTTCACTAAAATGTTCAGGGCGTTGAATAGGTCATTTCTAACCGATTAGAATATATTTCCATCGATACTTTCCCCGTAGTAGGTAAGTTACTATTTCCCCTTTAATTATAAAAATGTTCATACATATTTATTATGATACTTTTTCTGATAATTGCTGCTTTGGGGGAAGTATTGGAGCTATTTGCTATTTTGGCGATTTGGTGAGTATTCTCTCTATTGGAATCATTTTATGGGTTTATATACATAAGATAGAAAGTTGTAATAGTACTTGTGAGACAGTGAAATAGATTTAGTATAACAGTTGGTGAAATAGATTTAATATGATACTTGTGATGGTAATTGTTAGCTTTGTGGTGAGTATTTGAGTAAGTTGACATTAACTATGTTAAAGAAGTTATTTTGTGTTGTTGAATTCAGTTGTGTGGATTCATATTTAGTAAGATAGATGTTGGGTGCTTAAATGCTATATATAGTAATTTTATGGTTAATTATAAAGTTGTGATTGATATGGTGAAATTTGGGTGAATCTAATAGTTGAAAAGTGAGATGGTCCCGAAGAAATATAATTGGTATTAGTACTAGTAAGTTTGAGACAGAATATTAGTATCATTAAAATTGTGATGTTCTTGTTGTGAATTAGTGATAAGTTATGAAGTTTAATGATAAGGGTTGAAGTAGTGATAAGTAGTGAAATTTTTGGGGTTTGATTCCTATGGAAGATGTGTAAACTGAGTATGAAAATATAGGTTATCGGTAAGCATGGTATTTGAGAAGTAATACTTCCCCTTAATTGTGAAAATGATTGATCTATGTTATATGTATTATGGTTTTCAATAATGGTGAAGTATACTCTTATTTGGGAAAATTGGTATAGTTAGGTTGCAATGGATGCTATGCTTGGGTTTCAAGATGTTATTAGTAGGGGTATATTGCTCTTGTAAGGAATTTGAGGTCAGTGGTGTAGGGTACAAACGTTGAGCAATGTTAGGTGTTATACTTTTGGGACGGTGAAACGAAGGGAGTATAACAATTCTCAGTTTTAGGCATGGCGTGAAGTTTGGGCGGCCGCCCAAAATGGGCAGGCGGCCGCACAATCTTCTGAAAGGATTTGTTCTTGGTTTTTCTTTAAGTGGGCGACCGCACACCCCTTCATGGGCGGCCGCACACACTCCCCTGTGAATGAATAATGGTTCCAAATGGGTGAATTAAAGGGTGATCTTTGTTTAGCCCTAGAGGATGGTCTAGGGTAATTGTAGGAGTATTTTGGGAAGGTTGTTATGAGTGTTAATTCTAATGTATATGGGCTTAATTGGTGAATGATGAATATCAAATGTGATATAATTTGAATTAACGAGATTATGCAATTGTGCTTATGTGATTTATGTGGTTAATGGACTAGTCCCCTACTTTGGGCCTAGTGCTAGTTTTGTTATATCAAGTAAATACTACTTGTGTACTTATATGTGTGTTCAGCTGGCTTGTTGTTTCGGGGGTGTATAGGTTCATGTTTATTATGAGCGCTGGGGCTAAGTAATAACCGTGAATCTATGCATCTGTGACCTTTTGCTCCTACTCTTGATCACGGTAGGAGTCTAGCTTTCCCAATTATTGGAGCATTATGCACAATGATTGAATAGCTCTTTTTATTCTTGGTTTAAGATACTGGGTAACGGGTCTCCGCTGATATGGTGAAGCTGCATCAAATGTGAATGACGGCTGCAACGGTAACATCGACAACGACGGTACCGGTTCTTGATTTGGTATGGTGGTATAAGGTGGAAGAAATATACTTTGAAATGTGTTACTTCCAGTTATACGTGTTGCATCATGGGTTGGTTTAACCTCCCATATTATGTGCTACTTGATCTGAGATGGTTATTTGATACTATGTTGCATCATGATAACATGTATGCATGTCATGTAGATAAGTAGTAACTTACTGAGATTTTATCTCACCCCTTTCCTTGTTTAATTTTTAGATCACAGGAAAGCTAGTAATAGTACGAAGTGAGGCACGTGTCAGCGGACTGGTGACTGCAAGTTGTATCGTCTTGTTATTTGTGAGGACGTGGTTTTTGAGTTATTATAACTCTATACTTTGGGGTAGAATTGTAAAATATACCAGTTGTTTTCTAGGGGTGTACCGGCTGTGTGCTGTGCAGTGTGAGGGTTAAGTATAACTCCAAGACCTTTATGTATTATGATAGTATGTATTCCGCCAATTATATAAATGATGTATTCCGGGTATTATTTGTCGTTTTCTAGTAGTGGCGTGTCGGGTTGCGGGTTACATATCGGACCCGGGAACTCGGGGCGTTACAGTTGGTATCAGAGCTGTAGTTAGCTCTAAGCCTGTATAAGGTCTACGGCCTAGGTGGGTTGGTTCATGGGTGTGATATTGACGTCGAGTGTTTCGTTACTTGTTGTTATACCAGGCATATGACTGGTGTTGTTAGCATTGATCCAATTGGGATTAGATGGTTTTAGAATCGAGAGTGCACGTCTTTACAGACTCAGGCGTATTTATTTCGTATAATGGACATTAGTATATGCTATATATGCATGTTTGTCCTCATTTCTTGATTTACGTGGAGGTGTATTCTCTAATAAGAGACTACTTGTTTGATATCGATAGCTATCTGAAAACCGATAGAAGTGTGGGCGATAACACCATATACATTATAAGTTGATTTAGTCATGTTACCTATTTGGGACATTGATGTGATACGTGGTATTGTCTAGTTTTCAATGTGTTATGAATTTCCTACTTGCCAACAAAAGATGGTAAAGTTTTCTATGCTAGTGTACTTAATTTTATATTTGAGTATAGTAGGTCTAAGTGTGGCATTCATGTTATATATACATTGGAAGCCAGAAGATTGTTATTACGAGGTTGTGTAAGGTATTTAGCCTATGATGATTTCAAAAGTACATATACATTGAAATTAGCGGATATGCCGTTATTTGTGAGGTTCCAGATATAGTGTACATTAAGTCTAAGATGGCAATTGATCGATTGGGAGATTTAAGTTATACGACGAGATGATGGGGTACAATAATTATATGTGAATCAGTGAACATATGACATCGGTTGAGTTAAGATAGTTGAAGAATCAACTTGAGAATTTACTTGATAGAGGGTTCATCGAGTCGAGCAGACCTAAGTGGGGTGCATCATTATTGCTTAGAATGGGAAGAGATTTTACCCTACGATTGTATATTGAATATAGAGAGTTCAACTAGGTGGCTATAATGAATTAGTACCTATGATTGCATGTTGATGATCTAAAGGATTTACTTCAGATACCAGTGGCTTGTTTAGTGTTTGACTTGAAGTGATTATCGTCAGTTGAAAATTAGAATTATATGTATATTTCGAGGACAACTTGTTTATACCAGGTATGGACATCATAGAATGATGGATTCGGTTGTACGAATCAGTAAATGTTCAAATGGTATTGTTGGATATGTTGAATGGTATATGTAACCAAGATTGAATTGCCCTGTGATGGTATTAACAATGATCATCTTATTGAAAGTTAAGGATAAGGAGATATCTCTAGTACGACTTCTTATATCGGTTAGGCTTATTATGAATTCTTAGTTATGCTATATAGATTACTAAGTGATCTAGCAGTATTGATGGCTTAATGACCGATATTTCCAATCCATAATTTACTTTCTTTGCGGTGTATTGACTGAGGACATATTAGTATACACCAAGTCGCAGACTGAGTATTAATTGTATTGAAATTGCTTCGAGAGAATTAATTGTTCGTAAAAGCTAGCACGAGTTAAAGGATCTATTATCTCGAAGTGGATTTATTTCAGGCATAGTTATTAACTTATGTAAATGGAAACAACCAAGTTACGCATATTCTTGGGATTCTCTTGACTTTGTCAGGAATTCATTGAAAGACTTGTTGTGATAGTTATATTGCTAATGATTTAACAAATAAGGATACACTTTCCCGATGAATAGAGGCATGTGCAATTGAGTCTTAAATATTGAAATGATTATTTTATCTTTGAAGTATTGGTTTAGGTTGATAGTAGTTATTGATAATTAGTTGATAGTTTATTATTGAGCAATTGTTATAGAGTGTATGGAATTGTTTTGGTTCCAAAGGTTGGAATAGTGTAATGATATTATTATAATCTGGATATCAATTTAAGTGGATATTTTATATTAGAATTGTTGGGCTTGCACTGTACCTTTGGTTTAAGATGCTAACTGAAGAAAAGACACTATACTTGTAATCCTTGGAGATATAATCACTTCGGTGAATATCATAGGGAAGAAGAATTTCTTTAGTATTTCACGGTTTCAGAAGTTGATTAAGCTTGGGATGGTTTATGCTTAAATAATGTTATTGTTGTAGATTTCTGGGAAGCAATACTAAATGTTCTGTGTGCTAGTTGAAGTATTTTTGGTAGTGCAATTAAGGTTATAAATAAGACAGGTTCGTGATATTTTGAAAATTGAGTTTTAGGAACAATTTAGATTCCTTGATTCTGGGTAGGGATTTTAGTTAGTAGTTGAGATAGTGATTTCAGAAGCTCATATATGGGAATTATCATGTTATAAATGTTATTGAAATTCACTTATTGTGGTTTAGAATGTGTAATTGGTGACATATTCGAACATTGGGTTCGGAAAAAAAAAATGAGATCTTGAGTTCAAGTAAGGAATTTTATGTTTTAAAAAGGGAATCGTCTCGATAATGTTCAAGACGGTTAAAGAAGAGAAATGACTCTTTGTTGTGTTGAGACTTATAAAATTTCTGAAAGGGTCGATGAGTTAACTTGAAGAGTACCTAATATATGGGCCTCGAGTGAATATGTGACTACTTCATTTTGGAATTACTTATAGTATGGGTGATAACTTGTATGGATATTCGATTTTAAGGAACATGTCTTGAGTATGAATACCAGAATACGAGTACTTCTTGTGAAAGTTTCATAGAGTAATCACGGTATTGAGAAGGTAATATGGGAAACCGAGCATGAAATGTGAGAAAGGTACCCGCCGTTGTTTAATGATTTCAGTAAGTACATGTTTTCTTGGGTGTGTATCATTGCTGATCTTGAGTCCCATTTTGAGTATACGTAGAATATTTATGTGTTTTATATGTGTCGAGTCATTTGATACAAATGAATGAAAACTGAAATTGGGATTTAAGCGTGTGACATTGAGAGTATGATTGGATTAATAAATTAGTCCAATGTAAATATAAATAAATTGAGAATTCTTTTGTTAGGGTCGGTAAGCTATTGGTCCCTCGCATGTTATGCGTATTTGTTGTATAAGACTCGTTTTGATGATGTGTTATAACTTCAGTAAGTAAAATTCGCGGACGAATTTTTTTTTAGGAGGGGAGGATGTAATGCCCGTCCCAATTGTATATAAATTTTATGCACAATATTATTTTATATTTTAATTTGTGTTAATTTGATTATTTTAAGAGACTTACTTGATCTATTAAAATATTAAATAAAAGTATTTGGGTTGCAAAATGATTAACTAGCATGAGTAGAAGCTAAAATAGATATCTTTAACTCAATAAATTAATTCTAATTGAATTATTATATCTGTTATTATGTCTAAATTATGTTAATAATGATGATTAGTTAAGGTTCAATTTAGTTAGATTACTGTTATTAGTCGAATTACATAGCCTACATAGTTGACCAAATATGGAAATTTTGACTAGTTTTAAATCTTATTGGTCCTAATTGGTTTACTTGGATTGTGCTTCTTAATATTAGTTGTAAGTTAAATAGAAAGCATTCTTTGAAAATCTGAGAGTGTGAGTGTGAGAGTGAGATGAGTAGGTGACTCAGCTTAGGGAGGTTATGTGTTTAATTTAAATTATTAAAGGGTTTAAATGGCAATAGCTTATTTTTGGAGGATCTAAGAGTAAAAGTTAAAAACTTTATTGATATAAAAAGAGGAAAACTTCATCAGGAAGCATTATTTTACCCAAACAACTCAGTTCCTCCGTCCCTATGTTCGACCGAAGGGTTTCTTCACCAAATCTCGTCCTTCTTGTCTAAATAACTTCTATTAATTCAACTATCCGACCACACCAAAAATCTGACTTTCCTAATTTTCTCTCCATGTATGAAAAGGTAAGGTTTTCTCCTTATTTTGATTTTATTACTTTTAATTATTCCTCCGTTCTAAAATCCGACTTCACTAAAATGTTCAGGGCGTTGAATAGGTCATTTCTAACCGATTAGAATATATTTCCATCGATACTTTCCCCGTAGTAGGTAAGTTACTATTTCCCCTTTAATTATAAAAATGTTCATACATATTTATTATGATACTTTTTCTGATAATTGTTGCTTTGGGGGAAGTATTGGAGCTATTTGCTATTTTTGCGATTTGGTGAGTATTCTCCCTATTGGAATCATTTTATGGGTTTATATACATAAGATAGAAAGTTGTAATAGTACTTGTGAGACAGTGAAATAGATTTAGTATAACAGTTGGTGAAATAGATTTAATATGATACTTGTGATGGTAATTGTTAGCTTTGTGGTGAGTATTTGAGTAAGTTGACATTAACTATGTTAAAGAAGTTATTTTGTGTTGTTGAATTCAGTTATGTGGATTCATATTTAGTAAGATAGATGTTGGGTGCTTAAATGCTATATATAGTAATTTTATGGTTAATTATAAAGTTGTGATTGATATGGTGAAATTTGGGTGAATCTAATAGTTGAAAAGTGAGATGGTCCCGAAGAAATATAATTGGTATTAGTACTAGTAAGTTTGAGACAGAATATTAGTATCATTAAAATTGTGATGTTCTTGTTGTGAATTAGTGATAAGTTATGAAGTTTAATGATAAGGTTTGAAGTAGTGATAAGTAGTGAAATTTTTGGGGTTTGATTCCTATGGAAGATGTGTAAACTGAGAATGAAAATATAGGTTATGGGTAAGCATGGTATTTGAGAAGTAAGTTACTACTTCCCCTTAATTGTTAAAATGATTGATCTATGTTATATGTATTGTGGTTTTCAATAATGGTGAAGTATACTCTTGTTTGGGAAAATTGGTATAGTTAGGTTGCAATGGATGCTATGCTTGGGTTTCAAGATGTTATTAGTAGGGGTATATTGCTCTTGTAAGGAATTTGAGGTCAGTGGTGTAGGGTACAAACGTTGAGCAATGTTAGGTGTTATACTTTTGGGACGGTGAAACGAAGGGAGTATAACAATTCTCAGTTTTAGGCCTGGCGTGAAGTTTGGGCGGCCGCCCAAAATGGGCAGGCGGCCGCACAATCTTCTGAAAGGATTTGTTCTTGGTTTTTCTTTAAGTGGGCGACCGCACACCCCTTCATGGGCGGCCGCACATGTCGCGCCCCGTACCCGTGGTCCTACATGGCCCCACGCTCGGGACGCGCACGGAAGACGTCATAAATCACATTTAACAAAAACTTTTCGAAAACTATCATAAAGATAAACGAAATCCACTTTACTTTTAAATTACTTTCACGACTAACACTTGGCACGAAGGCCTACATTAACTTATACAAAAGAATGAACACCAACATTATCCAAAATAGGTGTTACAAGATCGAGTCACGGATACACTACCCATTAAGGTTATACATTTACATAATGTAGCCTTTACAAACATACCCCAAAAGAATTTACCACCTCGACGCCTTCCTTGTGATAAGTGACCTATCCCGGATGCACGCCATTATCTAAAACAGTAAACAAATAAGGGGTGATATAAAATCTCAGTAAGCTACTAATGTGCAACTACACTCCATGCCAACATGATAATCACAAAGGAACAATCAAGGCCTTCACATATGCATATAACATAAAAGATATAGTCCACTCATCACATAACACTAAATGCGGAAATAAACACTCATATGTGGATACTGAGCCAAGGTTCTATAAACGGAACACCATCCTTTGAGAAGAGTCCGTTGAGCAGCATGAACGAGCTGAAGCCGGTTCCGGAACCAAGTAACAACAACAACCAGAAGTGGGGGAAATAACACAAAGTCATACCCCCAAGCGTGTAGCTAGAATACTCACCATAGGAGCTAGCTCATCCCAACCACGATCATGGGAAGGGGCATCCCACTCAAGGCCACTGAACATGGGGAAACTGGGTTACCAGTGAAGTACATTATACTGGACTCGGCTCGTGCCATTATAATACACATCACTGCCCAAAACAAACACAACAATGCCAGCTGGACTCTATACAAGCACATGGTAATAAATACTCGCCTGAAATAACAACGGGGCATTGATTCCAAAGTAGGGAACCAAGCCAAATTCATCACAAAGGATTCAAACTAATTCTCATGAAGAGATCAATCAACAACAACATCACACTTGAAGTTACTCAAAAAGAGCACAATGGTTACACACCTTATCACATTACAAGCACGATCACAAAGGACTCAATTCTATCACTAGAGTGAACTACAATGTTCACTAAGGTCAACTAGAAGGACACCCAAGACTTAGACTAAAACACGTTCTTCAATCACACAAATTAGCAAGATGTAAATTTTCAGAGAACTGTGCGGCCGCCCATCATGGACTGTGCGGTCGCCCAAAATCCTTCAAACCAAGAACAAAAGCTTTCAGAATGTTGTGCGGTCGCCCAGGAAATTTTGTGCGGCCGCCCAACCTTCTGGATTTCTGGAAATCGGGAAGAACAAGATGGTTTCTTCCATTTTCAAACCCAAAACACATTCAACCAAAATCAAACATTCCAACACACATACTAATGTACCAAAACAACTAATAAGTCTAAAAGGACTCATACAACAACTTTTAACAACCAAAATCAAGAATCAAACCCAACATTCAAGATTTCACCATTTTTGATCAAAACCCAAAATAAATTCCAAATAAATTGTAACCACACCAAACCTCAAATATAACAACAAAAGCATTATATGAACATGATATGGATATTTTAGCATCAAAATGGGGGAAAAGTAACTTACTTGAAAATAATGAAAGTTGACGGAATTCAATTCTTTTTGGCTTCCTACGATCCTATCGACGATCTAAACAATGTTCACGTTTTAAGAAATGAGAGAAGATGAGAGGAAGAAGGTTTAAATGAAGAGAGAAGAAAGAAGAAGAAAAACATACCATACCCAAGAGAGAGAGAGAGAGTTTCCAGGGAGATGGGATGGAGAGAGTGAGGGAGAAGGTGAGGGAGGTGAGGGAGGAGTAGGGAAATGTTTAAAAGATTTACACTTAGGCCCCCTCTCTCACACTGCACACAAACTACACTCCCTACTAACAATTAAGACCCAATTATCCTACACTAGCACAAAATCAATTAAACGTTAGGCATAAAATATTATAACACACCAAATGCACACAAAATAAATAATTAAATAAATAATTAAGCAAGTAAATAATTAAATAATTACTTATTACTAAGAAAATAGAGACGGGGTTTCGGGTCGTGACAATCACTCCCCCTAAAAGAAAATTCGACCCGAATTTTAACACTTACCAAGATTTTCGAATAGCCACGGATACTTCCGTTCCATCTCATCCCGCAATTCCCAAGTCGACTCCTCAACTTCGTGATTCCTCCATACCACTCTAACTAGGGCAATGCTCTTGTTCCTCAACTCTTGCACCTTGGTATCAATCACGCGAATTGGTTTCTCCTCATAAGACATATTCGGTTCGATATCTCCCGGTACTTCTGACAACACATGAGACGGATCATACACATATTTGCGAAGCGCTGAAACATGGAACACATTATGCAATCGGCCTAAAGAAGGCGGTAACGCAAGACGATAAGCAAGGTTCCCAACTCTATCTAATATCTCGAAAGGCCCAATAAACCTTGGAGCAAGCTTCCCCTTCTTACCAAACCTCCGGATTCCTACCTTCGGAGACACTTTCAAAAACACGCAGTCACCCGACTGAAACTCGAGATCTCTCCTCCGGTGGTCGGCATAGTTCTTTTGTCTAGACTGAGCGGTGATTAGACGATTTCGAATAAGCTTTACCTTTTCAACCGAATCATTAACCAAATCGACACCCCAAATCTTAGCTTCCCCGACTTCGTCCCAACAAACGGGAGACCGACACTTCCTACCATACAAAGCTTCATAAGGAGCCATCTCGATACTCGATTGAAAACTGTTGTTATAAGCAAACTCCACTAAAGGTAAATGAGTATCCCAAGAATCATCGAAGTCGATCGAACAAGCCCGTAACATGTCTTCAAGAATCTGAATCGTTCTCTCCGATTGACCATCGGTTTGTGGGTGAAAAGCCGTGCTAAACCTCAATTCAGAACCCAAAGCCTTCTGAAACGCCTGCCAAAACCGAGATGTAAATCTAGGATCCCGATCAGAAACAATACTAACTGGAACCCCATGCAATCTCACAATCTCGTTGATATACAAAGTCGCAAGCCTTTCCATTGAATAGCTAATCTCGATGGGTAGAAAATGAGAAGACTTTGTCAATCTATCTACAACCACCCAAACTGCATCATACCTTCTCCTCGTACGCGGTAATCCGGACACAAAATCCATCGTCACATGTTCCCATTTCCATTCCGGTATCTCAAGAGGTTGAAGTAGCCCCGCGGGTCTTTGATGTTCCGCTTTAACCTGTTGGCAAGTCAAACACTTCGATACATAATCCGCTATTTCTCGCTTCATGCCACTCCACCAGAAATGCTGTTTCAAATCCCGATACATTTTGGTACTCCCGGGGTGAATAGTATACTTCGACTTGTGGCCCTCATCCAGAACTTGGCGCTTTACTCCTTCCACATTGGGAACACACAAACGACCCCCATAATTCAAAACCCCTTCAGAACTAAGAGAAAACCCTTCAAACTTTTTGTCTCCAATCTTACTCGAAATCTTCATCGACTCGGGATCATCCTTCTGAGCATCCTTAATTTGTTGAATTAAGGTAGGTAATACCTTAATGTTCGCAAAGATAGCCCCATGCTTGGACTCATAAGGATCCCAATCTCGAACATTTTCCATTCACGCACCATCAATGAAGCTACATAAGACTTCCGACTAATGGCATCGGCGACCACATTAGCCTTACCCGGATGATAAGAAATGGTGCAATCAAAATCCTTCAACAATTCCATCCATCTGCGATGTCTATTGTTCAACTCCTTTTGCGAGAAAAGATACTTCAGACTTTGGTGATCGGTAAAAATCTCAAACTTTGCCCCATATAAATAATGCTTCCATTTGTGCAATGCAAAGACAATAGCCGCAAGTTCCATGTCATGGGTAGGATAATTCTGCTCACTCGGAGTCAACTTCCTTGAGGCATACGCAATCACTTTCCCATTTTGCATTAAAACGCACCCGAGGCCTTCTTTAGAAGCGTCACTATAAATAACCAGTTCATCTTTCCCATTTGGTAACACAAGTATAGGAGCGGTGGTCAACCTCCTTTTCAATTCATCAAAACTCATTTGGCATTTTTCTTCCCATACAAACGGCACGTTCTTTCTGGTCAACTGAGTCAACGGGGTAGCAATTTTGGAAAATCCCTCAATAAATCTTCTATAGTACCCGGCTAAGCCCAAGAAACTCCGAATCTCCGTAACTGATTCCGGCCTCTTCCAATCCACAATAGCTTCAATTTTTGAAGGATCTACGGATATCCCTCCATTAGAAACCACGTGCCCCAGAAAAGAAACTTCCTCAAGCCAAAAGGCACACTTACTGAACTTCGCAAACAATTGCTTCTCCCCAAGAATAGATAAGACCATTCGCAAATGTTGTTCGTGCTCCTCCCGAGACTTCGAATAGACTAGAATGTCATCGATAAACACCACCACGAAAGTATCAAGATACGGCTTAAAAACCCGATTCATCATATCCATAAATACCGCAGGAGCATTCGTTAACCCGAAAGGCATGACAAGAAATTCATAGTGCCCATACCTACTACGGAAGGCGGTCTTGGAAATGTCCTCAGAACGAATCTTTAACTGGTGATAACCACTCCTCAAATCAAGCTTTGAAAAGACAACCGACCCCTGAAGCTGATCAAACAAGTCATCAATATGGGGAAGAGGATATTTATTCTTTATGGTTACCTGATTTAGCTTCCTGTAATCTATACACAGCCTCAAAGATCCATCTCTCTTCTTGACAAACAATACCGGAGCTCCCCACGATGACACACTAGGGCGGATAAACCCACGATCAAGTAACTCTTGCAACTGCTCCTTCAATTCCTTCAATTCGGCTGGGGCCATTCTATAAGGTGCCGCCGATATAGGAGTTGTACCTGGAAGCAAGTCTATACAAAATTCGATCTCTCTATCGGGAGGCATAGAGTACTCGTAGAAAACACATCCGGAAACTCCCTAACAATATTTACCTCTTCCACACTAGAAACCTTTTTCGTAGTATCCAGGACACTGGCCAGAAACCCAACACAACCACGGTTCAACAACTTTCTAGTCTTCACATACGAAATAACATGAACCTTTCTACTCAGAGGAATCGCCTCAAAGGAAAATTCGGGGGCATTAGGGGTAGAAAAAGTAACCACCTTTTTAAAACAATCAACAGTAGCATGGTATCGACTCAACCAATCCATACCCAAAATGATATCAAAATCTTGCAATGGCAATATAATCAAATCAGCAAGTAAAACATGCTCACGTATATGCACATCACAATCACGCAATACTTTATCAGTCACCAAACTCTTACCCATAGGGGTAGACACTTCTAATACAAAAGGTAGAGACTCAGGCAAAGAAGACAACTGAGATGCAAAATGCACAGACACATAAGAATGCGAAGAACCGGGGTCTATTAGTGCACGTGCCCTCCTATTAGACATAGAAATAATACCTCCGATCACGTCAGAAGCATTCGAAGCCTGTTGTTGGTTGATGGCGAAGACACGACCTTGCACCTTGGGTTTGCCCGAGGCATCCCTCTTCTGACCCGAAGACGACCCGGTACCACTACCAACTGACTGATTCTTCGGTTTAGGACAACTAAATTGAAAGTGACCCAACTGGCCACAATTCAAGCACTTTCCCTGCTTTTTCCAACACTTCTCCTCGGAGTGCCCTCCCCTTTGACAATAAGTGCAAACCCGATTATTCTGACTCCCCGAGGTGTTACCTTGATTCCTATTGCCCTGTTGTCCTTGAGAAGTTCCCCTGAAAAGTGAATACATGTTCTGTGCTCCTCTAGAGTCACCACGATGAGGTTGTGGCTTCCCTTGACCTCCTTGTTTCGCTACACTTGTTGATTCCGTTCTCTTTTTATGCTCTACAATGTCCTGCTCCACCTGGTAGGCACGATCGATGGCATCCTGCAGGTCTTGGAATTTGTGGGAGGTGAGTTGGGTTCTGATCACGGTTTTCAACCCTTTGACAAACCTCGAGGTCTTCATTTCTTCAGTCGAAACCATGTAATTGCAATAGCGAGCCAATTCCGTGAATTTGGCAACATACTCGGCCACCGTCAATAAGTTTTGTTCCAAGCTAAGAAACTCGGATTCCTTTCTATCTTGGTCCACCTTAGGAATGAAATGCTCTTTGAACTTTTTCTTGAACGTCTCCCAAACATGGGGTACCCGTGCCTCCTCCCAACTAGCTTTCAACGATTTCCACCAATACTCTGCGCCTCCAACTAGCTTGTAGGTCGCAAATCTTACTCTATCCTCATTGGAGCTTTGTAAGACCTCAAAGATCTTTTCCATAGACTCAACCCACCTTTCTGCCGTAGCCACATCTGACCCTCCATCAAATTCTGTCGGTTTCATCCTCAGAAATTGTTCCAGTCCAGTCCTCGGAGCCAATGATGCCTCTCTACGATTGTTATCATTCATGGTTTTCAATGCCGCCTCGAATATCCCTTGAAACATTGCTAGGGCTTCTTCCCTTGCATTTCCCTGCTCGGCAGGTCCACCCTGTTCATTATCAGACCCGACCATGATTACCGAGTACCTGCATAAGACACTCATCGTTACTCACTCCATACTCAATTACCCTCCTAAGTCATTTAGTCACTCTAGACTATCTACAACCTAGCTCTGATACCAACTGTCGCGCCCCGTACCCGTGGTCCTACATGGCCCCACGCTCGGGACGCGCACGGAAGACGTCATAAATCACATTTAACAAAAACTTTTCGAAAACTATCATAAAGATAAACGAAATCCACTTTACTTTTAAATAACTTTCACGACTAACACTTGGCACGAAGGCCTACATTAACTTATACAAAAGAATGAACACCAACATTATCCAAAATAGGTGTTACAAGATCGAGTCACGGATACACTACCCATTAAGGTTATACATTTACATAATGTAGCCTTTACAAACATACCCCAAAAGAATTTACCACCTCGACGCCTTCCTTGTGATAAGTGACCTATCCCGGATGCACGCCCTTATCTAAAACAGTAAACAAATAAGGGGTGAGATAAAATCTCAGTAAGCTACTAATGTGCAACTACACTCCATGCCAACATGATAATCACAAAGGAACAATCAAGGCCTTCACATATGCATATAACATAAAAGATATAGTCCACTCATCACATAACACTAAATGCGGAAATAAACACTCATATGTGGATACTGAGCCAAGGTTCTATAAACGGAACACCATCCTTTGAGAAGAGTCCGTTGAGCAGCATGAACGAGCTGAAGCCGGTTCCGGAACCAAGTAACAACAACAACCAGAAGTGGGGGAAATAACACAAAGTCATACCCCCAAGCGTGTAGCTAGAATACTCACCATATGAGCTAGCTCATCCCAACCACGATCACGGGAAGGGGCATCCCAATCAAGGCCACTGAACATGGGGAAACTGGGTTACCAGTGAAGTACATTATACTGGACTCGGCTCGTGCCATTATAATACACATCACTGCCCAAAACAAACACAACAATGCCAGCTGGACTCTATACAAGCACATGGTAATAAATACTCGCCTGAAATAACAACGGGGCATTGATTCCAAAGTAGGGAACCAAGCCAAATTCATCACAAAGGATTCAAACTAATTCTCATGAAGAGATCAATCAACAACAACATCACACTTGAATTTACTCAAAAAGAGCACAATGGTTACACACCTTATCACATTACAAGCACGATCACAAAGGACTCAATTCTATCACTAGAGTGAACTACAATGTTCACTAAGGTCAACTAGAAGAACACCCAAGACTTAGACTAAAACACGTTCTTCAATCACACAAATTAGCAAGATGTAAATTTTCAGAGAACTGTGCGGCCGCCCATCATGGACTGTGCGGTCGCCCAAAATCCTTCAAACCAAGAACAAAAGCTTTCAGAATGTTGTGCGGTCGCCCAGGAAATTTTGTGCGGCCGCCCAACCTTCTGGATTTCTGGAAATCGGGAAGAACAAGATGGTTTCTTCCATTTTCAAACCCAAAACACATTCAACCAAAATCAAACATTCCAACACACATACTAATGTACAAAACAACTAATAAGTCTAAAAGGACTCATACAACAACTTTTAACAACCAAAATCAAGAATCAAACCCAACATTCAAGATTTCACCATTTTTGATCAAAACCCAAAATAAATTCCAAATAAATTGTAACCACACCCAAACCTCAAATATAACAACAAAAGCATTATATGAACATGATATGGATATTTTAGCATCAAAATGGGGGAAAAGTAACTTACTTGAAAATAATGAAAGTTGACGGAATTCAATTCTTTTTGGCTTCCTACGATCCTATCGACGATCTAAACAATGTTCACGTTTTAAGAAATGAGAGAAGATGAGAGGAAGAAGGTTTAAATGAAGAGAGAAGAAAGAAGAAGAAAAACTTACCATACCCAAGAGAGAGAGAGAGAGTTTCCAGGGAGATGGGATGGAGAGAGTGAGGGAGAAGGTGAGGGAGGAGTAGGGAAATGTTTAAAAGATTTACACTTAGGCCCCCTCTCTCACACTGCACACAAACTACACTCCCTACTAACAATTAAGACCCAATTATCCTACACTAGCACAAAATCAATTAAACGTTAGGCATAAAATATTATAACACACCAAATGAACACAAAATAAATAATTAAATAAATAATTAAGCAAGTAAATAATTAAATAATTATTTATTACTAAGAAAATAGAGACGGGGTTTCGGGTCGTGACAGCACACACTCCCTTGTGAATTAATAATGGTTCCAAATGGGTGAATTAAAGGGTGATCTTTGTTTAGCCCTAGAGGATGGTCTAGGGTAATTGTAGGAGTATTTGGGGAAGGTTGTTATGAGTGTTAAGTCTAATCTATATGGGCTTAATTGGTGAATGATGAATATCAAATGTGATATAATTTGAATTAACGAGATTATGCAATTGTGCTTACGTGATTTGTGGTTAATGGACTAGTCCCCTACTTTGGGCCTAGTGCTAGTTTTGTTATATCAAGTAAATACTACTTGTGTACTTATATGTGTGTCCAGCTGGCTTGTTGTTTCGGGGGTGTATAGGTTCATGTTTTTTATGAGCGCTGGTACTAAGTAATAACCGTGAATCTATGCATCTGTGACCGTTTGCTCCTACTCTTGATCACGGTAGGAGTCTAGCTTTCCCAATTATTGGAGCATTATGCACAATGATTGAATAGCTCTTTTTATTCTTGGTTTAAGATACTGGGTAACGGGTCTCCGCTGATATGGTGAAGCTGCATCAAATGTGAATGACGGCTGCAACGGTAACATCGACAACGACGGTACCGGTTCTTGATTTGGTATGGTGGTATAAGGTGGAAGAAATATACTTTGAAATGTGTTACTTCCAGTTATAAGTGTTGCATCATGGGTTGGTTTAACCTCCCATATTATGTGCTACTTGATCTGAGATGATTATTTGATATTATGTTGCATCATGATAACATGTATGCATGTCATGTAGATAAGTAGTAACTTACTGAGATTTTATCTCACCCCTTTCCTTGTTTAATTTTTAGATCACAGGAAAGCTAGTAATAGTACGAAGTGAGGCACGTGTCAGCGGACTGATGACTGCAAGTTGTATCATCTTGGTATTTGTGAGGACGTGGTTTTTGAGTTATTATAACTCTATACTTTGGGGTAGAATTGTAAAATATACCAGTTGTTTTCTAGGGGTGTACCGGCTGTGTGCTGTGCAGTGTGGGGATTAAGTATAACTCCAAGACCTTTATGTATTATGATAGTATGTATTCCGCCAATTATATAAATGATGTATTCCGGGTATTATTTGTCGTTTTCTAGTAGTGGCGTGTCGGGTTGCGGGTTACATATCAGACCCGGGAACTCGGGGCGTTACACGCCCAACTGCTTATAATGAATTTTCGCCTTTGCAGACGATGCGCGGTAAAGAGCCCAATATTTCACATCTGAGAATTTTTGGTTGTGCTGTTTATGTTCCTATTTCTCCACCAAAGCGTACCACTATGGGCCCTCAAAGAATTCTAGGTATATATGTTGGCTATGAGTCTTCATCTATTATTAAATACCTACAACCCATGACAGGAGATCTATTCACTGCTCAATTTGCTGATTGCATATTTGATGAAGAGCAGTTCCCAGCATTAGGGGGAGATAATATCTCAAAGCTCAAAGAATGCCGGGAAATCTCTTGGAATGCCCAAGAGCTTAAGTATATGGATCCACGCACAAACCAAACTGAACTAGAAGTTCAGAAGATTGTTAAATTGCAACAATTGGCAAACAATCTACCAGATGCTTTCAATGACCACAAAGATGTGGTTAAATCATATGTGCCTGCAAGAAATGCAGCCGAAAGGGTAAAAATCCCTAAACATGTAAGTATATCTACAAATTATCCTCAACGCCAAAAGCGAGGGAGACCTATCGGTGCAAAAGATAGGAATCCACGGAAATCAAAATGTAGCAAAGAAATATCATTGCCACAAAACCTTCTTGAACATGTTCAGTCTTCTAATGAAAATCCAAATGCACAAAAAAATCATTTTGGAATTGTAGAAAAACCGAATCATGATATCATAATCAATGATGATGATTTGGTCGATGTAAATATAGAAGTTGCAATGAATTTCATAAATACAGGAGAAACGTATAAAAGAGATATAATGGTTGTCAATGATTCATTTGCCTCTATAATTGCTCATACTGTCTTCAACGACATTATGGATCCAGAACTAGATCAATGGCAGAATGTCGAAAGTGTTTAGATTGGGTAAAATGGAAAGAAGCAATAAAGGTTGAGCTTAGCTCGCTTAATAAAAGAAAGGTCTTTGGGCCTGTAGTCCGTACACCACAGAACGTGACCCATGTTGGGTACAAATGGGTGTTTGTACGGAAGAGAAATGAAAACAATGAAGTAGTAAGATATAAAGAGAGATTAGTGGCTCAAGGGTTTTCTCAGAAACCTGGCATTGATTTTGACCAAACTTACTCTCCTGTAATGGATGTCATTACATTTCGCTACCTAATATATTTGGCAGCAAGTACAAATTTAGAAATGCAATTAATGGATGTGGTAACTGCATACTTATATGGATCATTGGATGCTGATATACATATGAGACTCCCCGAAGGCCTTGAAGTTCCCAATATAAAGAAAAATAAAAATCGCAATTCATACAACATAAAATTGCAAAAGTCATTGTATGGCTTAAAACAGTCGGGTAGAATGTGGTACAACCGACTGAGTGATTTCCTCTTGAAGAAGAGATACAAAAACAACGATGTATGTCTCTGCGTTTTCATAAAGAAATCACAAAATGTCTTGTGCATTGTATCAATCTATGTTGATGATATAAATATAATGGGAACACGCAAAGAGATTGAAGAAGCAAGCTCATATCTAAAGGCAGAATTTGAAATGAAAGACTTGGGTAAAACTAAGTATTGTCTTAGCCTACAAATTGAGCATCTCCCCGAAGGAATTTTTGTACACCAGTCGACCTATGTGAAAAAGGTACTGGAAAGATTTTATATGGATAAATCTCATCCACTTAGCACGCCAATGATTGTAAGATCACTTGATGTGGATAAGGATCAATTCAGACCTAAGGAGGATACCGAAGAAGTTCCTTACTTACGCGCCATTGGCGCATTACTATATCTTGCAAATTGCACAAGGCCTGATATTGCATTCGCAGTAAACTTGCTGGCAAGATTTAGTGCTTCTCCAACAAGAAGACACTGGAATGGAGTTAAACACATCTTTAGGTATCTTTAAGGTACCATGATCTTGGTCTACTTTATAAAAGAAATCAAGTTATGAAATTGGTGGGCTATTCGGATACTGCTTACATGTCTGACCCCCACAATGCTAGATCTCAAACTGGCTATGTCTTTCTCCATGGTGGTACCGCAATTTCATGGAGATCAATTAAACAAACTCTTGTTGCCACTTCTTTAAACCACTCGGAGATCATAGCTCTGTATGAGACTTCACGAGAAAGTGTGTGGCTAAGGTCATTGGTTCAACACATTTGCAGTTCCAGTGGGATCAGATCAGACAAGCTTTCCCCAACAATGATTTATGAGGATAATTCACCATGTATTACACAAATGGATTTGTCAAATGAAATTTGACAAAACATATTGCGCCTAAGTTCTTTTATCCTCATGAGCTACAGAAGAATAACGAGATCACTATTGAGCAAGTTCGCTCTTGTGACAATCTAGCGGATTTGTTCACTAAATCTCTCATAACCTCTACTTTCGGAAAACTTGTTCGTGGAATCGGAATGCAGAGACTGGGAAGAATATCATCATCAAGGGGAGCATCAAATACATAGACATCAAGGAGTGCTATCTTCAGGGGGAGTGTTAAATTCAAACAATTTCCAAGCATGATTTCAAAAGACGAAAGGCTATAATCTTTTTCCCTTTACTAATTTTTTTTTCCCACATGGTTTTCTTAGTTAAAGGTTTTTACTGATGCAGCCTACGTACGTGATCCTGCTTAGAGTGCTACGTCCAAGGGGGAGTGTTATAAATAATTGTTATGTGGACTGTAGCACACTATAGCAATGTACAGTATCACATTGTAATATAATGAGTAATGTACCAATAGTATAATGTACTATGCGTAAATAGTATTTACTATTTACGCACAATAGTAAGTTACTTTTCTAGCCTATAAATAGGCATGTAATTGGAAGACTTACACCCAATTGAAGTTGGCAGAACCTTACTCATTTCTCCATACTCTTTATCTCTCCCTCTCTTAAAGTCATTACTCTTTAGTATTCTACAAACCAAACCCTATAATTCCGGTTTACAACACAAGTTTTATTTTTCTAATCTAAAAATAAAAATCTATTTATCTGTAGGCCCAAACCAAATCAATTAGGGTCCTCTTTTAGAGGAGTTCAAATCATTTGTACCACTTTGTGTGCCACTTCATGTGCCACAAGTGATTTAATGGCTCACAATTGTTAAGAGTGGTATTATTGTAATATTATGCAAACATGTGAACGGTTAAATTAAAAATGGTACACGGAGTGGCACACTAGTACAGGAGATCTCGACTCCTTTTAGAAGGGTGGCACACAAAAGCTGTGGCGTTCGCTGGAGTTAAGTACCTTTTTGTCCCTGAACTTATCTATTTTTTACTTTTTGGTCACCAAACCATTTTTTTTTTACTTAAGAATCCTCAAACTACGTTTTTTTTTACTTAAGAGTCCTTCCGTCAGTTGGTCATCCATATTGCCGTTAAGTATTGCTGGTGTGGCATGCTGACTCATCATTTTTGCCTATGTGGCATATGATGTCACCAGTTATGCCTAGGTGAAACTTCTTAGTGCAATAATTTGCCAATATGGAAATGTAAGGAGGGAAAGTGTAAATATTGCTGAAAAAACTGAAATTGATTTTTTTTTTTTGAAAAATCAGTAAAAAATTAACATTTGAAATACATTACTCACTCTAGTCCAAAATAACTGTCATTTTTGATCAAACAGATGTAAGTTTGACCAATAAATTTAAATAAAAAATAATGAATGTAATAAAAATATAAAAATTGTTATTAAAAGTATTATTAATTATAATACAATGACAAATTTTAGATTTTTATTAGCATAATTTTTTTTTGAAGATTGTATAGTATTTTCAATGAATTGTATAGTATTTTTTTAATGTTTTTTTTTGAAGATTTTTTTAATATTATTTTTGAATTGATAATTACAACCCATCTTCATCACTATCTCTCTCCCTCTAATCATCACCACCACAGGTGCCCATGATCCACCACCGTCTTCACCGGTCATTACCTCCACCACCATCAACATCCTCACCACACCCAGCAAAACACAATTTGAGAATCAGATACAAAAAATCAAAAATGCACATACCTAAATTACACAAACACACAGACGCACACATTCAAAGCCAGATCTAAAAATCAAATGGAAAATTCAAAACGCATCTCTGCAAATTAAATTCATAAACCAAAACATCACACACAGATTTCGAATTCAAAATCGAAATCTGAACACAAATTAAAAAAAAAAAAAAAAAATCTTGAGAAACACCATCGTAAACAGAGAAATCAAACTCAGATTTGGGTTCGCTCAATTTCATAAATTCAGATTTTAAAATCTGGGAACGACGGACGGCTTGATGATGGTGCAAAAATCGAAATCTTATTTGAAATCCCCATTTCAAAATCCCATTTGCAGATCTAGAATGGGGATTTCAACATTCAACGCCGGATTGGAGCAAGGCAGAGGCGCAGCTGTGTGGATCTGGAAGAGAGAGAGAGACAGAGAGAGAGAAGTGGGTTTGTTGACGACGAAGACGGTGTGGTGGAGGACGCGGCGGCCATGGGAAGGTGGGGGATGGCTTCGATTTGGACGAGAGACGAAGAAGTGACTGGAAGGAAGGGGTGGCGTCAGATTGGCGTGGGCTCGAGGTGGGAGAAGATAAGGAGGAGGCGGCGTGGGAGAATAGAGAGAAGAAGCAGAGGAGAGCGGGGAAAGGGAGGCGACATCGATGGCGACGGCGGCGACGACGGAGGGCGGTGGAGAAGAAGAAGAAGAAAGGGGTATTTTTTGTTTTCTGCGTAATTGAAGATCTGGTAAGGGGGTTATAGGTTAGGGTTCTTTTATTTGCATTTTAGGATCACTAGTTTAATATCTTACATTTTAACCCCTCAAAATTCCACATCAGCTTTCTATTTGATGTCAGCATGCCACATCAGCGGGTTTAACGGTGCAATTGACGGGAGACTGACGGAAGGACTCTTAAGTAAAAAAAAAACGTAGTTTGAGGATTCTTAAGTAAAAAAAAAATGGTTCGGTCAAAAAGTAAAAAATAGATAAGTTAAAAGGTCGCGTTCGCTGAAGATCAACAAGAAACTGCCTTTGGACTTGTGTGAGCAGCAATCGGAGCCGGACCTAGAGAGAGTGATGAACACTGACATTACAGCTTCGGCGAAGCCGGAGTACCCTGTGATAGATCGGAATCCACCCTTCACCAAGACCGTCGCCAACTTCAACACCCTCGTTACATCCGTTTCACCACCATCACCGGCGTCTCTGTCACCGTCGGCTACCTTTCAGGTATGTTATCTTTCTATCTCTTCTTCTTCTTATGCGTACAATTTCCTGTAATTTCCCTCTCGCTCATGTCGAATTTGATAATATTGTAGGAATAAAGCCCGGAATCAGGGGTCCGTCAATGGTGACCGGGGGGCTGATTGGTCTTCTGGGTGGATTTATGTACGCTTACCAGAACTCCGCCGGGAGATTGATGGGGTTCTTCCCTAATGACGGTGAGGTTGCTCGGTACAAGAAGTAGTACATACCTTTTGTTTCTAGGGTTTTATCAGTTTTTATTTACCTTCAATTAGAAAAAGAACTCTAATTGAACAAATTTGGGGGTTTCATGTTTTTTTTTTTTTGGGCTTTTGTTCATGCTATTAATAATCAGATTGTTATTATTGCTTGATTTTGCTGTTTGTTTTGAATTTGCACCATGATCCATTGCGTTAATATAAATTATAATGTGATTCCCATTCTCACCTTTCTAAAAGTTGCATATGCTTTGATAGTTGATTGCTTTCCCTGTTCATTTTCTTGGATTTGTCAACTTTCTTGAAATACTCTAGTAATCACGGTTGTTTATTATTCTGCTATAGAATGCAATTTAGTTTTACTTTATGTGGAGTCATCGAAGTACTCCTTTTGATACGCTGGTATTATGTCATATGGTAATGTCACTGTGCTAAGTTTATTACCCAAACACGACTTGATGTAATACTGTCTGGGTACAGCTCCTCAATCCAAGTTTCGATATGAGGTATATTTCACCTTGGTGATTTTGTTCTACAAGTACCGGTATTGCTATAAAAGTTTGTCATGGGCAGTGGCGGAGCCATATTTTCTTGTAAATGGGGGCAAGATTATTTTGAATATGAATATTATAACATAATAGCTAAATTTAGTTTAGGGGGGGAGGATTTTAGTATAGTGTTATTTTTTCTATATACAAAGGGGGGCAACATATCAATTTTAAAGGTGAAAAGCAATATTTGAAAAATTGCCTATTGCTAAGTTAGTGCATTTTAGAAATCAAAGGGGTGCATTTGCCCCCTTATCCTAAGCCCTACCTCCGCTAGTGGTCACAGCCTCACAGGCACCAATTCATTTGTTGGTGGCTACGCAGTTCATTCAAATGTGTATTCTAGGCATTGTACAGATTAACATGTGTGTCCTAACTGCGGAGGCTGTCTTTGGTTAACTTGGTGGAAATTGTATCCCCTTTTAAGTATCAGAAAAAATGAAAATGAGAAGGCATTGGTGTTTATTTTCGTACTGATAGGCTCAATCATACCAACATTATGGATTGGTCAATTTGCATCAGATTAGTACTTGCCATCAGTTTGACTTTTTTTTCTTCTTCTTCTTTTTTTACATGTGGAGTGGCCATAACATGGTAACCTATTCAGAGGTAGAAAAAACATTTTGATGCAGCGAGAGCGTATAAAGAACAAAACAATCGACTCGAATCCGTTGATTCTAGGAGAATACCGGAAGAGACGAACAATATTAGGGAAAACCCTTGACTTTTATTACTCAAAAACAACCAACTGATAAATAATTCAGCAAGCCTTATTTATACTTGCTGGAAGACTCCTACAGCAAAGAAACTAGCAACTCCTAATTTAAATAAAACTCCAAACAATTCAATACTAACTAGAATACTAAGACTCACTAAATGAGTTCAAAACTAACTAGAATACTAGACTCAAATTAAATGAATAAGACTTCTCCATTTTGCAGCTTTAAGGACTCTAATACGATCAAACTTCTCCAAGAACATCAACGCAGCTTCATCTCCATCACATTTCCTTTCATTTAGTACCAAAGAATGTAGAACTGCCAGAATGTTAAAAATGCACTGATTCTATGTTTGGCAGCCTCAATTTCAAGTTTTGGTTTTGGAATTAGAATGACAAAATAAATTTGTTACTCTTCCAATTCCGATGTTAGGGCTTGGTATTCGGTAGCCAAACATGCTCTCCAAGACTCAAAGTCAGATATCCATGCCAAAAAGCTTTTGACAGTATGATGATTGGAGTTATCCAGTGTCCATGAAAGCAGTGAAATGGGATCATGTTCCATTTCTTTTCCTGGTAAGGCAGTTTCAGAGTTAGCCATTTCTGATTTTAGTTGGTGTGCGAATTTTTGATAGAGAATAAAACCGTCTCAAATGGTGGTATGAGCAAAGATGTATAACATTGTCGATAATTTAGATTGTTCATGTTCTTTAATTTACCCATATCTTGGAAATTTTAAGTTTAATGGTATTGAAATAATGCTCTCTCCACTACTTTTTTTTTTTTTTTTTTTTTTTTTTTTTGTATCATATCATTCATTCAAGGCAATTGTCATCGTATACAAACTCTTATGAAGTCTATTACAGATATATAGCTCTGTTTATTACAAGTCCTATGAGAGTTGTAACATTAAATATGTTGTTGCAACCCAAGATTGTGGTTACAAGTTACCTCATCCCGCTGAACAGAAATGGTGTATATATGTTGGACAAGCTTCAACCAGGTCCTTATCCTTTATGTGCTGATTTATTTGAGTCTAGTAGTGGAAGCTGATGATATGTCTGTGAAGTCCCTCCGTCCCAAAATGATATTCATATTTTTTTTTGCTGTTATTGCGAAAGAAGTTTGAGCAATAATTTTAGATTGATATAATTGTCTTAATGAAATCTAAAACTTGTTACTGATACATCATCAATAATACTATCAATACCAGGCTTTAGATTTTATTACGACAACTATATGGTTCTTGTATGCAACTAAAGTGAGTCACTTGTGCTAGAGTGTGTCAATTTTGACACCTTCAAAAGTTTTAGAAAATGACACTGCAACATCCATTTTCCATTTGTAAATAAAATCTTTAAAATACAGCTTTTCTAACGTGGATAGGATAATACTTAATTTCAGTAATCTACATAATTATAGCAGCTTTACTTAAAAACAGCTAAACATATTATTAAAAAAAACGTTATAATTGCATAAATTCACTGATATAATTAAGTGTTATCTTATGTCATAAGGGCACACATTAAAAAGATCGAATTTCATTATTGATGCACTAATAAAAAAGAGTACTCAATTTTGAATTTAATGACACCAATTATTTTTCTTATTCAAAATTAATTATATAAACGCCCCCTCCCCCAACTTCTCCCTCTCCTTCTCCGTTCTCTGATTCTTAAGAAATTTAGTGAATTTTGTTTCTCTGATTCATCTTTTTTGTTCTTCTCTACCCTAATTTCAAAGTTATTAATAACTGTGAAATTAGGGGTTCTTGTTTAGCTTTTATTTCCTTGAAGTTTTTTTGATTTTGTTGTTTTCTTATTGTATGTTTGTTTGTTTCCTTTCATTTGTTGACGGTCCTTTAATTTATCTTCATGGTGAGAGCCTGTTGAATTCTCTCTTTAGTGAGAGCCCGTTGAATTCTCTCCTTAGTGAGAGCCTTTGCTTTGTTTTTTATTTTTCTTTGATGTTCTTGGACTTGTTATTGGCACTTTTCATATCTTCAATTTGGTTGGTGAAGTCTAAGGATAATGATTTGGTTGTTTATTGGAGGCCATTGTCCCATTTTTTTTAAGTGCAAATATGTAAAGGGACTTCGATTTCAGATCTTACGTCAACTCAAGTTTGTCTTGCCTGGGATGTTTGTTTGGCATTTTTCTGTCAACTCAGAGGCTCTATTTTCTCGTATTTTCAAAGTTAAATCATATTGTGTAGCAGTTTATTTGAATGTCATTTTTATTTGTTGCCACCCAAAACTTTTGAAAGAAAAAAGTGTTACAATTCGTTATGAATAAATGTTACTTTTGTTGGGAGGAAAAAAAGTTTTAGGTGGCAACAAAAAAATAAAAATGAGGCTCGCCTGGCGCCGTCGCACGATGCGGCGGTTGCACAGGACACCTCCTCCTTATTATTTACCATGTTAGTTTAATTTACACATTAATTAAAAAGAACCATCTTATGCTTGAAGCAGGACCCGCTCCGTTTTCACGGGTCCGTTCGGGGTAAACGAGAGCCAAATAGAACAATCAACGTGGACAATTAGTTACGGCCACAAAACTGTATGGCTGTGATCACCCCAAAATCTCATTTATAACGACGACGGAATAGCTTCACAGTCTCCGTTGAGTCGCCGGCGAAGTTAAGCATGGTAGCGTCCCAAATCTTTTCACACATTCCGGTGCCTTCAATTACAAGCTCCAACTGCGTCCCCTCATCAACAAGACCTGCGGCCGGTGTCAACCTCAGCCTATTCCGCACCTCCTCTAGACCCAATAATTTAACCGGAAACAAGCAGTTAATCCGGCGAATCACTGCCGTCGAAGAGCTTTCCGCCGTTACCTCCGACCCAATTCAGGGAGAAATCACCTGGCAAATAGTCGTCGGCACTTTAGGTAACCCTAAATTAACATCCATTTTTTTTCATCATTTTTGTTTATGATTGTAAATTAAAATACTTATTTGCAAACTGAGATTTGATTGAGGGTCAATTAAACTTTGTGCAGCTGGTGTTACACCTTTCGTGGTTGCAGGGGTCGAATTTAGCAAGCGAATTGTATGTTAAATTTTACATTTATGATATCATACGGTGGAATTATTAACCTGTCTATGTATATACTCCCTCCCTCCAACTCGATTTAGGATAATTTGCCATTTTAGGCGTCCCACTCAACTTAGGACGTCCCAAAATGGCAAGTTCATATTATTCTTATATTCAATGGGACCTACTTTTCATACTCACAACAACAATTCCCTTACTGTTCTCCCTCTCATTCTCTCTCTTATTTTACTTATCATACTCACAACACCTCATCCACTCATTCTATTTCCTCTTATTATAGTAGGATTTCTTAATCTCCATGTCGAGAGATAAAATCCTAAGTCGGATGGGACAGAGGGAGTATATGGTACTAAAAGTGCTTAAAAATCAACTTTTGTATTTTGTTTAAAAAAAGAAAATACAAAAACTATAGAGTGGTAATAAGCGGAATAAGTTTCCTATTTGCAGGTGGCTCAAAAAAATTGTGGAAAATGTGGAGGATCGGGACTAGTTCTTAGAGACAACAAATATTACTTTCGATGCCCTAATTGTGGTATGATCTTATTAGCCTTCATTTCGTGCTTTGCTTTATGCCTTAATCGCTGTTTTGTTAAGTGTCTTAGCTGCCATATATGTTCTTGCTCACAGGTGGATTTCTTCCATGGCAATCGTGGAAAAGATTCTTTTCGGGTTAAAACTCATCCTTTACACTTCATTGATAAAAACATCATCATTTATACTCGTGGTGACTTATACCAGTGTTCTAGTTTGTATATACTTATACCTCAATTGTTACTTTCTTAATCGAGAGAGATTGATAATGATAAACACGCATACTTAAAAGACAAGACAATTTGATTCTTCGCCACGAAACCACATAATTACTGCATTTTTTGTGACCTGTGAGTTTTTTTTTTTTGGCATTATTGACAATAGAGTTAGTGTGAATTCAAAGGCTCCTTTGAGTGGGATTTGATTGGGAGACCTACTCCTCAATATGGTGTCGCGTCTACGTAGTACTATATGCTTTTTGTCAAGCGCTTTTGTGACGGCTGCGCGTAGGAAACGCTTATTCTTGTTGCTTGATGCATCCGAATTGCAGAAGTTCATTGAACATGAATAACAGGTCATATTATTGCACCATCATAATCATTTTTCTTGAGTGTCTTGGCTTCATTAGTCATCTCTATCAACTATGCATTAGATTATGGTTGTTATGTCGTTTTATTAGAGATTATCCTCATCAATGTAACCCTTTCAGTGGGAGATTCATGTGGTTTTAGGTCAAATCTGTGTATTTTGCTCTCTTGAAAAATTGATATTCAAGAGGATAATAAATTAGCAATGCCATTGTTGGGAATTGAAAAGGTTGAGCTTGTAATTGACGTGGCGATTTTTTTTTTTTTTTTTTTTTTTTTTTTTGCTTGCAAATGTGATTATCTCACTCCTAGTTTGTAGCGGTTGTTAATAGGAGCATGATATACATTGTGGGTGCTCTCTCTAACATCTTAAGCTTTTAGATGAGTTGGTTACTTAACAGCGGTTGCGTGATTTTGAGTTGGTCATCTTTTTCATGCCATTTGTATCGACTTTAGGTATTGCAGCATCCTATTTGTTGATGCAATTCAATTGTTGTGATAAAAATGAGTCAAATTTTCAATTTGATGTGAATGTTGTTGATTGATACATTCAAAACGCGTTGAATGATTGGTATTTATTCCTAGTACTCACAATTGTAAACAAATCAATCATTGCCGACACCAAAGAACGAGATATTTTGTTGATTTTGAAGATTTTAAATCATGTGTTGTTTGAAGTTTTAAGTTAAGGAGATTCTGCAAATGCAATGATTAGATGCTGATTGATGATGTAAACTTGATTATTAATAATTTCTTCTTTTGAAAAAACGTGAACGAACCAAAATCACAATCCTTTATCCAAACATTCATGATATTTGGCACTCCACTATTTCGTTTCCAAAGCAATTTTAAATCCGAAAAAAAAAAAGGTTAAATTAATTCATGTGACTATGTATAAACCAAAAAGCTTTCACCACAATCCTATTTGTAGTCCTAAACTTTCAATGTGTCTCACGTAAAGCCCTCAATTAAAATGTTGTTTCCAACTAAGTCCTAGCCTATCTTGATATTTACAATTTAAGGCTCCGTTTGTTTCGCGTAAAACAATTTTCGGAAAATGATTTCCCGTAAAATGTTTTCCGGAAAATGAAAATGTTTTTCGAAAAATGACATAAACATGTTTTGGGTTGTTTGGTAAATCTAAGGAAAATGTTTTCCGGAAAATATTTTCATATAAAAATAATAATAATTTAATATGAGGAAAAGAATTATTATGAGAAAAAAATTGAATGTGGGTGGAGATTTTGGGTTGGGGTGGGATGGGTGGTTGTGGGGTGGGGGTAGGTGGGGGGTGGGGTGGGGGAGGTGTTCAAAAATAATTTTAATATGAGTATTTTTTAATGTTTTTTTTTTTTTTTTTGGGGGGTGGGTGGGTGGGGGTAGGTGGTAGGGGTGATGGGGTAGTAGGGGTAGGGAGCGCGAATGCGGGAGTTGTTAGAAAATAAGTTTAATAAGAGTAAAAAAAGAAATTGGTGGGGGTGGGTAGGGTGGGTGGGGTAATGGTGGGGTAGTGGGGAGTGGGGGAGGTGTTCAAAAATAATTTAATATGAGTGATTTTTTTTATTTTTTTTTGGGGGGGGGGGGGGTGGGAGGTGGGTGGGTGGGGTGGGGGTAGGATGGGGGTAGTAGGGTAGTTGGGGGTGGTGGAGATATTCATTTTTTTTCTTTAATATGAGTGAAAAGATTTTTTTTTTTTTTTTTTTTGGTGGGGTGGTGGGGTAGGGTGGGGGTGGGGTGGGTGCTGGGGTAGTTGGGGGTGGTGGATAGGTTGGATGAAGAGGGTGGTGTTAGAGGTGTAGTGGGTAGGGTGGGGTTTTATGGAGAGTTGGGTGTGAGTGAGAGAGTTAACATTTTCCGGAAAATGATTTACTTAGTAAAAATCTGTAAGTCATTTTACTTAGAAAAGAGGGAAAACCATTTTTCGGAAAATATTTTCCTCATTTTCCGGTGCGTAACAAACACCGAAAAATGGGGAAAACATTTTCTGGAAGTTATTTTACGCGAAACAAACGGAGCCTAAATTTAAGTTTTATTTCCCACACCCCCCTAAAAACTAACCCAACTCTTTATGAGAACGGATCATTATGTTTATTTCCCTTACCTAAGTAGGAAAACATTTATTGTCATTTTAGATAATATTGATGATTCGAAAGTGCCCTCCCCACTACCAAAGAGCTTATAGCTCAGTGGTATGTGTGGGTGAGTTTAAGGGTCTTCTTTAGGGAAGGTCCTGGGTTCGACTCCTACGGGAGGTGTGGAGAACCTTGGTTACTATGCCCCTCTGAGGGCGGCTGGAGGCTTCTGCAGGTGATCATTCAGATGACGCTTGGACTACTAGATGGAACGGTAGGTTCTAACACAGTGAAACTCCGCTAGAAATTGTACTAGAGTGATCAATCAGATGACGCTTGGACTACCAGATGGAATGGTAGGCACCACACAGACTGCTCTCCCATTTTCATTTCTCTCTCTCTCTTTTGAAGAATTCTCTTTCTCTCTACACCTCCTCTGTTGGGTATGCTTATTATTTGTTGGAATAGAGACCAACCGGGATCTAGCGATCGGATCAAAGAAAGGAAATTCGTTGGAGGAAACTGATGCTCCGGGCGACCGCCCAGGGTCATGGTGGGCGACCGCCCACTTAATCAGTTGGTTCACAAGCTGGAAGTCCAGTTTTGGGCGACTGCCCATAGGCAAAGTGCGCGACCGCCCAGGTGTCGGGACAGGTCGAGGCTGAATCGGTTTGTGGGCCAGATTTCGGGTTTCTTTGTCCGTTTAGGGTTAGGTTTTCATTCTAGGTTGCCTATATAAGCAATGTTCAGCCCCCATACTCATTGTAACTCCATATTTACATATTATAGTGCAAGATCCTGGCTTGGTAGTTCCCCCAGACGTAGTCAAACATATTGACGAACTGGGTAAATAATTTCTTGTGTTCGTTTTGTTCTTTTGCTTTGAGTTTCTTATTTCTTGTGCTTGTTTGTGGTGCCGGGTTTTCTTGCGATTTGCTTGGGTGTTGGGTTGGGTAGGGTCATTCCACAACAACTGGTATCAAGAGCTTTGGTTGGACGATCAAAGGGGTTTATCAAACAATCAAGAATGGGCAAGGATAAACAAGCGGTGGAGAAATTCGATGGGTCTGACTATGGATATTGGAGGATGCAAATAGAGGATGTCTTGTATAATAAAGATCTCTATAAGCCTCTAACAGGAGTCAAGCCGGAAAGCGAAAAACAGGAAGACTGGGATCTCATGGATCGGAAAGCCTTAGGGGTGGTTCGATCTACTTTGTCGAAGTGGATCGCGAAGACTACCAAGAAGGCGAAAACCACCAAGGAGCTATTGGATTATCTTATTGAGAGATTTGAAACTCCATCTGCTGCAAATAAGGTTGATTTGATACGCAAGATGGGTAGTCTCAAGATGCAAGAGGGAGGATCCATAGCTAAACACATCGATGAGTTTATGGATGTTATAGACTCATTGGCTGCGTTGGAGATTACTTTCGGTGACGAGGTTCATGCGTGTTTATTGCTAGCATCTTTACCAGGAAGTTAGAGTGGAACGGTGACAGCGTTAAATGCTTAAGCATGTAAGAGTAAATTGAAGTATGATGATGTTAAGGACTTTCTCTTGGGCGAGGAAAATCGCATAAAGAAGTTGGGGACACCGTCTACTTCGGGATCGGTCTTGGCTACAACTAGCAGGGGAAGGCCGGGTTCTAGCAATAAAGGGAGAACAGGGTCAAGGTAAAGTGTAATCGGGGGTGGGGATCAGACTGTGGAGAACAAAAAAGATCAAGGGTTGCCAGAGGATCGGTAGAGTGCTATCATTGTAAGGAGTTAGGACACTACAAGAGGGATTGTCCCAGGCGAGGGGATAAATCGGCGAATGTGATAATCGAAGGTGACGATGTACTGATTCTGAGTGTTAGTAGTGCGCTAGAATCATGGGTGCTGGATTCGGGGGCATCATTCCACTCATGCGGGCATGCAGGAGCGATGGAAAATTACACTTCCGGTGATTTCGGTAAGGTCTATCTGGCGAATGGCGAGCCTTTGGAAATCAAGGGGAAGGGGGATGTCAGAATAGGAGCATCGGACGGGAAGGTCTTACATCTACAAGGGGTCAGACACATTCCGGGTTTAAAAAAGAGCCTGATTTCAGTTGGGCAGCTGGGTGAAGAAGGTTACACGGTAACTTTTAGCTGCAGGAACTGGGTTATTACCAAGGAGGATTGTGAGATCGCTCGGGATAATAGGGAAGGAAGATTGTATTTGACAAATACCAAGGATAGTATCGCGGTGGCGTCAGCCAAAGGTGATACGGATTTGTGGCACTGTCGATTGGGTCACATGGGTGAGAATGGGGTATCCCCGGTAACTTCTCGGGGTGGTGTGTCATATTACATGACCTTCATTGATGATTCGACAAGGAAGGTCCGGGATTACTTCTTTAAAGGGAAAGATGAATCTTTCAGGATGTATAAGAAGTGGAAGGCCTTGGTGAAGAATCGGATTGGACTCAAGGCTAAATGGTTAAGGTCTGTTAATGGTGGGGAGTATGAACTCAGGGAGTTTGAGGGATACGGTGATGCAAGGGAAATTTGCATGGATATTTCAGACTCGGGTGGGAGCAAGACGGTTCATGATGACCAAGGTAAAGGGGTCACTGAAGATGAACCAAATACTCCAAGACCGGATATTCCGCTGCGTAGATCTAACAGAAAGTGTAGATCGGATGCAAAGGCTCCAGGTTTCTCAAGCAAGGTGAAGTTGAATCTGGGTATAGCTTCAACGGGGCTTGGAGAATAGGGGAGGAGGATGGCACTACCATGATCGAGGTGAGCACTAGGAAGACACCAAGGATGAGTTGAAGAACGGATATGGGGCTTGTATATGCGGTTGATCTCTAGGTGGGAGATTGTTGGAATAGAGACCAACCGGGATCTAGCGATCGGATCAAAGAAAGGAAATTCGTCGGAGGAAACTGATGCTCCGGGCGGCCGCCCAGGGTCATGGTGGGCGACCGCCCACTTAATCAGTTGGTTCACAAACCGGAAGTCCAGCTTTGGGCGACCGCCCAGGTGTCGGGACAGGTCGAGGCTGAATCGGTTTGTGGGCCAGATTTCGGGTTTCTTTGTCCGTCTAGGGTTAGGTTTTCATTCTAGGTTGCCTATATAATCAATGTTCCACCCCCATACTCATTTTAACTCCATATTTACATATTATAGTGCAAGATCCTGGCTTGGTAGTACCCCCAGACGTAGTCAAACATATTGACGAACTGGGTAAACAATTTCTTGTGTTCGTTTTGTTCTTTTGCTTTGGGTTTCTTATTTCTTGTGCTTGTTTGTGGTGCCGGGTTTTCTTGCGATTTGCTTGGGTGTTGGGTTAGGTAGGGTAAATTCCACAACATTATAAACCACTCCTATTACCTTAATTTGATTGATCTCATAATCAAATTTTACTTTTTATGGACTTTATGATATATTGTAAGAAGTGTTAAATTTCATTTTTAGAATAGTCCATTTTAGTAGAATAGGCTTTAGATTGATAGGTCTTAAAAAAAATTCTAAGTCTGGAAAATTCAAGGTTAATCTACTGACCTCAATATCTTGACCGCATATGGTCTCTTGACCGTGTAAAGTTTCTTGACCGCAAAGCGAAGGCGAAGACGAAGACTCAGTAACGTGCCACTTGCAATAAAAACCGAACTAAACCGTGTAATTTGGTCTGGTTCAGTTCCAAACCGCGGTCTGAACCTAATCACTTACACCCCCACTTTTTTATCATTTCCCGTTCTAAGAGATAATTACCAGTAGTACTTTCGCTTTGAGAGTTGAGTATCATATTTTTTTGGGCAATTTGCAATTTGGTTCCTAAAATTTACAAACTTTTGCAATGTGGCTCCTAACAGTTTTTTTTCTCTAATTGGTTCCCAACATTTACATTTTTTTGCAATGTGGCTATAAAAGTAAATGGGCGTTAGTTTTCTAACAGATTTTATGTCATGTGACTAGCAAATGACGTTTTAAAGGACAATTTAAAATATTCGTAAAGCTACACATATCCGATTGATATGATTCTTTTTTTTATATTGAAACTAATATTTAAATCTACAACATATTTTTTTTTTGGAAATTTGTTTGGTACCTAAATTATTTTTACATTTAATCTTAATTTTAAATATTAAAAAAATAAAAAACACGTGAAATATAATCTAAAAAATATATTAGCCCAAGTATGTTTCATATGAAGTAATTTTTATATGTATCTTTCCTAAAGTTTATTTTTCTCCACCCCTCTGCCACTTTCTCGCAACACCCATTCCACATACACTCTTCCCTCGATTCATCGTCATCTTCTTCTCCCTTTTTTCTATCAAACATTTTTATGAACTTATAATCTACATATAGAATTTACTTCATTGGAATATATTTTGGCTAATATCATTTTTAGATTATATTTTACGTGTTTTCTATTTTCTTAATATTTAAAATTAAGATTAAATGTAAAAATAATCCAACTACCCAATAAATTTCAAAAAAAAATATATATATATATATATATATATATATATATATATATATATATATATATATATTATAGATTTAAATATTAGCTTCAATTTAAAAGAAGAATCATATTAATCGGATAAGTGTAGCTTTAATAATATCTTAAAACGTCATGTGCTAGTCACATGACATAAAATCTGTTAGAAAACTAACGCCCAGTTACTTTTATAGCCACATTGCAAAAAAATGTAAATGTTGGGAACCAATTGACAAAAAAAAACTGTTGGGAGCAACATTGCAAAAGTTTGTAAATGTCAGGAACCAAATTGCAAATTGCCCTATTTTTAATGGCTCAGACATGACTTTGAGACATAACTCTCTGGGTTTTTATAGCTCTAGGTAGGGCTGTTAAACGAACCGAGCCCCTTCGAGCTCGGCTCGAGCTCGGCTCGTTAAAGCTCGGTTCGAATGGGCTCGAAGTGCTATTCGAGCTCGAGCTCGAACCGAGTTTCCGAGCTCGAATTTTTATCGAGCTGGCTCGTGTTCGGCTCGTTTGTTCGACGAGATTTGTTCGAGCTCGGATCGTTAGAGCTCGGTTTGTGTTCGGCTCGTTAGAGCTCGTTAGAGTTCGACTCGTGTTCGGCTCATTAGAGCTCGGCTCGTGTTCGGCTCGTTTAAATCACGCATAACTCGAGCTCGGGCTCGGCTCGATAAGCTCGTTAACACGGGTTATTTTGTTTGCGTTTGGCTCGAGCTCGGCTCGGCTCGTTAAGCTCGAGCTCGACTAAATAATCATCATTATTACTTTTGTAATGAATACATATACATTATATGTATATACAACATTGTACAAGGAATAAATCATAACTAAAATATTTTTATCTTCAAAATGAATTAAACAACAATAATTGTACAACAACTAAAATTAATTTAATTTTTATACGTTCATATAATGATCATATAGTGACTATACACATACAATACAATAATACAATATAGATTGTACAACAACTAAAATTAATTTATTCTATGAACATTCATTATGAAAACGTAGAGATATATACACAATAGTCGGGGGTTTTTTTTTTTCAAAACTAATTTATTATTTTCAAATGTACACATATTTGTCTTATATTATTTTTCTCATTGAAATAAAAAATAAAATTAACATCTATTATTGTAGTTATATATGCAAGTATATTTAATTACTCAAATATAGAATGAACAAAATGTTTATCATTTACACATACACACACATATATATTTCACATATAAATGCGTTTGCATGTAAAAAAATATTTATTAAATATATATATATATATATATATATATATATATATATATATATATATATATATATAAAATATATATATATATAAATATATATATATAAATATATATATATATACATACATACATACATACATACATACATATAGCACATATTTATATACATTATTATATACTCCCTCTATCCTGCCCGATTTAGGACATTTTGATATTTTTAGTGTCATACTCGACGTAGTACGGCCAAAAAATGAAAAGATAATGTTACTTTTGTTCTCATAACCTCCTCCATTCATTCTAGTTCCTCTTAAGTCGGGCGGGACAAAAGCCGTATATGTGTGTGTATGTATGATATATGTATGTATTATATGTATATATACATACATGTAACATATACTATATTATACACCTAGCGTAGCGTACGTTTTACTAAATACAGTTGACTAAGTATAATAGCGTCATTTAAATGCTACTACCTCCGTTCCAACTCAATGTGCATCTTTAATGTTTGGCACAATATTTAAGGAGAGAGTATTTATATTGAAATAGTAGTGTTAGTTGAATGAATTGTGTGGTGGAAAATGAAGAGAGAGAATGAGTGGGGTAAATAGTAGTGTTAGTTGAATAAATTGTGTGGTGGAAAATGGAGAGAGAGAATGAGTGGGGTTAAATAGTGGGGTTAGTTGAATATAAAAATAATAAAAAACTTTCCTTTTTTGGATTGTGCACGTATCAACGACACCCACTTAAAAGGCAAGTGTGCACATTGAGCTGGGACGGAGGTAGTATATACTAACCAGAAAGTTTATCTGACTTTGACTTTCATGGTCAACACCATAAAACGTTGACCACAATATGAAAACCTACCTATCCCTATGCATTTCAATTTTTTTTATGAATTCACCGTTAGCATACGGTCGGCCTCAACTTCCTCAACTTTTAAATATATTTGTTAAAACAAATAGTTAACTATTAATAGTTAAATATAATAGTTAGCTATTTATAGTGAAATATAATAGTTAACTATAATTATTAACTACCTTAGTAACAATTTGTCCTTAAAAAAAATGCCATAGTAACTATAATAGTAAAACTATTTGAATTTTGGTTATGTAGAGTCAAACTATTTGAATTTTGATTAATATTTTATGTAAATTATTAATTTACATAATTTATTAATGATTTAACAACATTTTTTTTATTTTTATGAGAATTAATAATTTAGTGTAAAGTATTAGTTAAAGTTTAAGTAAATTTGATAAGTAAATATAAAATTTGGGACAAAAGGAATATATTACAACCTGATGGTATATATACGATTCAATTAATCGTTTGTAATATGAGATGGTAAATGAACAAGAGCTTTTCAAAATAAATAAATAAATAAATAAACAAACTGGAGGTTACATTTGTAAATTAGACACATTTTGAGATTAAAAAAAGAGAAAAAAAAATAGTGTTTTTGTTCAAAATGCAGAGAATACTTATCAGAGCTCGGTAAGACTCGAACTCGAGCTCGTTTGATTTCATAATTTTCAGAAAAATGTTTAAGCTCGAGCTCGGCTCGTAAAGGCTCGAGTTCGAACAGCTCGTGAAAAGCTCGAACTCGAGCTCGTTTGATTTCATAATTTTCAGAAAAATGTTTAAGCTCGAGCTCGGCTCGTAAAGACTCGAGTTCGAACAGCTCGTGAAAAGCTCGCGAGCAGCTCGAAACTCGATTCGATTCGAGCTCGAACAAGGTAAATGGGCTTGAGCTCGATAAAAGCTCGAGCTCGATAATTCGTTAACGAGCTCGAGCCCAAAACTCCAAAGCTCGGCTCGGCTCGGCTCGTTTACAGCCCTAGCTCTTTTCATAGCTTTGAGACATGATTTTTTTAAAGCGGAATGGTTTTATGAAACAGAGACGTGTGTTTAAAAGAGTGCGAGTATGTTTGCTCAAAATTTTTAGGGTACTTGCAGAAATCTTGACTCCTAACGTTAACCGGACGGCCTGAGCGGAATTGACTTCACATAAGTTGACGCGTGCAATAATATTTGTACTTAAGGCTTGTTTGTGGGCATTATTTGCAAAAATATTTGTACTTTTAGCAGTCACGTGGTTGTTAAAAGAGAAGGTGAGTTGAAGTATGGGCTGGGCTAGATGGAGCTAAACCGTGTGGACCAGCGATCCAGTCCAATCACTAAATTCAGTCCACACCAACAGACTAGAGTACTACTACCGACTAGACTCACGAAACAAACAAGAATGAAAAAATCAAGTCAATAAATAAAAGAAATTAACAACTGTTATAAAACTAAAGAACCAAGAGCATAATCTCAATAGATAATATTTTATTTCAAGACTATTATAGAGAGAGTGTACAAGAGAGAGAAATAGAAGTTAAGAACTTCTGAAGTATATTGAAATGAAAACCAGAGCCTACTATTTATAGGTGAAAATTGGCTTCCTCTATAAGCTTCCATAAGGATAAATACTATCCTTTAGTAAGGCTTCCTTTGTAAGCTTCTCTGAAGATATTTACCAAGCTTCCCTAGTAAGCTTCACTGAAGATATTTATAAAGTTTCCTTCGTAAGCTTCGCGAAAGATAATCTTGCAAAGCTTCTCTTGTACACTTCTGGTTCAAAGGACATCCACATAATAATATATTATAACACTCCCCCTTGGATGTCCGCAGCTAAGTAGCATGCCTCATTAAAACCTTACCAGAGAAAAACCATGTGGGATAAAAACTCTAGTGAAGGAAAAAGAGTACACGATTTCTTAGCTTCATGATGCTCCTCTTGAACAAAACATTACTCGCGATCTCTTAGTCGCCTACTCTTCCTTGGAGATTCCTATTGAATGGTAATTGTGCCGCACGTGTTGCCTCATTTGTCTTGACTTCTGATCTGCTGGATCATTATCTGACAAAATATCAGAATCTAATAACTTCCATAACGTGAGAGTATGTTTTATCAAAGTCAATCCCAAGCCGTTGAGAGAAACCTTATACCACAAGGCGAGCTTTATATCTCGTAATCTCATTTCTCTCATTCCTTTTTCTCGTAAATACCCATTTATATCTCACGGGTATAACCCTAAGAGGTGTAGGAACTACTGGTCCAAACACTCCTCTTTTCTTTAAGGAATCGAACTTTGACTGGATTGCTTTCTCTCATTTAGGCCAATCAATTCTTTGTTTACACTCATTTACGGAGCGAGGTTCAATATCAATACCACATATAATCTCAGTTGCTAATGTATAAGTAAATACACCGTTGATAATTGTTCCATCCCGATTACATATCTCATATATGCATGCATGACTAACTGATATTTCTTTATTCTCAGAAATGGATGTCAATGTCGAGGCGTCCCCCGACTTCGTTTTCCAAACGAATCCATAATCTGGAACGATATCATGAGATAGATCGGATGAGATTCCAATTTTATTATCGCTAACGGGATTCGACTTTTGTTCACTCACCCGTTTACGGGGATGCGAATCCTTGGAATCAATTAGCCTCCCTCTCTTTCTGGGCAGGGGTATGTATTTCGTTAGGTGAGATCACTGGCCTTCCTGATAGTACTCCGTCTGGGAGTTCTATCCTCGTAGGCACATTTGCAGCTTAACAACTATTGAAAGTTCTTCTGGACTTCCAATAACATTTAGATTAACATAAATGGCCTTTATAACAAATCCTGAAACAGATTTTCTAATGAAAAATACATGGGCAAATAGGATCATTCTTGTATCCTTCTTTCGCCAAGTATTTACTGAGACGGTTATACCACATCCGTCCAGATCGTTTTAAACCATACAAAGATCTTTGTAATTTAATTTAACAAACTTCTCGAGAATTTGAATTGCATGCATCATACATCTTGAATCCTTCTGGGATTCTCTTAAATCCTTCTGGGATTCTTATATAAATATAATTGTCAAGTCTGCCATACAAATATGCAGTGACAACATCCATTAAACGCATATCAAGCTTTTCATGTATTGCCAGACTAATGAGATAGCGAAATGTAATTGCATCCACCACAGGAGAATATGTCTCCTCATAATCAATTCCAGGTCTTTGCGAAAAACCTTGTGCAACAAGACGTGCTTTATTCTTGTGCAACAAGACGTGCTTTATTCTTGCGCAACAAGGCGTGCTTTATTCTTGTGCAAAAAATTGTGCTATATATTTTGTTTTCGCACTTGTACTCTACTAGTTTTACACCTTCAGGTGTATGGACTACAGGTCCGAAAAACTCACGCTTCTCAAGTGAGTTGAATTCTGCTTGAATTGCGTCTTTCCTCTTTGGCCAATCATTTCAACATCGATACTCGTCGATACACCTAGGTTTGTGATCCTCATTATTTTCCATAACATTAAGCGCTATATTATATGCAAAAATATTGTCGACAATTCTTTCCTCTCGGTTCCATATTTTTCCTGTACTGACATAACTGATCGAGATATCATCATTCTTAATGATTACATGTATCTAAACTTCTTCTGGAAGTATTTGATCAGATTTGTCATGTATCTCTTCAGGAGATTCATTTACCTCGACGGGGATTTTCTCATAATTTGCTCATTTTCTTTTTCGAGGATTTTTGTCTTTGGAACCGATAGGCCTTCCACGCTTCAGGCATGGTTTAGATTCATTAGCGGATTGTCCAATCGGGACATCAATCCGTATATGAGCATTTACAGCTGGAACATGTGACTTTGTCACTCTTTTTAGGTCAGTAAATGCGTCTGGCAATTAATTCGCTATCTCTTGCAAGTGGATTATCTTTTGAACTTCTGGTTCATATTTCTTCGTACGAGGATCAAGATAATATTTCAATCTATTCCACTTGATTTCTTTTTCCAGCTTATTACTTTCTCCCCCTAATGTTGGGAAATTTTTTTTTTCATCAAAATGACAATCGGCAAAATGTGCCGCAAATAGATCCCCTGTTAATTGTTCAAGATATCGTATAATAGAAGAAGAATCATACCCAACATATATCCCCAATCTCCGTTGGGGTCCTATCTTGGTGCGTTGTGGTGGAGCCATTGGAACATATAGCGCACACCCAAAAATTCTTAGATGGGAAATATTTGGCTCCTGACCATAAGCCAATTCTAATGGGGAGAAGTTATGATAACTCGATGGCATGATGCGTATAAGTGCTGCTGCATGTAAAAATAGCAGGTCCCCAAGCTACGACAGGTAGCTTTGCTCTCATAAGCAACGGTCTAGCTATTAACTAAATTCATTTAATAAATGCTTCAGCTAAACCATTTTATGTGAATGAACATAAGCAACTGGATGTTCAACATCTATTCCAATAGATGTACAATAGTTATTAAAAGCTTCTGATGTAAATTCACCAGTATTATCAAGGCTAATTGTCTTGATCACATAATCTGGAAATTGTGATCGTAATCGAATTTCTCGCAAACGGCAGGTTGCGAGTTAATAATAAACTTATGTGTGACCATTTAGTAGATGCATCTACTAAAATCATAAAATATCTAAATGGTCCACACGGTGGATCAATCGGTCCACATATATTACCTTGAATTCTCTCTAAAAATTTTGGAGATTCAATTCCAACTTTTGCTGGCGATGGCTTAATTATCAATTTGCCTTGAGAGCAAGCAGCACATGAGAATTCATTAGATTGGAAAATCTTCTGGTTTTTTAATGGATGCCCATGTGAATTTTTCATAATTCTTCGCATCATATTAGAACCGGGATGCCCCAACCGGTCATGCCATATAGTAGAACCATTTATATCAGTAAACTTCTGGTTTACTGGTAAAACTATTTATATTAGTAAACTTATGGTTTACTGTTAAAATCATTTATATTAGTAAACTTCTGGTTTACTGGTAAGACCATTTGTACTTCAATTATGCTAATCTTTGTATAGCATACTTTAGAGGAAAATACAAGTAACTTTTCTACCACATATTTGTTACCTGATTCAGTCTTTGTAATGCATAAATATTTCATTTCTCCTTCATTACTTGTCTCAATATGACATCCATTTTCACGAATATCTTTAAAGCATAGTAAATTTCTTTGAGACATAAATGAAAACAATGCATTTTTATACTTATTTTTGTTCCTCTTAGTAGTACTATGTTAGCTCTTCTGGAGCCATCAATTATCTTTGTACTATCTCATATTGTACTAATATTAACATCATTTACAAACAAATATACTTATAAGTAAAAGTTAAATATGTTAGAACACACACACACTGAAATAATAGAACACACTTAAGTAAATTATAATGAGTCAGATACTTTAGTTAGTTTAGGCTTCTCCCCCATTAAGTATGTAATCATTTACATCTGGATTGAGAAAATCTGATATATCCAGATGTGTACTTGTAGATGGATCTTGCTTTACATCATCGTTTTCATAGACAAAATTTGTTTCAACATCTTTCCCTTTATTCAGCATTGATGCTTGATACAACTTAACAAGATGTTTAGGCGTACGACAGGTACGGGCTCAATGGCTTTTCATTCTGCACCGATAACATAAATTCTCAATTTTTATCGGTTGCTTAATTTGTCTAGTCGATGATATTTCATTATTACCTTCTCTATTCCACTTCTGGTGGCGAGAATTTTTTTCATCATTATTGGGGTGATTGTCATTATGATACCGATTATTAAATCTCCCCCGACCACGGTCGCGATTACGTCCACGACCACGTTCTCGGCCTCGCTCAGTATTATCATATATACTCGCGTTCACTTCAGGGAACAGAGTAGAGCCAGTGGGGCGGGCTTCGTGGTTTTTCAATAAGATCTCATTATTTTGCTCAGCCATATGAGATCAATTCAGAATATCATTTAAATCATTTTTCTCGATATTGCTACTGCAGGAGCAAATCAAAGAAGGAATGTGGAGAAAGTTTTCTTTAGCATATCGTTATCAGTTATTCTTTCTCCACATAGTTTTAACTGTGATGTAATTTTCAACATCGTAGAATTATATTCACTTATTATTTTAAAATCCTGCAAACATATATAAGATATAGTTTTGAAATAACTTGAAATGAGACTAGGTAGATCTTACCGATACCGTACCTACTTTGGTGACTATAGCTCAGGATCTGGAACTAGAACGAAGTCGTGCTGATAACGTGTTATAAAACTAAAGAACCAAGAGCATAATCTCAATAGATAATATTTTATTTCAAGACTATTATAGAGAGAGTGTACAAGAGAGAAAGATAGAAGTTAAGAACTTCTGAAGTATATTGAAATGAAAATCAGAGCCTACTATTTATAGGTGAAAATTGGCTTCCTCTATAAGCTTCCATAAGGATAAATACTATCCTTTAGTAAGGCTTCCTTTGTAAGCTTCTCTGAAGATATTTACCAAGCTTCCCTAGTAAGCTTCACTGAAGATATTTACAAAGTTTCCTTCGTAAGCTTCGCGAAAGATAATCTTGCAAAGCTTCTCTTGTACACTTCTGGTTCAAAGGACATCCACATAATAATATATTATAACAACAACCACAAATATTAGTAGTATTATTATTAAAACATAAAAATAGAAAATTCACATTCTTTTGAGGTTGACAACGTCAAACCTTGTTTGACCTCATTTACTTAGTTTTGTTTCCTAACACGTCCCACTTTTCTTTTGACTCTTTTCAACCACTCAACTAAAATGTTGAATTTATATGTACAATAAATAAATCTTTTAAGAACTTGGTCCCATTTTATGGGAAAAAAAAAAAAATCTTTTAAGAACTTGGTCCCATTTTATGGAGAAAAAAACATACTCCCTTTCTCGGAGACAAATTAATCTCATATAATTTTTTTATGGTCAACGCAATAAATTTTGATCAAATACTAATGTCAATTTAATATTCTCAATAAATATTAAAACTAGACAAAAAAAAATGTCACTAAATGATTTATCGGTAACAATTTTTAAATTTTTATTGAGGTGATGAGATTGACATTAATTTTTTTTCAAAATTCATTCGTGTTGATCATTCAAATAGACAATCTTTTCTAGACAAATAGGGTATATCTCGTGTGTAGAGAATGATAATGTGACCAACCAAACCGCACGGGATGTGCTACAGTCGAGGACCACGGGCATGGATTCCTCGGTTAAGGAAGAGAGCAGAAGACTTTTGATCTTTTGATCTTGATGAGACCAAGACGCAAAAGCAAGATTAGGAGAGGACTTGCCATCAGCGGCGACAAGCGCGGAAGGGGGAGCAGCCGTGGTGCCGTCAATGTACCCAAATAGCTCCTGACAAGAGAGAATAGAGGAGACTTGATTTTTCCATAACAAATAGTTAGTGGAAGTAAGCTTGACAGTGAGCATATGAATCAATGTAGCAAAGGGGAGCACATCAGAAGAAGAGGCGCCTGTCATTGAGAAAAGGAATAGCCGGAAAAAAAAAATTAGGGTTTTGGTATTGTTAAGCTGATACCATGTAGAGAATGATAACGTGAATGAAATACTTAATATCACATTATCATTCTCTACATCGTGCTACTCAATCTCGTATCACAAGAATTGTACAATTCTGAATGGTTAACAAAATTAAATATCTTAATTATGTTATGAGTTATTATGATTGATTTCAGTATGATGTAATGCTAATATTTCTCTAAAAAATAGTCATAGAAATAGTAGTGAAATGTTGGTTAAATTCAGTCCTCCTATTTTCGATTTTAGAGTTGCTACCCCTCATTGTCTTAAACTTCCTTTGACAGTGATTCTAACTCGCACTTGTGATTTATTGTTCATTTAAGTTTAATAAAAAAGCATTTTGAAAAGTACTAAGAGAATCAATTCTTTTACTTTGGAGTAGTTACTACTACTAGTTAAGATATTTGTAGTAATAGACTAGTAGTATGAGATTTTCATCACAAAAATGTTATCTTGAAGATGTATGTTGTGTATCATTCTTTAATTACCACTTTTGACTTATAATTAATCGTATAGAATTTTTTATTTTTTTTTCAAAATAATTTTCTCTTTTCTAAATGAAAACATAATTTTTATGTAATTTTACCATGTATAAATAATATATAAATAAGTAAAATATAGTACTCCCTTCGTCCCAGTTTAAGGTTATTACTTTCCTTTTTGGTGTATCCCAGTTTAAGGTTTTTAGTTGCTTTATTCCATAAATATAAAAAAATGAATAGTGCTTTGGAAAATCTTGCCCTCAAAAAGTTTATTTAATTACAAAAAAAACATTACTTACTTAACTTACTTTCACCCACTTGCTTCATGAATAGTGTTTTGGACATTTATATCATTCTCTCTCTGCTTTTGGTTGACTCATTTCCTTTGTTTTTGCCTTGGTTTCTTAATAAGCGTGCATAGTCAAACTAAGAACCTTAAACTGGGAAGGAGGGAGTAATCATTAATTTGACAAATCAGTTATGGCACTTATGTAATCCTTTAATTCCATAACAACTTACACTAATGTTTTATTTTTCCAAAGTTATTTCATTAAGTACCACTTTCTTAAAAAGTCATATTTTATTTTATTTTTATTTGTCATATCTAACTTATCATAATCACATACTTAAATTATGAGTCTCACTTTTAAATCAACTTATTTAAACTTATTTTTCACTCACATTACTTTTTGAATACTCATTAAGGAGCAAACATTTTTATTTCTTTTTTGAAATAATGACAAGGTCATCAACTAAGGAGCAATTTTTTTTTTCCCGACTAATACTCTCTCCGTCCCAAAGTATATATCCACATTTCCTTTTTAGTCCGTCTCAAAGTATATGTCAACTTCCAAAAATGGCAAAGAATATTTAATATCCCTCTCACTCATTTTCTCTCCTACTTTACTTTTATACTCACAACCAAGGTTATAAAAAGCGCTAGGCGGTCGCTTAGCACCGCAGCTGGGCCTAGACGGGATCTAGGCGGGGCCGGGAATTCAGACATGACGCAGAACGGGAGCAATATTCGTGAATAGCAAGCGCTAAACACAAGAGTTTACCAGCAATAAACCCTAAAACGATAAAACTGGAATCCACCAGAGAATAAGAGAAAACTCTTTGAATTAAAATTAATAATCTGACGGCTACAGAACACGAAAAGTGTTTAAATAGCCCTAGGGAAACTAAAATCGAAAAACCCTAAACCAAACGAAATAAGGAAATAAAATCCGAAAATAAAAATAATCGTGACGAAATTCTCTTTCCGAAAAGTACTCATAATAGCCAGCCCGGACGATCAAACTGCAAAATCCTGCCGCAACTTCGTCGATACGATCCGCGAACCTTCCTACATCAAAACATAGTTATAATATCCTAAGCGGGACCAATGCGTTTCATGAATGCCTAGGCGGGGCGCCTAGACGGGCGACTTTTAGAACACTGCACACTATTCCCTCCCACTCACTTTTCTTCCTACTTACTTTTATACTCGCAACACTTATATTACCTCTCTTCTTCTTTGACCACATGCCTTTAAGAAGGTTATTCTGGAAATTAAATTCGTGTGCAAATGTATGAGCGCGTAAAATTGAAGGAACGAGTGAGAAGGGGGTAAATGACGTAAGAGATGAGGGGGTTAAAGTGTAAACTTAGGAGGTAACGAAGAAGACATTCATTTGAGTACTCGCCTCTCTGTCTTTTGCTATAAATACAGTGTGAGAAAAGCCATAGTCTCTGGAATACGTTGAATTTTACTTCACACTCCAACTTTTGTTTCAACTCCAAACCTGAAGCACAGCATCAGCACCTTAAGATTAACTCTGAAGAAAGGTATCTCAAAAATTACCCATCAATTATTAGTATTATTATTATTTTTTTCTTGAATCTTTATTGTCCCCTTTTTTTAATTTTCAATTAATTTGACTCTTAGATGTTTGAATTTGGAAAGGGTTTTGTTAAATTTTTTTTTGGTTGATTAAAGATGTGGGGTTGTGTTGTGGGGGTGCAGAAACTGTTCTTACTTTGATCTATTTCAGGTTTGAGATCTTTTTCTCAGTTCTCAACTTTTCTTTAATTTCCCAGAAGAACAAACAAACAAACAAAAAAAAGATTATTTCTTTTAGTTTTTTGAGTAGGGTTTTCTTGAGTTCGATAAAGATGGAATTTTTTCCTCTAGAATTTGAGTTTCCAAAATGATTTTGGTATATATGTAAAGTGAGTTGGGAGTTAAGTTTATCAATTGCAAAAATCAAAAACTATAATGTTTAAAGTGAGAACTTGCATATCTGTTTGATGACATTCCTTCTGTATACTGTATTTCTTTAGTTTAGGTAAAAATGTGATCTCTTGAAAAAAAATTGAAGTTTAGTACTCAAACACATTCATTCTCTGTCTCTGAAATGATTCGTATTATTGGTTTGGTTGTTATTGACTACGGATTAAAGCTTTTAGTTGAGTGGTACTGTTTGTTAAGATGCCAACTAATCAGTTTCTGAACTTGTTTGCTGATCATTTGTTTGAATGAGGAATTCAGCTAAAAATCCCTTGTCGTGTTACGTTACAAAGCTAAATTTTCACATAGTTATTGTCCCGTAAATTGTCTCATTCACGCCTTTCAGATTAAGTGTTGAATTCTTCCTTGGTATTGCTGAGTTTCAACCTCGCTCTTTAATTTATTTATTTTTGGGTGGTAATTAGTCTTGCTATACCTGGCACTTTATGCGAATCTTCTAATTTTCTCGCAACACCCGTAATACCAATCTTAATGATGTTGTTAACTTCTTTTACAGGGATTTGTAGGTTCTGAATTAGTGGACCTGTTCTGAAAAGCCAAGTTTTGAGTTCGTTGAGTTCTAAATAATCTAAGTTTGTTATCCGGCAGCTGAACTCCGAGGCATTTTCTGTCAGGGAGTTATTTGTTATGCTGAATCAACAAGTAGGTTATTCTTCGATGCAGGCATCTCAAGAACAAGAAAGTTTGAATCAGTCTTACTACTGGACAACATCTGAAAATGTCGATCACTTATTATACCCTGCAGATGTAAGCCAAGGCAGTCATTTTTCCGTTCAGACATCTGACCATGGTAATAATTCAACTTCAACTGTCAGTTTCTCACCCAATGGTAGTCCAATGTCACAGGCAGATTCTCACTCCTACCCACCAGAGAATGCTTACAACTTAAATATGAGCAGGCGTAGCTTAATTAATGATGCCGAAGACCTAAATCTGCAGCACAAATTAAAAGAATTGGAAAATGCTATGTTCGGACCGGATCAAGATTTTGTTGGGTCGTATGATTTCCCTGTTTGGGATGGCGGTGTTAGTCAAGAATCGTCAGAGTCTGACAAGTTCCAGAAGTTAATGGAAATGATCTCGAGAGGAGACTTGAAAGACGTGCTTCTTGCTTGTGCGAAAGCAGTGGCGGAGAATGATATAATTACAGCTGAATGGTTAATATCTGAATTACGCCCGATGGTTTCAGTTTCTGGTGAGCCAAAACAAAGATTAGGAGCTTATTTATTGGAAGGGCTTGTTGCAAGGTTGGCTTCTTCAGGGAGCTCGATTTACAAATCTTTAAGGTGTAAAGAACCGACAAGTGGGGAACTTTTTTCGTATATGCACTTGCTATATGAAGTATGTCCTTATTTCAAGTTCGGGTATTTATCTGCAAACGGAGCGATTGCAGAAGCGATGAAGAATGAGAACAAAATCCACATAGTTGACTTTCAGATTACTCAAGGGAGTCAATGGTTCACCCTCATTCAAGCCTTAGCAGCTCGACCAGGTGGTCCCCCTCACGTTTGCATCACGGGCATCGATGATTCGACATCTGCTTATGCAAGAGGAGGTGGATTAGAGATCGTAGGGCAGAGATTATCCAAGCTGGCGGAATCATGTAAAGTACCATTCGAGTTCCATCCCGTATCTATTTCAGGTACTAAAATTGAGGCTAAAGATCTTAGGATCAAGCGAGGGGAAGCATTGGCCGTCAATTTCGCATTCGCATTACATCACATGCCAGATGAAGGTGTGGGCCTGCAAAATCACCGGGATAGACTTTTAAGGTTAGTCAAAAGCTTGTCTCCTAAGGTTTTGACCCTTGTTGAGCAAGAATCTAGTACAAACACGCCCCCACTATTCCCTCGGTTCTTGGAAACGATGAATTATTATTCCGCCATTTTCGAATCAATTGATGTGACTCTACCTAGAGATCATAAGGAGAGGATTAATGTTGAACAACATTGTTTAGCTCGAGATATTGTGAATATAATAGCGTGTGAGGGGCAAGAGAGAGTGGAACGACATGAGCTTCTTGGGAAGTGGAGGTCACGTTTAGCCATGGCTGGATTTACTCCATTTTCGTTGAGCTCGTATGTGAATGCTACAATCAAGAATTTGCTGGAAAACTACTGTGAAAGTTATAGACTTGAAGAGAGAGATGGGGCTTTGTTTCTTGGCTGGATGGATCAAGATTTAGTTGCCTCTTCTGCCTGGAAATAAACTTGATCATATGCCTAAGCAAGCATGTTTTTGTAAGTTAGAAAAAAACCATGTCCAAATTTTTTTTTTTTACTAGTTCTCTATGTACTTGTTAGGTTTCATTATGCAATAATAATTATTTTTGTGAAATAATAATCGCCTTTATTGCATTATACTTTATTCTCCACACTCGGATAATTTTTTTTTCTGCTGTATAAGAGAGAGCATTTCCTATACGTCCCTCATCAACAAGTGAAACACATGACCTTGAAAAGAAAAGAAAAGAAAAGAAAAAAAAAAAAAAAAAAAAGTGAGCAACAAAATAATAGATTAGACTATTTGAAAATGGAACTGCATCTCTATCATTCAGCGAATATAAACCCCTTGCTCTGGAATTTCAATTTACCACAAGTTTATAATCAAATACACCACAAATACATTCTACACCTGCAGCTATAGATATTATGCTTTTCATCCGCAGCATCTCCACAAGCAGTATCTGAACTAGCTGGGAGGGTTACAGTATTTTACAAATTGGTTCACAAATGTTACAATTCTACATAAAATCAATCCCCTTCAAGAGATTAAGAAAACAAATAGAAAGTTCTTCCGTACCCAACCCGACACTTTGTTCTTCAACTATTGTCGAGTATCATCACTGTAAGCTCCACCCTCCTCTATAATCTTTAGTTAAGCGACGGACTATATACACCTCCCCAATGCATTCCCCTCTCATGTTTACCTCCATGAAAAGGGATGTACTCAAGTTACCCCAAATACTTGCACATCTCGTCAACAAGTGGGGGGAAATTACCCAGTATTTTGTCAATATACCATCAAAATTTTGAAACTACGGCCCCATAAGTACCCTTCCAAGATTTTGTGGGTACGGGTTTGAAGGATGGGTTAGAGGTTGGATGTCAAAGCTATGACCTTCAACATTATTTGCTCGAGAATACAGATCCCTACCGCCATTTGCAACGCCATACTGAGGGGTAAAATTGGAACTTCGATTGTGCATTTGGTTTTGGATGTTTTGAGCATTTCCTACATGTGGTTGCTCAGGGTTTCTATTTTCAGCACCGAAGCTATTTCCTACCCCAAGGTCAAGGCAAATCCTTTCATCCTCTTCTGACCTCATCCTAGATATTCCAGTGCCGGCTGATGGTCCAGCAACATCATGGCTGCTTGTTTTTGCTGTAGGAACATCATGGTTGTGTTTTCCCTCGTACGTTGTTATAACAGCTTTGGGGTCATGGGATGCCCTTTCCACGTGTTTCCTAACTGGGCATCCTGCGTATGTGCATTTGTAATAACTCCTGCAAGAAACATGACATAGATGAGTAACATTTACCATCCAAGGAGAGCAACAACTTAAATTTTAAGTTATACTGATAAATAGGCCAAACCTCAAATAATGGAGAAGACTGCTGTTTGGTGAAAAGACTAACAACAGCAACTGTGACTACCAAGTTATCCTAACAGCTATGAGAATTTCTCATAAGCCACATAAAACAAAAGGCCTAGTCTACTTGACCCCTTCCACAACCGTCAAACGAAACCAAGAGTGGAAAACAGATTAGTTATTACTCCGTAGCTAATTGCTACAAGTGGAGATCACACCTACCTGGCAATATCTAAAGGTCACTTGGAAATTGGTTTCTTCATCACCAGCCAACTAAGACTATGAGCAATGGTTTCATACACCAAAAAAAATTCAACACCCACTTTTAACACTTTATCCTATCCACCTCATCTTTCATACACCCCTTTCATACAACCCCCCTACAATGGTAAGTTGAAAAAGAAAAAATCATCTCCCTCTCACTCATCATTTTATACCCCACTACTTTTTATATCATTTTTATTTTTTATAGGGAAAAAAATAAAATTAAACGGACCAATGAATGATCAACACGTGGCAAACACAAGAAAAAGAAAGAAAAAAAAACGCTGTGCGCTGCACCACACGCGCCCTGTCGGGCCGTGTGGTACACGCGCCACAGACCGGCCAACGAGCTGCCGCCACGTGCCCATGTGTGCAGCCTTCCTCCCCATTTCAACCGGTATGAAAGATTTCATACCCAAAATTCAACCCCCACTTTTCATACACCCCCCACAATGGTTTTATACACCTCCCCCCATTTTCATACACCATTTCAAACCCCCATTGTGGGTATAGTCTAACAACTCTCACGATCATCTTATCACATTTTTCTTTGCAATTTGGGAAGGCGCATACTTGGTCACCCTACTTTCATATAACTAGCAACATGACCGCTTAACTACAAACTTTGCAGCCCCAATCTGCCCCATTTGGGGACAATGTTAAGGATACTAGTCCTAGAGAAAACGAGCAATTTGCAAGCGTAAAATAGGAGTGTATATATTTTAAGGACAAATCTAACTGCCGTACAAAAAATGAGACGGCGGTGAGGCTATAAAGTCGGTGCACAGGCCTGTCAGTATAATTTGTTGTTTGTTTTGAACTTATTCAAGCACAGATTTGTAGCAAACAGGAAAAAGAAGTTTCCTTATTGTTCCACAGCAAAACAATTACGAGATGTGGACTTCAAATATAATGTCACTTAGCCACACACATACACATACACAGACCAAAGTCTTTCACATTTAACTATTTATCTTTTTGTTAGGAAATTATGTTAGTTTTGTTCAAATGCAAGGAAGTAGGAATTCTGGGTTAACTTCGGGGGTCAAATTTGAACCCACATAAAAGTCGAATGAGGTATTATTTCAAATAAAGGATGCCGCACATTAAACTAAAGCCATTAAGATGCAGCGATTTCTGGAATGGTTAAAACTCTGATCGGAATACTTGAGTTACTGATAAAGTAAATTTTCTATCTTTGGGAAAGAATTCCATGCAAAAAGATTTAGATTAGACTAGGTCAAACTATTTTAGGAAAAGGTTCATTTATTGTATAATTGAGTTTTTATATTTCTTGACTGCATAGCTCAATATGAGAATTTATGTTGTGGTAGTTCAAATGTATGGAAGTAGGAATTATGGTTTAGCTTCAGGGATTGATTCTGAAACTGAGGGCATTGATTAATAAAATTTAGGTGGATATGCGTAGGAAATGCATCTGTCAACTATTTATTTTATTTCATAATATTCGGTCGTTGACAAATCAAGGATAACTTGTTATCAAGTCCATTTAATTGATCAAATGAAATATCTTCTAAGATTTTCAAAATAGAGCACGTAAATGAGGTATCCTAGTGAAAGCTCAAAAAGTTAATTTCCGAACAGCCTAATTCTACATATAAATCATTGAGTGCCTGGCATTAATGGCTCTTCTTAAATTTACAAACATTACCATAATCTGTCGCCATATCAAAATCATTTACTTCCTATGTTCCCAATCAAAGATTCCACTATTGTGTTTTCGAATGTTCCACTGAACAATTCCAATGTCAAAAATTATCCTTATAATCTCCTTCATTTCGACTTTACCAGCCACATGGCCCACATGGCCTACAAACCATTTTGGGTACGATGAAGCATTTTTGTAACTATCTCCGACTTCAAGGATAGTAATATATCGAACTTCTAAAATGTGGACTCTTTTGATCAGGATTTGACAGAGTACCTCTTTTGCTCACTTATATCTTCACGTGTTGTAAACCTCCCTTCACTCTTCCTCATAACCTATTCCCTCACTCCAAAAGTTATACCAAGGACGAACTCAACTATAGAAAACGTACTCCATGAGGTGATACACACTAATTATTGTTCCTTAACTGAATCAAACACATTACAAGTTTACTATTCAAGTTTCTGGAAAAACAAAGCATTAGACATCAGAGATAAACAAAAGCCATTTAATCACTGCAACACCTTAAATGTAAATCAGCACCAATTATTGTTTTCAACATCGGCTTTCAGACTCTATCCATTTTCAACTCTTTGAATAGGAGAGGAGGCACTATACCAAGAATTAATCACCATTTGTGTTTAACTTAATAGACAGATCTGCAAATGCACTCGGACTCTAAAGCAACTACTCACACTGACAGAGAAGTAGTAATAGCCTCTTAAATGATCATACAACTGAGTTGAGCAGTGGTTATGGTAGACATAAGCCACAAATAAAGAAAAAGTGATAATGGTTCCTTTTTTATCTAGCCAGGAAGTCGATGCATACCTGGGATTCGGGTTTCCTCGGACAACTTTCTGGCCATATTTGCGCCACCGATAACCATCATCAAGTATGTCAACCTCACTGATAGTTTGCACCACAACACGTGGTTCACGTATAGGCTTAACCACCGGTGTAACATCAAGAGTCCCAAAATCTGTCCGCCTGAACTCCATTTATGGGAGACAGTCCACCGAAATTAATGCACGAAGATGACAAATTAAATAAAAATTTGATGGTTTGATTTTATTTATACTACCTTCGTTTAGAATATGGATCTTCATCGTCAATTTCATCATTTGTGTTGTTCAGTTGTGAAACTGCACCATCATTACTGCCATCATTGGGCCTTTTAGGGGAGGGCAAAGGGGTCCCATTTGTATCGAAGTTAACGTTAGGATTTTGGACATTGATTCCAGAGTGTTCTTCAAGAAATAATGACCCATATAGAAAATGGGGCAGAAAAAGAAATTAGTATAATATATACCTTATGTATAAGCATAATGAAAGATTAGTACAACATACCAGCTTGACTAGTTAAAGATGCCATTTTATCGGTTTTCTCCTCCTTTATGGACATAAGAGCACCAGCAGTAAATCGGCGGCTAGGTTGAGGTTTAGGATGATCATGAGTGCCTTTATATACAATCTCCGTTATTTGTCCAGTATAAGATCGTTCAAAAATCTTTTTCACTTCACAGTTCGGATGTGTACATTTGTAATAGCTTCTTGGAAATTCACTTCCCTTGACAACTTTTTGCCCATACTTCCGCCAGTTATATCCATCATCTGAAGACCTGTCAGTTGGAACTGTAGGCCCAGGATCTTTATGATCAGACTGGGATAGTTGAAGCCCAGAATTAGAGTAACCTGTAATATTTGCTTCATCATAAGCAACACCTGCAGGTGCACCCTTAGGACCATGCATGTGCACAGATGCAGAGAGACTTGGTTCTTTTGGCGATCCCATCTCACAATTAACCAAAGCAGATGATGTACACAACCGGGAATCACTTTGATCCTGAACTTGTCCTGTTTGCTCACTTTGCTGAAGGCCGAAACCTGCAGAAACCTATAAAAAAATGTAAAGTGTCATGTAAAAGCTTTTCAAGACTAAAGGAATAGTCACAAAACTCATACTCCCTCCGTCCCATTTGAAGCTTCACCAATCTGGTGATGGCACACAAATTACTAAAAGTGATGAGTGTAAGAAGGGTTGTGAGAGGGAAAAAGTTAGTGGGTATGACAAGTGGGGCCTACAATTTAAATATGTGAGAGGGGAAAGTTAGTGGGTATGACAAGTGGGCCCCATAATTTAAGTATGTGAGAGAAAGAAGTGAGTGAGTATGACAAGTGGGGCCTACATTTTTTGCCATTTTAGGAAAGGATGAAGCTTTTAACGGGACACCCGTTTGGGTAAAAGGTGAAGCTTCAAATGGGACGGAGGGAGTATAAGAAACCATATGCATACTTGAGCATGGAATTAGGGTGTACGGAACAAGGCTGTGAAACAAAATTCACACTGTGTTTTCATTTTGAATGGGCTGGTTTAGCAGCGACTACATAATCCATTGGTTGGTCAAATGAAAGCCATTGACATGGTACCTACAGTATCTAGTTCATCAATTTAAGTTGTCGTAAACAGCGACAATATTCTTAAGCACCATTATTTGGGAGGAGTGGCCGAGTGGTGATGGGATAACACATGGAGTCATTCTCAAATCTCAACAATCAGATAATTCATGATTCACTGAACATAATTAAATGAACCAGTTAAATAGGACCATACAACTGCCTGAGTAAAGATAAAAGAGGAAATAGCATTTAGAGATGGTAATATTTGTATTTTCTAAGTGAAACATAAATAAAAAACTGTTTATTCAAATGACGATTCATTTTGACCACCATACCGGATGTGCTGATGATGATAGTCCTGAAACATGAGTTGACCCACCGTGCGGCTTAAACTCAAAGTTACTGGAGTTATTTTCATTGTAGGGATTGCGATGGGAAACATTGGTAATGAACGAGAATGCAGCAGCAGCACCGCCGCCAGTCCCCCCTTGCATCATTTGAGGGTTGAAAAACGAACCTGTAGTTGGGGAAGGCTCTGACTGCAAGATTTCAAAAAACATTACAAACTACTGGACACCAAAAGCTTCACAATTTTCAAGTCACTAGAGAAAAACTTAAGCTTTTCACAAGCAATCAGACAAAATAGGTATAATCAAGTGTTAAAACAAAGAGATGTATTTATACAATTAAGTACACATGATGCCAAGATTCCGGAAACTATGTAAAGAATACATTAATGTTATTTTCCAAAGGAACAACATACAGAAAAAGGGCCAAGCACTTGCAAAAAGGAACATTCAATTTTGTGAAAAAACAACACTGAAGCTCAAAAACAAAAATAAAAATAAAAAATGGGGTATTAAAGGCATTAAGAAGTGTTAATAAAAAACATGGGGGGGAATAAATGCGAAAAAGAATCGGATTGGAAAATAACATAATTGCAGCATCAGAATCCAACTGTCCCAAAACAAGCACACAAGGCATATAAATAGTGTATATTCCTCAAATGAGCATTAAAAATGGCGTAATACAAATAATCGATGAGTGATGAAAAAACACACAACATGAAGAAAAGCCGAATATCAAAGCCTACTTTACCAAAAGAGCAAAATGTGTTGTGTTGTGCTTAAATGCACAATACTCAATCAATCACATCAAGGAATTATTCTCCCCTAAATTCTCCACTAAATCTAATGTGACGCAATCACACACCTCCACCTCCGCCTGTTTGCTGATGTTAATTTTTTAGGTCATCGACATAAAATACAAATCAAACAAATTCGATTCACATCTCGCAACGGACAAAAAATTAAAAGCTGGAATTGCTTTACACTCTGCTTCGTTTACTCAGCTATCAAACAGCGTTCATCATTTACAAATTCAGTGGCTCAAATCTAAAAGCATTAAATAAAGAGGAAGAGGAAGCTGACCTTAATGTTGGAGAGAAGGACGGGAGATTCGAGGAACGACGTCGGACTGAGACCGGGAGGGATGGTGATACAGGTGGACCTTGAGATCGGTAGTTTAGCGGGAGACATGAGCTTGTATTTAGCACCGTTGGATCCAGCATCACCTCTCACGTGTTCAGCACCACCGTACATCACGTGACTGGAGACATTTCGTCGATCGGAAGGAATGTTCTCGTCGTTAAGCTGCTGCGGCGGTGGTGGCGGAGCGGAGGAGCTTAGTGACTGAGATTGAGAAGAGTCTTCCATGGGGAACGGTATGTGTCTGTGTGAGAGAAAGAGGGAAGAAAGCGCTGAAATGAAGGTCAAAAAGATCAAAAAGGAGAAAGTAAAAGAGGTGATTTTAGTTAGAAGAAAGAGAAGAAAGTTGAAGGGGTATTTTGGGTATTTTGAAAGTGTGGGGGGTGGGGGCGTTGATGTGTTTGTGTTTGTGTTTGTGTTTGTGTTTGTGTGTGAAAATAGATTTGTCAGGAAACGAAACGATGCAGTTGACTTGTTACATTGGATCTGATCTGAATTGTCATTTTCCTTTTTCTCACTTTTATTTTTTACTCCCTCTGACCCTAAATGAGTGTCCATTTTCAAGAAATTTTTATCTTTAAATGAGCGTCTTTTTTTAACATAACTTTCTCCCTAAACGTTTTTTTTCGAAATTTTTTTCACCGGTTTCTTTATACGTGCAAAACTAAAGGTTTAGAAAAGAGATTACAAAATTATATATGAATCGTTGTTACCAAATTGTTCAAAAAATTGAGATTTTCAGTGTCCCTTAAAATGAAATTTGAACACTCATTTAGGGACAGAGAGAGTATTTGTTTTTTGCTTTTGTTTAAGAATAGAAATAATGCTCAATTAATTAAGTGTTCATATACTTAAAAAAAAAATATGAATAATCAAATATAAATTCAATTTGAGACGGAAGAAATACAATGAAAAAAAAAATATGACAATTATTATGACACAAAGAATAAGAGAATAACATGTAACAACCTTCTTGTAAGAAGATACTCCCTCCGACTCAAAATAGATGTCGTTTTAGACACTTTCACACATATTAAGAAATGCAATTAATATATGTGAAAATGTCTTATATACCCCTAAAGTAATTCAACTACCTAGACTATTAAATGCTTGTGCAAGAGATAATTTCTTATTATTAATAAGGGTATAATTGGTATACAACAATAAATAAGCCTTAAAAATTGTAAAACGACAAGTATTTTGAAGCAAAAATTAACTCCCAAAATGACATCTAATTTGAGACGGTGGGAGTAATTTCTAAGAAGATAATGACACCTAGATACTTTCCCTTTTAATTAATAAGATTTTGGTTATTAATTTCACAAAGAATACATGTTTTAATATAAATATGACAAGTCCTTTTACCTTACAAGGACAAAAGGATAATTTTAGAAAAATATGTAGCAATCAAGGTGCAAAAAAATAGAAAATAGAAAAATGTAGCAATCATGGTTACGTAGAAGTCAAATGATGGTTCAATCGTTAATTAGTGCAAGACACATCAACTTAACATTATCTTAAATTAGTTGACAGAATTCAATTTATTCTTTCAATTCCTCAATCCTCATACACTTATTATCTTAAATTAGTTGACAGAATTCAATTTATTCTTTCAATTCCTCAAACATACTCTAACTGAAATAATATTAACACCACCCAATTCAAATATTTATAAATAAGGTCTCGTTAGAGCGGTGCGTCTAAAATGAGGGAACAAAAGCCAGCTTGTTGCTAATTAATCGTCTCAAATGAGAGTTTTCGAGCATAGCTTTTTAAAAATCTTGGCAAATTTTGGCCGCTCAAAATACTAGCGTCCAGAGAAATCTCCCTTTTTAATGTTGTGTACCAGACGGGCCTAGGACAAGACCATATGTACCACTTTTGTATATCACATTGTAACCAACAAGTGATCCACCGTTTGTGCGTTATTGATGATGGCATGATGGCATCAGCCCAAATAAATTATAACCGGGATCACTTGTGGTACAAAATATGGTACACAAAAGTAATATAGATGATAAGATGACTTCAAGTCTCTTTTAAAAAAAAAAATACTCTCTCCGTTTCAAAATATGTCGCTTTAGGAGTAAAAAAATGTTTCAAAATATCTGTCGCTTTACTATTATCAATGCACTTTTACCATTGTCTCAATTATATCCTTATTAATGATGGTGAAAGTATCTCTCATGCAAGCAGTGAAAAAGTCTAAAGCGACAGATATTTTGAAACGGAGGGAGTACTTATAGTTGACACACTTCAAAAAAAAAAAAAAAAAAAGTTGTACATTAACAAAAGATGTGCACTACATAAATGATCCCCCAATGGCATACATCCTGGTGAGTAAATTCAGAAACCTGGTATATCACCTATGCTACAACAAGTAGTCTGGCAAAACCCGAACAATCCGAGATACCATCCCAAACCCTAGAACCATTATACTACAGCATAAGTTAATGAACTATTGAGGATAGTAAGATGGATGGTATTGAGGTTGCAAATTGTATCCACCATATGGAACTGGCACATTGTAATAACCCGACGGTGGAGTCTGTAGTTCCGAAGGGTACAAATGGGACCCACCAGAGGTCGAGTTGCCATTGTTACCCGAAGGTCCTCCTACGTACCCATACGGGCTAGCATTTGATCCCGTATATGGGATTGCATTACTGGGGCCCGCCACAAAAATGGGGCCCGCTTGATTCGCATAATGAGCAGAACGATCGGGCAACAAACCTGCTGCCGACTGTACTTGAGGTTGTTGGGACGGATAAACACTTGAATAACTCTTTGACGTGATTTCCCGCCTAGATGGTGCAGCAGTCTGAGGATGTTTTCTTGTTTTCGGTTTATCTTGCTTGGGCAGTGGCGGGGCCTGTGCACGCCGTTTTTTGTTTTCCTTATCCTTTTCTAGCTTCTCTAGCAGACCAACGAGACTATCTTTAGGATACTCCGATTCTAGATGGTAATCATCAATGCATTTGATAATTGATCTCAACGAGCTGATATCTTTGTTTGATGCCTCGTTCTGTATCAAGTGAGTAAAGGAATGAGTGCAAGGCAAGTTAAGAGTTTTCTATCAAATTGACCAGCGTACCATACAAATAACACCAATTTAACCACCGTACTATTTAAACTATCAAGTTAACATGCGTACTATTATTAAACTAGCCAAATCAACCCAAATTATTATCCGATACTAATGGAAAGGGGCTTAAATTTGAAGTGTTACATTACACGTAACTCTCTCTTCCTCTTAACCTAAATAAATCAGGAAACTCAACCAAAAAAATGCCTGCCTCTTCATCCACCTTCTCCACCCCACCTTCATTACAACCGTTTCCATTCCCCCACCCCCTCCCTACCCGCATACTCCACCCCGCTATCACTCTCTCTATCATGTCTTCCCCCACCGCCTCCCCGTTCCTATCATCCTCTATTTCTAAGCGCCGCCTCCTCCCACACAGTCAACCCCAGTCCAAGCCACCTCAATCGAGCCTTCAGCCATTTGCTTTTGGTTAAATTGTTCCCAGGATTCTTCTTCTCACCCTTCAAATTTCTCCGATCTGTTTTCACATGTAAGGAGTTTGTTTTTGGCTAAACTGGCGCTTCTTCGTTCACTCTAACAATTTTTTTCAGTTTCTTCTTCTCACCCTTTCAATTTTTTAGATCTGTTTTTACATGTAAAGAAATCTGTTTTTTTATAAAAAAATAAATAAAAATTATCTGTTTAATTTTCCATATCTGCTTCTAACAGAGTTTTGTATTTTCATTCTTTTATATGTACTCCCTCCGTCCCAAAATGATCTTCATACTTTTTCCAAAGTTATTACGAAGGAAGTTTGAGCAATAATTTCAAGTTGATTCAATTATATTAATGAAAATCTAAAACGTGTTATTGATAGTATTGTTGATGGTGTATCAATAACAAATTTTAGATCTTCATTAGTATAATTGAATCAACTTTGAATTATTGCTCAAACTTCCTTCGTAGTAACTGCGAAAAAAGTATGAAGATCATTTTGGGACGGAGTGAGTATATAAAAAAAATTGCATGGTTGTTCAAATCAAATAGGCAAGCCAATATTTTAGCAACTGATTGGTGAATGTTGTTCGATTTTTCGGAATTTTGTTGAGCACATATAAAGGTTTTGTCAATTTTGCACAATACGGGTTGGAGGAATCAAGTTTCACAGTCAACTGTGTAATTTTAAAATAGTTCACGGAAGTTTGACTCTTATAGTTGCATAGTTCAGATTGGAGGGAGCTGACCAGTTGAATTTTATAGATGGCCGGTGGTGGTGGTGGTGGTGGGGCAATGTCGATGCTTGATGGTGGTGATGGGGAATGTTGATGGTGGGGCGGCTTAGTTAGATTAAGATATTGATTATTTTAATTTTGCATAGTAATATAGAAATAATTTTCAACAATTTTCTTTTAACAAAAAATAATATTGAAATAAGGGCAATGCTAGAGACACAAAAGAAGTTCACAAAATGATGCATACAAAATGAGGTGGCAATATTTTATTGGTTGCATCGATTGTGGACCCGCCACACTCTAATTAAAAGTACCAATAAAATTTTGACACATCATTTTGTGAGCCATGTTTTGTGAGATTTTTTGTGACTTTATATTTACCCTTGAAATAATAGTTATGGGGGTAATTTGAAAATTTTGATTGCAGTATCTGTTAAGTTATTGACATACTTTAAATTTTTAACGATTTAGGTTGATTTGACTAATTTATGGACAGTATGCAGGTTAGTTTAGTAGTTTGGATAGTAGGGTGGTTAAATTGGTGTTACTCGCAATACTACGTGGGTTAATTTGGTAGAAAACTCGGCAAGTTAATTAGTTGTGAGCTTAATGTTGGGAACAAAAGGTAGATAATAGAGAATGAGATGCAAGATTACCAGAGCCTGAAGAGAACTCTTCCCACTGTTGCGTATTTTCCTTGAACTCTTCCTTGTCTCCTGTCTATATTCTTTCAAAAGGGGTACTAGCGGGAATTTGTCAGTCTTCTTAAATTCATAACTGAATTTGACAGCCACAAGTTTCTCGCCATTATCTATGAGTTTCTGAATAAGATCTGCATTGGGAAAGGGGTGGTAAGTTTGATTCAAAAACCTCCAAACTGGATCTTGATAAATTTAAAAGGCATGTGCAATGGTGGATTAAAAAAAAAAAAAGATAATGGCAACATTTAAGAATGATCAGGATTTTGGCAGAACTATCCATCAGATTTAAGGTAAAAATTCAATTTTGTGCATTTAAGAATGAACAGGATTTTGGCAGAACTATCCATCAGATGTAAGGTAAAAAATCAAGTTTGTACAATTCGATCAGCTTCACACCTAGTTTATTCATTCTTACACCGTATCAGAGATGTACATGTACAAATCATTTTCCGTCCAAAAGTAAAGATTTTTAATTGCTAATCTATCCTTACTAGACTTCACATGGCCACAAAAACCCTCACGATCCATAAACAATCCCAAGAAGAAAACATACACGAATCATTCAGCTCCAAGTGCAACTAATTAGGATGCATGGCAGTGGACATCTTTTGCAATAGCAACTTTGTTAAACAGAATGAAGGAGAAACCAATACAGTTCCAGTGTAAAATAAAATCTGATGCATGAAGTAACATTTAAACTGAAGGATCTTGTTAGAATGATGAACAACAAGAAACATCAATGTGCAGAGATATATAATAACCTAACAGCTCGTGATTAACATATTCTATTTTCTTTCAGATTCATGATCAGCCATCATCCCTCACATGTATTGTTACATGGACTCAGGATACGAGGATCAAATACAGGTTCTAATCTTGATCGAATACAGGATCCTTTCATAAGGTGACTTACACAAATTTATTGCATGAGCATGTTATGATCAGCCTTTTTTAGGTAACTCTGGAATATAATCCGCCATGTCTAGTGTGCCACATGTACACGTGCAGAGACTTGGTACTTCTTTCATATACAGTCTCTGGCCTTTAAATGGATGGTCTTATTGGTAGTTACACAATAAATAAGTAACCAACATTTACTACGTACAAGAACTTCAACAGTGCAGGAAAAAGTTTGAAAATTTCCCCTCTTCATATGCAACTGTAGATTAGGCCGCTTATGAGGATATGTAAAGAGAGAGACACGCTAGATAAATGGACCAACTAACAATGTTTGTGTAGTGATAGTTAATGGTTAAGAAAGCTACTGCATTGAAGACATCTAAAATCTACTTAAACTCCGCCTATGTCCTAAATATTTGATGTTGACGACATAAAAAACCCTTTCACCACCTTGTTCAAGTAGGTGCAAGGCAACCAGTCAGACCATACTCAATTATAACTTGTTTAACTAATGCTGTCTATGATAAATATGGCTTTCCCCTAGCCTCTAGAAACATTAGTGAAAAGGATGAGGAGTCTAATGCAATCGAAAGTCTTCCTTGGAGGCCCTCATCCTAAGATACTAGTCAGTTCTATGGGATCTGGACGAGCCATACAATTAGCATCAGTTTATCGCACCCAAATTGTTTCGGTGAACAGTTGCTTTCAGATGATTTGAAAATTTAGGGTTAGCAATTCAGATGATACGAGTAATTAATGTAAGCAATTCAGATTATGCGAGAAGTAAGGGAGTAGAAATGGCTTGTCCACGAGTTATCCCAGTGGCGAAGCCAGGATTTTCCGAAAAGGGCGTCAAGGTTGCTTGGGGATAAGTATTATTGTTGAGGTTTACAAATTTAGTATACAAGGGGGTCGAATAGTGCAATTTTTTCTCAAATTTAAGGGGGTCCAAATGAATAAATTCATCATTTTTTTGTAGTAAATGTCATTTTCTAAAATTTTGAAGGTACTAAAATTGACACATTTCAAAATTCAAGGGGAATGACCCCTTCCCTTTGCCCTAGCCTCGCCACTGAGTTATCCATTACGATTTTACCATGCGTTAAAGTTTTGAATAATGTACCACATTGGTGCATTGTTCAATAACATACAGCATTAAAATTCTTTCAACAAGGTAAATAGCACATTTCAAAATAGTTACACAAAACAGATAAAGATAATAACTTTGAGCTGCATTTGAGATAAGAAAGCCTCACCGGTAATTCTATCAGCCGGAATAACAGAGCGGCACAAGTCAACAGCTTGCTTACGCTTGCTTATAGAGATAACATAATCAATGAGTTCATCCATGTCAAAACCATCCAGATTATAAACAGCCACAAGGTGCAAGAATCCTAAAATCTCCGAGGGCTTTTCCCCATCAAGTCTAGCCATGCTCTCTCTCCACTGTACAGCCAACTTCATAGCTTTCTCTCGCACTTCATCTGAAACCTCCGGCTTCATCCGCAGCGATTCCTCTAGCATAACCAGACAACTAATCCTCACTTTGTTCAAATTCAAATCCAGATCCTTATCAGTCGGGTAAAACATCTCCATTGCATCCAAAACCATGGCCGCAACGTCGGGAGCGGACTTATAGGCGTCACGCAATTCGACCTTCGTCGCAGCTCGGCCTAAGCGGCTGTCAATTAAGTAGAGCAGCAGCCCCACCCCGTCCATTTTCTCGCAAAACGCTTTCACCTCCGGCCGAGCAGGAACTGCAGTTGACGGGGATTGTTTTGGCGATGGGGATTGGGGCTCAATCGATTGGAGGAGTTTGAATTTGTGTTCGAGTGAGGATTGGAGGGAGGAAAAGTAAGAATCGAGGTCCGACCAAGCAAGATTGAAGGAAGAAAGAGAATGAGATTGGGATTGAAGGTCTTCGAATACTTTCCGGAGATTTTCTTTCTTCCCGTCGACGAGTTGCAGTGCCGCCGAGATTGTTCCGATCGTCGCCATGCCTAGAGAATTGAAGACCGAAATCTAACCTACTTTACAGACGCTATGAATTGGATTGGAAATTAGGGCTAGAAACTAAGACGCGTGAAGTAGGATAGTACTTAGATGGCAATTCGCCCGAACCGATCCGAGCCCCGAAGCAATCCGGCCCCAAAAAAATAGGGTTCGAGTTGCAATTTTCATGACCCGAAAGGGTTAGGGTCGGGTTTGAGTTTTGATATTGACCTGTTGTGATCCGACCCGACCCACACACCTATATACAAAGTAACATACTCCCTCCGTCTCATAACAATGGGCACACTTTGACTTTTTTTATCAATTAGGTCAATCTTTGACCATAATTTTATGAATATCTAGATATCTCTAAACAATTCTAAAAACTGTTAATGATAGTATTTCTAATAGTGAAACGTTAACAATTTTTAGAATTTCATAGAGATATTTAGATCTTCATAAAATTATGGTCAAAGATTGACTCAATTGACCAAAAAAATCAAACTGTGCCCATTGTTATGGGACAGAGGGAGTATTATGTTAGTTAACCATAGTATAAGTGTTTTGCAGTTTATTTTTATTGTTGTTTATGGGTGAGGTTTGATGATTTAAGACTAATTCATACAACTTGTTCAAAATTAGGCTTAAACATATATTGAGCTTAAGCAAATATGAGCTGAAAAAATTAGATAATTATACACTTCGGGGCGGGGCGGGTTCGGTTCCCACACTACGGGTCGATGCGGGTCACCCTCATTAAGGTTAGGGTCGGGGTCGGTTTTGACGAAACCCGCCCCGAACCCGACTCGTTTCCCATATTAGTAATGCTCCGTCTCAAAACTATCGCGTTCGACTGTCAAACTTATAATAATTTGTTTCACTAGTCATACTTTATTTATACATTTTTAAAACTTAAAATGCAGAAAAATGAAGAACATTTTGTGAGAAATAACAAATGAAAATATCATTTTGAGACGCATGGAGTCTTTCCATTTTCTTTCCCTTTCACAAAAGGCGGGTTTAAATCTTTTGGTTACTTTGAGATGCATAGTTCGATTTCGATTTAAGTCAATTTATTTACCGATTATATTGTTTGGAGTTGGTCTTGTGAAAAACGCGTGTTACATTAAATTATGGAAAAACGTGTTTTTCACAGTTGTCTTCTCTAATATTATCATGTGCCTGTTATAATACTCCCTCAATATAGTCTCATTTTGACTTTTTATGATCAATAAAATGTGTTATTGATAAATTAATTTTTAGTTTTTATAGTTCTGTCTCATGTGTGAGACCGTTTTACACTAGACTTCCTATACCTAAAAATACTCCCTCCGCCCCATTCGATTTAGGACAATTTGTCATTTTGAGTGTCTCACTTGATTTAGGACGTTCTAAAATGGCAAGTTTATATTACTTTCATATTTAATGGGACCCACTTATCATATTCACAACAATAATTATCTTATTATTTCTCTCACTCATTCTCTCTCTTATCTACTTTTCATACTCACAACACATTTTCTACTCATTTTCTTTCGATAAATTCTTGCGTACAACGGCCGCACAACGTGCGGCAACGTGGGAGTGTTCCACTGCTTCTCGCGCACTCCTGCTCCGCTACATCCGACCATTGGATCCAGCCCTCCCACTTCCCAGATCGCGATACGTGTCTTCCCTAAAAATAAAAACTCTCAATAACTTTAAAATGCTATATCTTGAGATTTATATCTCAGGAAAAAAACGTTGTGTTCGTCTCGACGAGACGAATAAAACTACATAGGTCATGATATGGTTTTATTTAAAAAAAACATATTTTTTTACACACAAAAAGATTTGAGCTGCTCATCAGATAAGATGTAACACTATGTTCTGATAAAAGTAACAGTTTCATTTTCAAAAAGTAACACTCATCACAGTCAAATGTAACAACAATTTTTCAAAAAAATTAAATTGTTTGATAGTTTTTGTGGTTAGAAAAAATAAATTTTGAACTATAACGAAGTGAATATATAATTATAATTTTTTATATAGATGAATGTAACATTTTTATTTGGTAAATGTTACTTTTCTTCTTTAAAAAAAGAGTAAAAATTCATATATATAATAAAGTTGCATTTCAATTGTTACTTTCTCAATAAAAAATTGTTACATTTCAGATATAATTATTTAAGAATATAAACTGTTACAATTGGAAAAAAAATGTTACATTCATTTTTTATAAAATGTAACATCAGTTTAGTTTGTCAATCTTATGTTAATTTTGAAACAAAAAAGTGTTACATTTGAAAAAAAAGTGTTAAATTCCTTTATAAAAAGTGTGATATTGAGTTAGTTGTCAATCTTTATGTTATCTTTTAATATATTGCAGCAAAATTGTGGTAGATTTTTTTTAAAAAAGTGTTACATTTTGTTATAATAAGTGTTACTTTTGTTGGGAGGAAAAAATGTTGGAGGTGGCAAAAAAAAAAAAAACCTCAGCAGAAGAAAAAAAAAGAAAAGAAAAGAAAATAGGAAGGTTGGTTCCGTGCGCCGTCGCACCATGCGGCGGCCGCACAGGAGACCCCTTTTTTTTCCTCTTATTATAGTAGTAGTATTTTTTAATCTCTACGTCGGAGAGAATCTTAAATCGGATGAGACGAGTATGAATTTACTATTGTTTTGTTTCAACTGAATTTCCTTTCTTTTTTTAAAGTAATTTTGATTTATTCCTTGCTTTACAGTCAAACCGACTCAAACGGGAACAGCCGTTAGACCAAACACCTAACTAACCTGAGTTGACTTCACCGCAAACCACGAGTTAGAATTTTAACTCGAGCCCTCAACCCCCATAAAACCCCCGCTCCAAAACCCTTTACCCTTTCCCAATCTTCCGTTACTTCCTAAGTTAACTTCTTCCCGCAGACTTCTTTCCTACATGGTAATATCTGCTTCTCCTTTTTCTTCCTTTTCCATTTCATTTTTTATTTAATTTCTTCATATATTGATTCATACAAAAACTTGCTGATTGCTATTGCTCAATACTACTGTTCGTTTCGTTTGAATTAAATAGTTCAATCATTTTTTATTTATGATTAATTTGTGTTTTTTGGGTGATTGAAGATGCCGGGGATGGATTCCGACCCGGGGGATCAAGACACGGAGCCATTTGTAGAGGTGGATCCAACCGGCCGATATGGCCGCTACAGCGAGCTGCTCGGCGCCGGCGCGGTGAAGAAAGTGTACAGAGCATTCGATCAGGAAGAAGGCATCGAAGTGGCGTGGAATCAAGTGAAATTACGGCATTTTCTCGAAGATCACGCCATGATCGAGCGGCTTTACTCGGAGGTCCGGCTCCTGACGACGCTGAAGAATAAAAACATAATCCATCTGTATCGGGAATGGCGGAATGAGGAACGGAACACGTTGAATTTCATCACGGAAGTTTGTACTTCGGGGAATTTGAGGGATTACCGGAAAAAGCATAAGCAGGTTTCGATGACGGCGGTGAAGAAATGGTCCAAACAGATCCTTAAGGGCTTGGATTATCTGCATACGCGTGAGCCTTGTGTTATTCATAGAGATCTCAATTGCAGCAATGTGTTCATCAATGGCAATATTGGTCAGGTTTGTTTTCTATCTAATTAATTGATACCGTCCCTTACTTATCGCTACTTTTCATTGACCACATTTAAACTTTGACTAACATTTTATGCTAAACTGTTAATCTTTATAAAAATTTAAAGATGGTTACCAATAACGTTTCTATTGGTCATTTGATAACTATTTTTAATTCTTTATGGAGATCAATAGTTTAGAATAAAATGTTAGTCAAATTCGAATAAGTTCAACGAAAAAGTAGCAATAAGTATAAGACGGATGGAGTAATTAACATTCTTAATCAACTTGCATAGTTTGACTATTTCTCTACTTGCTCTTATACTAGTTAATGATTCCTTGTGTTTCTGAATGAAATAATTGAGAAAACAAATTAGTAGAATTCGATTGAAAAAGGCAAGAAATGTAATGCCTATGAATATTGCTTGATTTATTTCCTAAAATCAAGCAAATAGATATTTGAACTTTGGTTTAGAAAATCAGAAATGGAAATGATATAACAGGCGGTTATTATGTATCCTTAATTCCTAATTGAAAAGTCAATGCAAGATAATACTAAATAATTAATTTACATAATTTTACTATGTTATAGATAGATTCTGAACTTTTAATTATTGCAAGAGTATAATTAAAGTATTAACATTACTCCTAAATGGAGTATTATATTTCTTCAAGAACTAGTGAAAATTTGATTGTTTTTTGGGGGATGGAGGGGTGTATTATTGATCGAGATTTTTGAAATGTGTATATCGTTTGCGTGTTTGAAATATTATGCTTCAAAATTGGAGTATGTGTAGTAGAACATTAATGGCCATCTTCTAATGTTGAAATTTTGTATAGCAGAAATTATTATGGATTGAGAATGTAGTTACACCAATTTTATTAAACAGGTGAAAATAGGTGATTTTGGGTTGGCAGCCATAGTAGGTAAGAACCATTCTGCACACTCAATACTTGGGACACCTGAATTCATGGCTCCCGAGTTATATGACGAGGATTATACAGAGTTGATCGATATTTATTCATTTGGGATGTGCGTGTTGGAGATGGTGACTCTGGAGTTACCATATAGCGAGTGCGACAATGTTGCAAAGATATACCGAAAGGTGACGTCAGGGGTGAGGCCTCGGGCCATGAACAAGGTTAGGGATCCCGAGGTGAAGGCTTTCATTGAGAAGTGCCTTGCACAGCCTAGGGTTAGACCTTCTGCTGCAGATCTTCTCGAGGACCCGTTCTTTGATGGCATTTCTGATTTTGATGATGACGAAAACAACGATTATAGTAATTAGTTTAGGAGTTGGAATTGTAAATAGATCTAATTATGTTGATTGGCCGTCGGATTTTTTTATTTTGTTTGTGTGTGTTTTGGAAGGATTATGGTGTTGGGGTTTGTAGTAGGATATGGGGAGAATGAGTTGTAGTGTTGTGTAGGTTGATAGTGTTTGATTGTGTTTGGAGTGTTTTCTGGAAATGGATTGGTTGAGGATGTGGGATTTGTAGGAAATGGTGGACTGGAGCTACCATTTGTAACTATTAATTTTATTTTTAGTAAAAGATTGATAATATATTTATTTTTTTGGAGTTCAAAGCTTAGCTGCAAGCGAGAATTCTCGATATTTTTCAACACTATAGTAATAATATGAATTCGTCTTCTTTCAAATAAAATTCTGGCTCCGTCACTACTACTGCTGCAGCAACAACACACCCTTGTCCTGCGGTGTTATAGTTAAAATGATTTTTTAAAGACGGAATCAAAACATAGGATAAGTTCTTGAAACCAACTTTAGGTATTTGTTTGAGAAGAAGTTTGGTAGACTTTTTCAAGGAGGAAATGGTGGAATGTCGGGTGGGAAAGGCGTCGAAAAAAAAGGAAAGAAAGGGGGGAGGGGAAAGTGGAGGGAGAAACAGAAGATGAGGGATGTCTTTATTGTACCGTTGTCAAAGTCCAAGTTTGTTGGGAATAAAATAAAATGGAAAAGATAAGAAAAGGAAAAGAATTGTTTGCGTGCCTGCCGTGTGTCTGTCTGTCTTTCCGTTCGGCGGCTCAGCTGTTGGTACGCGTTAAAGCAAATTCGTTTCGTTGGGAGGCGGGCCCAATGGCCTGGGCCCATTCAAAATACTCGTTATTGTGGAGAATCGGTTTTGATTTGGTATGCCCCATTTTCAATCATCTCCAAATTTGGTAAGGCTAAGATTATACACCATCCGTTGATGTTCCCACTTTTTTTTTTTTTTTTTTTTTACTTTCGTTTAAATCAATTTTAAACAATAATTATCCTCAGCTCATCAAATCAAAGAGTCGGGTGTTGTTTAAAATTGATAGTTCAATTTTAAATGTTTTTTTTTTTTTTTAATTATTAAGCATGTGAAGTGTATTCTCTCAATGAATATGTTGGTGGATTTCATCTCAAGAGTTGCTCGATTATATGTGGATTCTAAAATTTTGTTTGAGTTGCTGATGTTGGTGGATAGCAAATCCTTACCAGATTCGTGATCGTTAATAAATATTATGAGGTGGTCTCCCATGAGAACAAGGGGATCCGTCTCATGCATGAGACGGGTCGCCCCATGACCCATGGGCCAAACCCGCCACGTGGCATCCCACCATTGGCCGGTTTGTTTTTGTTTTTTTTTTTTTTAGTTTTTATAATTTTTTTCCCGGCTTTTCAGTGGTTTAGCAAAAAATAATAGTTACCATCTCTTAAAGTAACATTGTTCATAAGTAAACGTAATACTTGTTTTAAAAAAACAAAAGCTCGTTTTTACCCATTTTTCCAAATGTAATACTAAATATAATTACATGTAACCCAAACAATATCTAAATGTAATAATCATCTATGCTGAAATATAATAGTGCTTTAGCTAAAATGTAATATAATGTGTATTTTAAATTTTATTTTCTAAAAGAAAATAACATTTGAAAAAAAGTAATAACTTATGTATATGAATCTAATAGTAAGTTTATACAAGTAAATGTAACACTTTGATTGACGAAATTGTAACAGATTTCTATAGATAATGTAATACTTTTACATGTATCATGATAAATTTGACCCCATTGTAACTTATTTTTTGAAAACATATAGATATCTATACATATGTATTACAATTATGTACAAATACTATTACATATAAATAACACGTTTGTTACATTTTAGTTATAATAAGTATTACTTTTGGCAAACGAAGAAAACATAGGAAAAACACTATTACTTTAAGAGATGGTAACTATTATTTTCACAAACCGAAAAAAAACCAAAAATTAAAATATAAAAATTAAAAAAAAAAAGCAAAAAATAAATAAAAATAAATAAATTCGGCCAATGAGGGGCTGCCACGTGGCAGGGTCCCCCCATGGGTCCTGGAGCAGGGTTGTGGGTCGGGTAATGGGTCAAAAAAATGACCCGTCTCACCCATGAGACGGGTTTGAGTGTTCTCACATAAGTTTTTGTCAAATATTATTGCCTTTAAAAAATAATAATTATTAATATTTACTTCACTAAGCATGTTTTGGTGCAACCAGAAATAGAAAGAACAGCCATGATTTGGTCGGCTGCGGTCACATCACGTCTAATGGTTCACCCGTGACCTTCTTCCACCAATTTCTGTAGCAAAAGGCAATGCTAGGGCAGGGGCACAAAAGAAGTTTATAAAATAATGAATATAAAATGAGGCGACGATATTTTATTAGTTACATCGATTGGGGATCCGACACACTCTAATAAAAAACACCAATAAAATTTTGACACATCATTTTATAAGCCACATTTTGTGGCAATTTTTGAAATTTTATATTTACCCAATTTTTTACCCACTTTTTCTCTCTTTCTTTACTTTTTATACTCACACATTTACTTTCTTATAATCCCCTCGCAAAATCAAAGTAATTAAGAACATCACGGAACGGAGGGAGTAAATTCCAACAACAACATATAATGATGGGTTGATTAATTCCACTTTTCATCTGAAGGTTTGGCTTAGTTCTGTTTCTGTAATTATAATTAAAAATTTGAAATCCAAATTAAAATTATTGAAATTTGAGGTTAATTTTAATGTCCATTAATGAGGTTTGGCCTAATATTAATGCCTACTTTTATGTATTTATAATACGAAATAAAAATTACTGAAAAATGATACACTGATATTTTATCGAACCTTAAAAATGTAAGAGCAAAATGTATCAAACCATTTCTTTCTTGAACTAAACATTTGAACAGCATGTCCTAAGCTTTAATCATTTTGTTTAAAACCTCATAACTACATGTGCAAAATGCTTTGTTTTTCCATCTGTCAGTTATGATTAATTACTTTTTTTTTTTTTTTCATGAATGTGCTGTCACAAAAACTTAAAAAAAATATCATGAAAGTTCTGTCACAAAAACGCAAAAAATCAGTGTCAAGTGTCAACTAAGGTTTAGACCTATTATAGCATTGTTAACATCAAGTGTAGATTATATCTTTGTTCCAATGCTTTGTTCTTACTATAATATATTTAGTATTCTGTCATAATCATCTGACATTTCCTATGATTTGGTGGCGTTTATTTTCTTTTAAGTGTTCAGTACTAAATCTGAATTCACGTCTGAAAGAGGTAGTTTTCATATGCAATATACTCCCTCCGTCCCATATGTGGACAAAATGGGGTGCACGGGAATTAAGGGAAGAATAGTAGTGGGTAGTTGTTGTGACTGTGAAAAGTGAAGTAGAGAGAGAAAGTGGGGTGGGGAATAGTAGGTTGATTGATGTTGTGAGTATAAAAGTAAAGTATGAGAGAGAATGAGGGGAGGAATAGTAAAGCTTCATTACTATTTTAGGAAAGTGTAACTTCTCAATGAGACGCTCAAAAAGGAAATTTGTCCACGTAGTTGTGGGACCGAGGGAGTACACCTAGAATCATATAATGATCCCTTAGTTTATGCTGTTGTCTACATGTATTGTTTGATCACTGTCAGAACTTTTGATTTTCCCAGGAAACAAAGAAACTAAAGTTAAGACATTGTTTGTGTTCACTAACTTATTCACATCAGATTCGTCCTTGCTGCAATTACATAGTATTACATCAGAGCAAACAGAGAACTGAATGTTTTAAGACAGAGATTAATATCGAAAATAGAATCTTGATCATTGGAAAATACGAGGGTTGTTGTTTTCATCCAACGCGCCAAAACAACAGCTGAGCGGAGATACCATACGACCCTATGCCTGTTCTAACGATCCGTTTTCAACAACTTGGTCATGTTTCATAACCTACTAACAAGTCAAATATTGACCAAAATGCAGACCAGCTGGAAAGATTTTGATCCCTTTCTTAAGAAACTGATATGCATTTCAGTTTTCGCTTTACTGATCAAGGGATCCGTTGGAGGTGAGTTTTTCGAATTTAAACCTTTCTTGAGTTTTATCCAATCCGTTGATCCTGAAAATGTGCTGAAAATTGATTGGAACGGGCTTGTTCCACATCCGTGCTGGCATCAATGGGAGGGAGTTAAATGTAATCTACGCACGAACACTATCACTGAAATAAGGCTTGAAAATATGAATCTTAGTGGGATAATCGATGCAGATTCCCTTTGTAAGCTTTCTGATTTACGTGTTCTTAGTTTAGCAAGAAACCATATACATGGAGCTATTACTGATAGTATATTTAGTTGCAAAAACTTGAAGTACTTAGATTTGAGTAGCAATCTTTTGAATGCTAGTCCACCTTTTGCTCTTTCTAAGATGAAGAACCTTAAGAGATTGGACATCTCTAAAAACCCTTTGAAAAACGGGTCTAAGATTTCAAAAAAGACTAGTCAAAATATACGATACAGAGTAGACTATGCAGCTGCTCCAACAACAGAAAACTCGACAGAGCGAAAAAATGGTGGCAAGAAGAAAGGTTGGGGGTGGACTTTATGGTTGCCATTAGTTCTTGTTATTACTTTCTTTGTGTTTCTTGCAAGTTTTTTACACTTGAGAGCTGCAAAATCAGCAAAGGACAAGGCGATTCTGAAATCCCCGGCCCACTCACCTCCAAAAGCTTCTCCGGTCAAGGCTGCAGAGGATCTAACGGCTGAGGATAAGTCTACTCCGGACCTCGTGTTCTTTGTTGATGAGGATGAACGGTTTAGATTAGACGACCTACTGGAAGCAGGGGCTGACTTGCAAAATCAAAGCTTTTGCAGTAGTTTGTATAAGGTCCAGCTTAAGAGTGATGCTGTTTATGCAGTCAAACGATTGAAGAAAATTCAGGGGACATTAGAGGAGTTTGGTCAGACAATGAGAAAGGTCGGGGAAATGAAACATCCGAATATTCTTCCCCTCGTTGCTTACAGCTCAACTTCCGAAGAAAGACTTCTTATATACAAGTATCAGAGAAAAGGAAGCCTCTTCACCCTTTTGGAAAGTAAGTTTATAAAGATTGATCATTTTGCTTGTCAATCAAGCCAATAAGCTACTCACACCGTCCCAAAATGTGACAATTTTTTTTTCTTTCAAATTTACTCTTGATCAAAGGAAAGATTGATATTTTTTTTTTTTTTTTTTTTGTCATTCATTCTGGGATGGAGGTAGTAATATTTTTTGTTGTTGTTTGCAGGCTATATTGAGGGAAAGAGGGAGTTCCCGTGGAAGCAAAGACTATCGATAGCAGTAGGTATAGCGAGAGGGTTAGATTACATATACAGAAAATCTGACGGCTTAGAAGAAATCAACCCGCACGGGAACATCAAGCTTTCAAACATTCTTTTAAACGAAAATGAAGAACCACAAATAAGTGAATACGGCTACTCAAAGTTTATAGATCCTAAAACATCTTGCCTCGTCAACTCCAACAATGGCTACACAGCTCCAGAAAAGGCTTTGTCAGAACAATCTGACGTGTTCAGTTTTGGGGTGATCTTATTAGAACTACTGACAGGAAAACTAATAGAAAAGAGCGGATTGGACCTTCCGAAGTGGGTCAAGGCAATGGTTAGAGAAGAATGGACCGTAGAAGTGTTTGATAAGGAAGTTGCAAAAGTGGGAATGCACGCTTTTTCGCTTTTGAATGTTTCTTTAAAATGTGTGTCGCGTTTTGCTGAGAGTAGGCCTGGAATGGGTGAGGTGTTGGAGAAGATAGAGGAGGTGGTGAATTCACAGCATGATTATACGCCTTCTGTTACTTCTGCTGAATATAGTCCGTCAGATGGGCGTTTGCTTCATTCTGTTGCGGAAGAGAGCTGGGATGATAATTCTGCAGGATAAATTCAGTGATTTTTTTTTAATTTTTTTTTTTGGTGCATGATTTCTGAGGATATGGGCAGTTTGAGAATTTTAAGTTTGTTTTTTTTTTTTTCAAGGCTTTAGTTGATCTTTTAGCTTAATCAGTGTAAATATACAAACTAGATTACTCTTTACTTCCCTTTCTACTAATAAAACGCCCATTTTTGCTCTGCCTATTTGGATGCTTTCTCTTCTGCTGCTGCTACTGATATTTTTTTGATGCGGTTTAGAATGATGGTACAAGCGGGCAGTAATGTGCAAGCGGTTCAAGCAGAAGAGCAGCTATTTTTAATTAGTATTTTCTTATTTTGATTTTATTTATTATTAAGGGTAATTTAATAATATGATAAATTAGGGTTTTATTTAGGTAGTGCTTGGTCAACAAGTTTAGTTATTCTAGGAAGTTCTTGGTCAACAAGTTAATGAGTCTATTTAGTATTTTCTATTGTAATAGTTTTAGGGGACTTTGGATTTTGATTAATAATAATAAAAAAATGCTATGTACAATTATTGAGGCTTTCAATCCCGTCTTGTTTCAATTCCGTTCGGTCTTAATCTCATAACCTCTGTTTTGCTATCATTTTTGTTTCTTTGGTGATAAATACTCTTCATGTCACATATTATAACAAGTACTGCAGTTTGATCAGCAAAACCTCTTTAAATAATGTTTTTTATTTGTTTTTATATATTTCTAATGTCATGATAATTACATTAGAACAATTTTTCATATATAAATATGCAAAAAAAAAAAAATCTTAAGATGAGATGGATATATACAAAAAAATAAAAATACTCCCTCTGATTCCAAATAATTCTATTTTGGGTTAATTGCAATTTAGACCCTGAAGTACCATACCACCCTTCCAAGCGAACCTTGATATGTTATTTTTGTCAAATCGGGTCTTCATGTTTTAAAAACTCGCCAAATAAGGCTTTTTTGACGGAAACTGTCAAAAATCGCTGTTAAGTGATCACGTCCGATTCCCGTGACCAATTTTTGAGGGGTTAATTGCAATTTAGACCCTGAAGTATGTTACCACCCTTCCAATCGAGCCCTGGCTGTCTTTTTCGCCAGATCAGACCTTGGGGTAATTCATTTTCTCCGGTTAGGGCCTTTTTGACGGAATCTGTTAAAAACTCAGTTAAAAGCATGTGCCATGCACGTGACTAACGGAATTGAGTAGTTTTAAGTTGATATTTCATTTAAGGGGCTTAATGAAAATTCCAAACTTAACAGGGCTGAAATCAAGACAATTATCAAAAAAAATTATTTGAGCAAAAAACAATTATCAAAATATTAAATAAAACCATACAATATAATTTTATTATCATTACTTTCATCAATTTTTTAAATTTACCAAATGTTGAATTTTTTGTTTTAAAAAACTATTTATTGATTTTGTTAAACCAATAAATTTCCTTTTCGAGCATTCACTATTTAACTATTTTATTTTCCTTTTTATTGCTTCTTAATTACTCTCTCCTTCCCCAAATAATTTTTATTTGGCTATTAAAATTTTTTTTGGCTCGTTTGATAGACCGGTACGTATAAGCATTACTCCCTCTGTCCCATCCGAATTACGATTTTATCTCCCGACACGGGGATTAAGGAATAATAGCATTACTCCCTCTGTCCCATCCTAATTTGGATGGGACGGAGGGAGTAATGCTTATACGTACCGGTCTATCAAACGAGCCAAAAAAAATTTTAATAGCCAAATAAAAATTATTTGGGGAAGGAGAGAGTAATTAAGAAGCAATAAAAAGGAAAATAAAATAGTTAAATAGTGAATGCTCGAAAAGGAAATTTATTGGTTTAACAAAATCAATAAATAGTTTTTTAAAACAAAAAATTCAACATTTGGTAAATTTAAAAAATTGATGAAAGTAATGATAATAAAATTATATTGTATGGTTTTATTTAATATTTTGATAATTGTTTTTTGCTCAAATAAAAAAATTTGATAATTGTTTTGATTTCAGCCCTGTTAAGTTTGGAATTTTCATTAAGCCCCTTAAATGAAATATCAACTTAAAACTACCCAATTCCGTTAGTCAAGTGCATGTCACATGCTTTTTAACTGAGTTTTTAACAGATTCCGTCAAAAAGACCCTAACTGCCGAAAATGAATTACCCCAAGGTCTGATCTGGCGAAAAAGACAGCCAGGACTCGATTGGAAGGGTGGTAACATACTTCAGGGTCTAAATTGCTATTAACCCCTCAAAAATTGGTCACGGGAATCGCACGTGATCACTTAACAGCGATTTTTGACAGTTTCCGTCAAAAAGGCCTTATTTGGCGAGTTTTTAAAACATGAAGACCCGATTTGACAAAAATAACATATCAGGGTTCGCTTGGAAGGGTGGTATGGTACTTCAGGGTCTAAATTGCAATTAACCCTTCTATTTTTGTTTGTCACATAAAATTAATCTCATGTCTAAAATTAAACGTTAAATATCACTTAACTTTTTAAAGTACCCACAATAAATAATACTCCACACTTAACTTACGTCATTTTTGTTTTTAGATGAACCATGGTGCTATTGTGGTTGTTTAACAAGACCAAAGATAATTATAAGAAGATGAATAAATCGGAAAAATGATTAAATAGTCAAAAGAACTACTCCCTCCCTCTTAGAGTATATTTACACATTTCATTTACACGAAGATTAAGAAATCGTGGAAGTGATGTAAGTGTTGTGAGTATAAAAGTAAAGTAGGTGAGAGAATGAGTGAGAGAGAATAGTAAGTTGATTGATGTTGTGAGTATAAAAGTAAGTAGGAGAGAGAATGAGTGTGAGGAAAATTAAAGATTATTTGTCATTTTTGAAAGTGAACATATACCCTGTGATAGACTAAAAAGGAAATGTGGACCTACTCTCTCTGTCGACGGATGGATTATCATTATTATCATAGGACGGTGGGAGTACAACATTGATTATGGATAAATAGAGGAGATTTCATTTAGGCGATAGAAATGGGGGATTTTTCTTAAATAAATTGTTTTAGCTCTTTAATCTATGATGGTCCAAGGTTCATCTAGATCAAGTGGTCCTCTTGGCAACTAAAAGATAGATGAGTAGGAAAATTGAAATAAGCTAATTTGTACTATGTCGAATGAAGGCACCCTCCCCATTTGAACATTATTTTCTTGTCATAGATAGAAATGCATGCTATTAACTGTTTTGGCGAAAAACAATCAAAAGTAAAATAATTTAAAAAGAGAGTTCTTTCGAATTAATGGAGAGGATGGTACAATGGAATATAATTGATGAATCACGAAAAAGAAAGGTAATTGCACGTGAATGTATACGAGGAAAGCCCTTGAGAAAACTATCTCGCCGGCATAAAACCTCGGGAGGTGTTTATGAGCACCTACCACCTCGGAACGGTTGTATTAGTGAGTTTTGTGGTTACGAATGGTGTAGCTATGGCGGATTACCATGAGCGCTGTGTCACGACCCGAAATATAGGCTCTATTTTATTAGTAATAAATGATTATTATTTAATTATTTGCTTATTTATTTATTTATTTAAATTATTATTTATTTAAATAATTATGTGTGCAATTTATGTGTTATAATAATTATGCCTAGCATTTTATTTGAGTCATTCGGGTTAGTGTATTATTGTTGGGTCTTAATTGTTAGTAGAGAGTGTAAGTAATTGTGTGTAGTGTGAGAGAGGGGGTCTAAGTGTAAGTTTTTGAAAAAGGTTTTAACTACTCCCTCCCTACTCCTCCTCTTCTCCCTTACCTCTTCCATCACCCTACTCCCTCATTCTTCATTTCCCAGCACAAAAATCTCTCCCTCTCTCCAAAAGGTAAGCATTTTCTTCTCTTCCTTCTCTCTTCATTTCCTTCTTCTTCCTCTTGTAATCTCTCATTTCTTAAAACATGAACCTTGTTTAGATCGTCGATAGGATCGCGTAGAATCAAAAAGAATTGAATTCCGTCAACTTTGAGATTTATCAAGTAAGTTACTTTTTCCTCATTTTGATGTTAAAATGTTCATATCATGTTCATATAATGCTTTTGTTGTTATATTTGAAGTTTGGATGGGGTTGCAATTTATTTGGAATTTATTTGGGTTTTTGGTTAAAAATGGTGATTGTTTGAATGTTGGGTTTGATTCTTGATTTTGGTTGTTATACGAGTCTTTTTGGACTTATGAGTTATTTTGGTACATTAGTAAACTAGTTGGAAGGTTGGATTTTTGGTTGAAATGTGTTTTGGTATGAAAATGGAAGAACCCATCTTGTTCTTCCCGATTTCCAGCAATTCAGAATATTGGGCGACCGCCCAAAATTGTCTGGGCGACCGCACAACTATCTGAAAGCTTTTGTTCTTGTTTGATGGCCTTTTTGGGCGACCGCACATACCATTTTGGGCGGCCGCACAGTCCTCTGAAAGTTTACATTTGTTATTTTGTGTGGTTGAAGAATGCGTTTTGATCCAAATCTTGGGTGTCCTTCTAGTTGACCTTAGTGAACATTGTAGTACACTCTAGTGATAGAATTGGGTCCTTTGTGATTAAGTTTGTGTTGGAAATTAATTAAGTGTTAATTGTGATTGTTGGAACACTTTAATTGTGCGTGATTGGTACATTTCACTTTCTTGGTGACTACTTGGTATGGCTCCCTACTTTGGAACCTTAAGTTGTTTATCCATGCTAAATTATTATTACTTAGCATTTATTTGGAAGCCCAGCTGGCATATTTGTTACATCGGGCGATGGGAAGGATTATAATGGCAAAGCCAAGTCCATTATAATGTTGACCATTGTTTTGCACCCTTCTATACCCCTTCTCCAGATTGGCCTTGGAAAGGATAAGTTAGCTTCCTTTGGGAATGTATCTAGCTATCGGGCATGACTTTGTGTCATGGTCCTTGTCCTTTGTGACACTTTTATGGTTATTGGTTCCGGTACCGGGGTTTCTCTTCAGCTTTCATGCTATTATGAAGATGATGATTTGTTGATTATTGAAGCTGCGCAGATCCTTTATTTGGATGTACCAGTTTGGAAAACCTTGGCTATATCCTTTGTTATGTGTTTATTTCCGCTGCTATCTGTTATGTGATAAATGCTATGTGCTATGTGATATTTATTATTGCTTATTGCTTCTTGCATCATAGCATGTCATGTAGTTGAATTAGTAACTTATTGAGATTTATCTCACCCCCTTTTCTTTTATCTTTGTTTTTCCTTAACCCCCCCAGGTGCTAAGGATTAGTCTCGCTGATCACGAGAAAGAGGACGTCGAGTGTGGATACATTCTTTTGGGGAAGGTTATTATAGGTTGGTTTACATTATGTAAATGTGTAACCATTTTGGGATAGTTGTACCAAACAATGACGTCACTAAGAATTGTATATTTTTATTTTGTTGGGCATAAACTTGTGGAAGTTTATGATAGTTGTATTTGGTTTTTGTCAAACTTGGATTTGTAAAACTTTGGATCATCACCTTTTGGTATCAAATGAAATTTTTAACTTCAGTATTTCTCAGTTTTGGTCTTAAGTCGACGTCCAGATCGCGGTCTCGGGCCCGCGGGGTCCGGGGTCGCGACACGCTGTGTGTCTAACTCTTGCCTCATAGATTGGTATTTATAGCAAGGAAAATACAGTAAAAAGATAATAAAAACTATCCTAACAAACTGCCCTTTAATCGTGGATTCTATCTCTTCTGTTCAACAAACTGATATGACCAAGTCTTTGTGCGTTGGAGGAAGTCTTTGAGAGTGTATTTAACACTTTTTTATTGCATGAGAATCATCTGTAAAAAGATATTAGTAACACAACAAATAATAAATAAATAAATAACTTACAGCGTTACAGCAGTAAGGACGACACTATCTTGATGATGTCGACGTCCGAGATTTCACCCACAACAATTGCCCCCAAACTTATCCTTTGCAGAATACAAAAAGGGTAAGTTTTCTAAAACTCAAAGTGCAGATGATTTTTGACTGGACAACTGCTTAGTAGGAGCGCTTCCATCTTTGCACGTTTTCTTCTTCAAAAAGTTCCAGAAAATCTTTTAAGAAAACCAGAAAGAAGCAACTATCTCGCGAGGTGTCGTCTTCCATCAAGATGTCTACGAGTATGTTTCTCCTTAAGATGACCTGCACTTCAAACTTTAAACATAGATGTTGTATCTTATGGAGATGTAGAAATCTCTATACTTAGTTGACATGCTAATGCCAAAAACCGGGTGTCTTAAGATGACATGTCAATGCCATAACCAAATGAAAAATTCTTAAGGTCAAACACTTTATTAAGTGGAAACGGAGGGTGCATACATATAAACATACGTGCCCATTCCCCACCTTAACCACATTGACATCGTGCGCTTCAGGCGAAGGTGTATAAACCTTACTCGGAAGAAAGAAAGAAATTTCTTTAAACCTTAGAAGGGATTGAGTACCTTAAACTTCAGATGATATGTCCAGTCTCAAGCTGTTGTCTTCTTAGGTCATCAAAATCTTTATTCAAAATGTTAATATCTTGCAAAACGACAACATGTTTGTAATACATGACATCTTGGCTGATATCACTTTTATTTGTAAAAATAAAGTTGAACAAATCATTTTATTTAAATGAATGAAAATAAAGTAATGTTTATTCATAAATGGAGGTAAGTTCATACCTGAGTTATTACCTTAAGATGTCGAGAACTTGGAAGGATGTTGACATATGACGTAGGCCTTAAGTTGTATGGCATTCCAAGATCTTGGGATCCTTACACCGTCCAAAGAATGACAACCAATATGCCCCCAGTTATGCTGAAGTTGTCTCTTTGTTCTCGTGGTAAAGCAATTCTTTAAGGTATCCTTTTGAGAGTAAGTAGCTGATTTGTTTGCGCAAGGCGATGCAATCTTCGGTAAAATGTCCGAAATCTTCATGGTATACACACCACTTGGATTTATCTTTCCATCCTGAAGGTTTGTCGTTTTTCTTTGGCCACCTTGCTTTATCTCCAAGATTCTTCATTGCGCACAGAATACCTGAAACATTAACAGAAAAACAATAATCGGATATCTTTGGGCATTGAATATCATCTTGGTTTTCCTTAAGATCATTTCTGTAGTAAGGTCCAGATCTGTTCTGCTTCTGGTGAGATGTCTCTGTCCTTCTATCCGGGTTCTCATATGTCGACGCCTTGCCAGAATCCTTCGACTGCTGTGCTTTGTCCTCTTCTAACCGAATGAATCTTGTAGCTCTATTGCGTACATCCTCCATTCTCTTGCATAGATTCATCACTAGATCTTCATAGAATGATATCTTTCTTCAAACCCATCCTGAAGGCTTCTGTTGCTGTAGCCATGTCAAGATTAGGAATCTCCAGGACTTCTTTATTGAATCTGTTGACATAGTCCTTCAAAGCCTCGCTTGGTTGTTGGATGATCCGATAGAGGTCACTGGTCAGCTTCTCGAATTGACGGCTACAAGAGAACTGGTTGTTGAACATGTTGATAAGCTGAGCATACGAACCAATCGATCCTGGTGGCTGACCAATCAACCATTTCAATGCTGGTCCAATCAGAGTTGATCCAAAGCCTTTACATAAACAAGCTTCTCTGTATTGAAGAGGTATACGAACAACCTCCATCTTTTCCTGATAATGGGCGACATACTCTTCAGGATCTGTACTTCCATCATAGAACTTCATGGAAGGAATGTTGAATCCTTTGGGGATGTCGACATGTGCGATTGTTGGTGCGAAGCGAGACTGACTGTAGCATGTTGGAGAGACCTGCTGGATGGGAGGAGTGACTCCTGGTACGTTCATGACCATATTCTTTAATTCTTAAAGCTGATTTGCAATGTAATTACCTGCAAAAGGATTAGAAGTACGAGCAGTATTATCAAATGCAAAACTTGAATTAATGTTACCAAAGGGGTTGACATCAGCTGAAGATGTCACAATAGTACTGTTGGTATAGGATGGCCCTGTAGATGTCCCTGAGATGTTGAAAGTAAAAGGCGGAACTGAAGTATTGCTAAGTGGAGAGAACTGGAAGAAGCCGGGATCCTGGGAAGACGACGTAATGGGAGAAGTCGTCACCAAGGGAGATTATGGGGTTCCTCCATCAGCTATGCTGGTCATCGGGATAAATTCATTGAATACGAAATGACTGTCCCCAGTGCCAAAGTCGAGAACCCTAGGACGAATTGGTGATATTGAATCCACCCTTTCAGTCAAGGCCTTCTGCTTTTTCTGCATGTTCACCAGGGTGTCGCATATCAAAGAGGTGCTACTTTGCTGCTTGTCTAATTGATTCCTCATCTGGATTAGAATGTTCTTAAGTTCAAGATCAGAGGATAAAGCTGATGACTTATTGGCAGCTCCACCCGGCGGCGGCGGTAGAATTCCAGAAGGGCTACCTGTCGTCTTGTTGGGACTCTTGCCCCCAATCGATAAGTTCAAACCAATGGTTTTGCTAGGAGCCTTACTGGTGACGGAGGTTATGGGTTGAGTAGACATAGTGATTCGAAGAAGATTCAAACAATTAAAAAACCAAAGGCCCCTCGGTGGGCGCCAAACTGTTTTGGCGAAAAACAATCAAAAGTAAAATAATTCAAAAAGATAGTTCTTTCGAATTAATGGAGAGGAGGGTACAATGGGATATAATTGATGAATCACGAAAAAGAAAGGTAATTGCACGTGAATGTATACGAGGAAAGCCCTTAAGAAAACTATCTCGCCGGCATAAAACCTCGGGAGGTGTTTATGAGCACCTACCACCCCAGAACGGTTGTATTAGTGAGTTTTTTGGTTACAAATGGTGTAGCTATGGCGGATTACCATGAGCGCTGTGTGTCTAACTCCTGCCTCATAGATTGGTATCTATAGCAAGGAAAATACAGTAAAAAGATAATAAAAACTATCCTAACAAACTGCCCTATAATCGTGGATTCTATCTCTTCTGTTCAACAAATTGATATGACCAAGTCTTTGTGCGTCGGAGGAAGTCTTTGAGAGTGTATTTAACACTTTTTTATTGCTGGAGAATCATCTGTAAAAAGATATTAGTAACACAAAAATAATAAATAAATAAATAACTTACAGCGTTACAGCAGTAAGGACGACACTATCTTGATGATGTCGACGTCCGAGATTTCACCCACAACATTAACAAATAGAATTCAACAACTGATTCTACTTTTGACTAGTCACGACAAAATATACTCTTACATTTCATAATAAAATATTTATTTACTTTTGAAAAGATAAATTCAAAGAATATAAAAAGTAAATATTGTGAGTGTGTAGGACTAGGAGAGAGAAAGTAATAGAGAGAATGGTAAATAAATAATTGTTATACTCACACACTTAATTAATTGTTGTGAATATGTAAGTAGTTTCCACTGATATATGAGTATGCTATTTTTTTTTGGGTGTATCATTAGTATCACTTTTTTAAAATATTTAATTTTTATTAATTTTAAATTCACCATACACTCCATAGTCCATACTCCACTTGTTATACTCACACACTTAAATTGTATCAAACTCTTAAATCATCATACTAACAAGGGTTAATGACAGATTAGGGCCTGAGCTCCAGGGGGCGTCTAAAGGGGCCTGGGTTTTTTTTCTCGCTAGATCGGGGCTAAATATCATAATTTTTCGGCAGTTAAGGGATTTTTGACGGAAATCGTTAGAAAAGTCAGTTAAATCGCATGTGCCTCGCACGTGATCATTAAAATAGATGGATTTGTAATGATATTAGTTAGTAAGGGCTTTAGTGAAATTTTTGAAACTCAAAGGTTTAAAAATGAAATAAATATTTTTTCTAAAGAAATAATCATTTTTCTAAATAATAAAGTATATAATAAAATAAGTAGTTATCATATATAAAATAAATTTATTAAAAAAATCAAAATTATTAAATAAATTAATCTAATAGCTATATTAAATATAAAAAGATTTAGATTATTTTCTAAATAATAAATTTAAAATAAAGAAAATTATAAATAAATTACTTTTTACATTCACCAAATTTAAAACAACATAAAGTAATTATCACTATTTACAAATATATACTCCCTCCGTCTTTTTAAGCTGTTCACACTTTGCTCCGGGCACTAGTATTAAGGAAAAATATTTTATATTAGTAGTTGAGTGGGTGTTGAGAGTATGAAAAGCATGATGTGATATGTGAGTGGGGTTGGAATTGTGAGTGGGATAATTGTTGTGAGTATGAAAAGTGGGTCCCATTGAATAAAGAATAATATAAACCTTCATTTTTGGGAGTGTGAACAATCAAATGGGACACCCAAAATGGCAAAAAGTGAACAGACTAAAAAGACGGAGGGAGTATATATATATATATATATATACTACCTCTGTCCCTAAATGAGTGTCCATTTTCAAGAAACCTTTGTCCCAAAATGAGTGTCTTTTTTAGCATAACTTTGTTCCTAAATGTTTTTTTCGAATTTTTTTTCCGGTCTCTTTATATGTACAAAACAAAAATTAAAACATTTCCCTTCTCATCATCTTCCATGAACACCCACCCATCCTCCACTTTAAACCACCATGCCACCACCGTTCACCACCATCTAACACCTCCACCGCTTAGAACCACCATAGCTACCACCGGCCGCCACCATCCACCCGTTGTAACCACCACAACCACCACCGAAAATTAACATAGAAATCAACCCAACAAAATCAAACACACACTCACACACAAACTGAAACACATTCTCAATCAAACACAGTATGTGTAAAAATTCACCGGAATCTGTAAAAATTTCGCCGGAATCTGGCAGATTCGGGAGAGGTGAATCAATCATTCTCCGTCAGTCACGCCGCCGCCTCCTCCTCCGCCAAAATCAACTTGACCTTACCACATCCTTCCTCTCCGACAGTCACGCCGCCGCCTCCTCCTCCGCCACTCCTTCCTCGCTCCTCACCTCCACCTCCGTCGCCCCTCTCATCTTCTTCACCATCGCTTCCGTCCTCTCTTACCTCGCTTCCTCACACCCTTCCCCTCCTTCCTCCCTTCACCCTCCTTCACCCTCCGCCTCCCAATTCTCCGTCTCCGCCACGCATCTGGGCCGAATTCTGGAATCACTCCCCAGTCCGGCGATGAGTTTTGGGAAAAATCAAAAATCAAGTTTGGGGCAAAATTAAATCTTGGTTTAAAAATAAAACCTGAGAATGATGAGGGGGGGAGTGGCTGAATAGTCTTTGAAGGGTGTGGGCGTGGTCGGAGGTGAGGGAGTGATGGTCGGCGTTGGGCAGGAGAAAGGAGATGAAGATGATGCGTTGGAATGAGAGAGGGAGAGGAAGATGATGCGTTAAAGGGGGAGAGGAGGGGTAGGGTTTTGTTTTAGATTTAACCCTTCAAATTTTAAAATTTACAGTTTGACCCTTTTTGACAAATTTTCATTTCAATTTCATCCATTTTTATGATCATGTGCGAGGCACATGATATTTAACTGACTTTTCTAACGATTTTCGTCAAAAAGCCCTTAACTGCCGAAAAATTATGATATTGACCCCTGATCTAGCGAAAAAAAAAACCCAGGCCCCTTTTAGACGGCCCCCCTGGAGTTCAGGCCCTAATCTGTCATTAACCCTACTAACAATCACTTTTTCACTCACAATGTGCATTTTTAAAATAGTGCAAGATGTTTTAAGGCGGATGAAGTATTTTTATTATTATTAATTTTTTTTTGAAAAAGTGGTATTTTTTATATAAACACTCAAAATAACAATGAGTATTTTTTTTTTTTTTTTTTTTTTTTTTTAAGTTTGTATCATATCATTTAAGGCAATTGTCATCGTGTTACAAACTCCTATCAAGTCTATTACAGATCTATTGCCCTATCTATTACAAATTCCTATATTGGAATCTATCATAGTGATACTTGCCGCTCTAGAAATCTTCTCGTAGACGTTCCTGCGCCTTCTGGTAGTTTGCTTGATGTAGCCTTCTTGCCATAGACGTCCTCGCACCTATCTGAATGATCACCAGTTGGCACAAACTCCCCTGCATAAGGGGTACCCTCTCTGGGCTGAGCTGATGGGCTGAGCTGACAACACAAGTTCTCCACAAAATCCCCGTAGGGAGGCGAACCTGGGACCTCCAACAAAGTGGAGGCCACTTAATTATTGAGGACTGAGGGGAAGGGGAATCGAACTTGGGACCTCCCGAAGGAAATCCCAAGCCCATACCACTCGGCCAATGAAGGCTTGGGTAATGAGTAATTTGTTAGATCATCATATTTACATTGTAAATACTTAAAGCTCACCTAGCGAGATTTTCAGAAAGAACCAAATACTGGTAATAAATATTGTTTTGGCAAAAAACAATGAAATATATTCTGGGATTGATGATCAAATCAAGGAGGGTCAAATGGAATATAAGTTATAGAATTGCAGAATTCAAGATTGCACAAGGATGTAACGAGGAAAGCCCTTGAGAGAATAATCTCGCCGGCACAAAACCTCGGGAGGTGATTTAGAGCACCTTCCTACCCAAACGATAGTATTAATGTTTTTGAACTGTGGAGGAGTACAAAGTGTTGTGTGAGTGTGTGTGATGGTGTGCCCCCAAGCTCAGTTTAAATACAAATAAGAACCCTATCTAAAAGAGTAACAAACTATCCTAAAAACTCGGGCTCTATCTCTTTGACTTGGTCTTCTTGTTGAGAGTAGGCCTTGTAGCACGTTTTTACTTAGCTGTAGATAGATAAAATTAGTTAGGATAATTATAATTAATTTATTGATAATTCTACCAGAGGTGAAGATGTCTGCATGTTGATCTAGGGATGACCAAACCGTACCGGAACGGGAAAACCGGACCGGAATCGGAAAAGCCCGGAACCACCATGAACCGCCACGAAAACCGGAACCGGGGTAACCGGGACTGGACCGGAAATCCCTTGTTTTTCAATAATTTTTAACTTCTTTATTCATTATTGACCGGAACCGGAACCGTACCGGAACCGGATTGTGGTAACCGGATCCGGGGTAAGTAAGGGCCGGTTAAGGTTCACCATTTTGCCAAACCGGAACCGGCGGTTCCGAACCGGAACCGGGCCCGGAACCGGTTTTGGCCATCCCTATGTTGATCAAGATGTCACCATCTTGAAGATATACCCATAACCAACTGTCCTAAAATCGTGGGATCCAATCTATCTCTAACCAACTCTTGACCAAGTCTATCCCTTCGTGGATATAAGTCTTTTACCACGTGATTTCCAAGGGTTAGCTGCAAAAAACATTTATTAGAATAAAATAACTTTATTATTCACAACTTACTGATCACGAAGACGTCCACATGCTTGCAGTAGTCAAGATGTCGTCATCTTGAAAGTAGTCAAGATATCGTCCTCTTAAAAACGTAGCCACAACGGATATGTGAGGTAAAATGGGAGATTGGGATGATCTTATTATTTGAGATTATGTTTGCTTTATTTTAAAGCAGGTGACAAGTACAAGATTATCTCGATGTACATTAAACACTAATTTTTTGCTTTACAAGGCACTTGAAAAGCTAATTATAGTACAAATATCTCATTTCAAATAATCATGAAAGTAAGATATTTTCTTAACAATTTTTTGAGCTTGCATCAACAATGATATATATGCTCACATGGTGTTAATGCAATATTACTATAAGAATACTAATATAAATGCGATTAGAAAATGGCACTTTACGTTTTCAAAATAATTGATGTTCATTTGAAAATGTTTTAAATTAGAGAATTACAGAGTTAAGAAAGTGAAATAAATAAGTCAAATCGGGATGATCTTGTTTAGAATTACGCGTCTTATATTTTAAAGTAGTTGACAAATACTGGAATTACCTCTTTATCTAACAAAATTTAAATTTGTATGGGTAAAAAAAGTTATGTCAGCACAAAAAAGATGGGAAGATAACTGAAACCAAATAGAAGAAAAAACAATGGTTGAAAATGTGAAAATAATTCCATGAAGTGGTTGAAGAGTTGCTCAAAACACTCTTAGCAAGACAAAATGCATTTTCTATTTTGTCAACTATATGAGCATTGCATGAAAACTCAAATTATTTAAAGTTTTTTACTTACTTTTATTTTGAAAGTGTATTTGGCTTTACGATATCAGAGTCACTAAATAGTGTTTTATTTGTGCGACCAAATAAAACTATATTTAGTGTGAAACCATTTTTCTTAAAGAATACCCCCTCCGTCCCATTTTAAGAGTTAAAAAATGGGTGAGTTCAAGAATTAAAGAAAATGTGACGTGGTGTGAGCGTTGATAGTTGAGTAGGAGAGAAAAAGTGGGGTATAGAAGAGTTAGTGGATAATTGTTGTGAGTATGACATGTAGGACCCACTTTCTATTTTAGGATTTTGACCCATAAAATGGGACGCCCTTTTAGAAAATTTTTGACTCTTAAAATAATGGGACGGAACGGAGGGAGTATGTATGATATTTGTATTTAAATCAAGCAAAATGACAATATTTTGCCTACCTCTTTGTTTATTTTTTATTTTGGTATGGAACCTCTTTGTTTATTGGTAACTGGCAATCTAAAATGAATTGAGTATTTGAGTTATATTGGTAGGCTTTTCTAATATAAATATTTGATTTTTGTAATAAACTTTAATTTTGCTAAAAAGAAATACTAAAATTTTAATTTAAAACGCTCATCTCCTTGTCTAGCTCTCCAAATATTCTTACACACACCAGAGGTTGCCTGATGCACACACTGTCTCCCCTCTCTCTCCTCTCTCTGTCTCTTACATATTAAAAAAATGAGAGAAAAATCGATCCCAGCTAGAAAATCCATTTCTTTTCATTAATTTACAAAGGGAGTGGAATAACCAAAGATAAAAGAAAAAAAAGAAGGGACCTTTGGGGTGAATGCGAACTGTGTGGGAGAGAAAGAGAGAGTGGAAGACCACATCCTCTGTTATTTGTTCTTAATTAGATCTTTAATTACGATTTTCCGAATCCGGATTCCCTTTCAAAATGGTGAGTTTTTCATTGAAATTCTCAATCTAATTCCGTCCTTTGATGATCTTTACCAACTTCTTTGATTCTGATCTGAATTGGATTGTGGGTTGTCAGGAATACGGAATTGAGGTTTGATTGATTGATGTTTTAAAGATCCGATGTTGTTTGATTTAGTCCCAGATTTCTCACTTTAGTATTGGATCACTGTCTCTACTGCTAAATTATCAAGATAAGGTAATTCTTTTTCACTTGTTTTCAATCCACATTTAGATCTGTTGGACTGTGCTGGTTTTTGATGAATTACATTTTTAATTTTTCTGGGTGATTTATGAAATTCACCCATCTAATTTCGAGTTCATATTTGATGCATGTAAGATGCTGTTATTAGATGATTTACATTTACTCCATCTCGAGCTGATTATCTTAGTTTAATTTTATTCTTGAATTGTAGCTGAATTTAGTGTTTTCTGTATCCAAGTTGATTGCCCTATTAAGTTGAGATTATTGATTTTTTTTTTTTTATGGCAATTCAACATGGGATTGTAGAGAAGATGGAGCCAGATCTTGGTAAGCTTTTTATCGGTGGGATTTCGTGGGACACTGATGAGGATCGCCTTAAAGAATATTTCGGAAACTATGGGGAAGTGGTGGAGACAGTGATCATGAGAGATCGTTTGACCGGTCGTGCTCGTGGATTTGGTTTCGTAGTCTTTGCTGATCCCGTTGTTGCAGAACGGGTTGTTATGGAGAAGCATGTGATTGATGGTAGAACTGTAAGTAAATTTCTTTAACTACATTGCGATGAAATAATAGTCAGATGAAAAATCTTAATTACTTTTCTTAAATGGAGATTTTGCCTCTTTTCTTTTTAGGTTGAAGCAAAGAAGGCTGTTCCTAGGGATGATCACCATGGACCAAACAGAAACAACGTCAGCATTATTCAAGGTTCACCTGGTCCAGGACGGACGAAAAAGATATTTGTTGGAGGTTTAGCATCTACCGTAACTGAGAGTGACTTTAAGACATACTTTGATCAGTTTGGTACAATTACAGATGTTGTGGTGATGTACGACCACAACACCCAAAGGCCTAGAGGTTTTGGATTCATAACATACGATTCGGAGGATGCGGTGGATAGGGTTTTGCTTAAGACCTTTCATGAACTCAGTGGAAAAATGGTTGAGGTCAAAAGGGCAGTTCCAAAAGAACTAACACCAAGCCCCAATAGGAGTCCTTTGGTTGGATATAACTATGGTTTAGGTAGGCCTAATAACTTGCTTAATACGACCTTCCCTCAGGGATATAATATGAGCTCGATGGGAGGTTATGGGGTCCGAATGGATGGTAGGTTCAATCCTATTACTGCAGCCCGTAATGGGTTCTCTCCTTTTGGATCTCAGGGTTATGGGATGGGTTTGAATTTGGACTCGGGTCTGAGCCCAAACTATGGTGGGGCATCCCCCTTTAGTAATAATATTGGTTACGGACGTGTTTTGAACCCATATTATAATGCAAATTCAAACAGGTACAGTACTCCTATTGGATATAATCAAGGGAATGTGAGAAGTGAATCTTTTTTGAGCTCATCACCTCGCAATGTATGGGGAAATGGTGGACTTGCCAACCCTGCTAACTCTGCTACTTACTTGGGTGGGGGCGGAAATGGAAACTTTGGAGCATTTGGAAACAGTGGGACCAATTGGGGTTCTTCTCCTATTTCTTCTCAAGGAGGAGGAGGAGGAGGAGGAGGAGGAAACTCTTCTGGTTATAATAGTGGGACCGGAGGTGGATATGTGCCTCGAGAAACAAGCTATGGATTAGGAACTGGTGGGCTTGGAAGGAACAGTGGACCCACTGGTGTAGGCCCAACTTCGTTTGCAGCATCGGGTGGTGGTTATGATGGGACCTATGGAGACTTGTACCGTGGTGGTACTATGTATGGTGATCGATCTTGGCTCTCTTCATCTCCTGACGTAGATGGTTCTGTGACATTTAGTTATGGGCTTGATGATGCTGCAGATGTTGCAGTCAGAAGTTCTGAGGGCTATACTGGGACTTATAGTATTGCAAATAGACAATCTAATAGAGGTAACTCTATTCAAATGCTTGAATAATTTACTTTTAGTACATGAGAATTTCATCTAAAAACCTAGTAGACTGAATAAAATCTTATGATACTGTCCTTGATTCTACATACTGAACTTTTTCTCGTAGGCAAATTTTTTAGTGATTAAAACTAACTTATGGTGCTACTAGTTGTATGATTTTGGTTGTTCCCTTCTTAGCTTAACATTGGTACTGTTGTTGATACTACATACTGAACTTTCTCTAGAAGACAAAGATTCTTTAGTGAAATAATAGGACTTTATATTATTATAAGTTTTCTTATGAATTTGTGCGCATAAAGTTTGCTGTTTTTTAAAGCTTGATGAACTCCTCGTCATATTTAAGACATACCAAGGTAGTATGGTCACCTTGGCTCAGGGGTCCTCATTATTGCCAAGCTTGATTCCTTGATGCCATCAACATGAAAATCTCCTTCCGATCCAAAATGAATGTCCAATTCGAAATTTTGAGGGACATTTAAGAAAGTTGGGATTTAAGCATTTCTAGTAGAACAAGTACAAAAAAAGAAAACCTTAATTATCTCACCATTTTGCATCATGAATTAAGTGTGAATTAGAACCTGTTTTGATGATGGATGATTTAGTAACTTTTCCAAAAAAAAAAAGAGGGGGGGGGGATGCATTTTGGGACGGAGTGAGTGAGTATAAAACATTAAGTGACAAAAAACTAGCAAGAAAAAAAAAGAGACGAATAAAAGAACAATCTCGATGCTCTTTGAAGAGTGCAGGGTGCTTCTGTCCTCCTGCTTTTATCAGCAGATGGTTTTAAGTAAGATGCAAGCTATGAAAAACACTCATAGTAAGCGATTGATCTTTTCTCGAGCAAATTCTCTATTTTTTAAAATATCAGATGAAAAAACATTGTTACTACATCCTAAAAACTTGATATTCTCAAATGCCATCTCTTGGTACTACCTCTGTCCTGTCCTACAGTGCGAGTTTGAGTTCTTAACTTCTTCCTAGACGATTGACACTTTTGGTATATATTGATTCGTACAAGTTGATAAACTGCACCACCCTCTGTCCTCCAAGACGAGTTTCGTCTCTCGAGTCAAACTTTTAAGGATGTATCTTTAATTGCGTGTACCTTTTTGAAATTGCATTAAAAATTGTTATCTTTTGTAGAAGTGAAACTAATTAAAGGAAAGGGGGATTTGTTTTTTTGTGATTGAGGGAGTATCACGTATGTGCTTTTGCCAAATCTAACACACATTTAGGGATGGAAGCGGCACTTCTGGTCAAGTGATCATATTTCCATCAGAATCAACGCATAGCAAAACATTATCATAAGTTCATAACATTAATAGCATACTAACAATAAATATTCCAAGTTCACCAAATCAGTAATATAGATTCTTAGTAACGCTTCTCTAAGCAACTTGATGCGTCTATTTCACAAAAGATCTTTTAGTTAAGCGTAGCCTGTCTTTCTTACTCCAATCTTCATGTAAGTCTTGGGCATGGTTTAAAAACTGTTACAATGCTGGACTTTAACGGAATTGTTAGGTAGGCTTCTGTTTTTGGCTTGTTATCGTGTAGGGAAACGGCTATATGGGCTTAACACTTACTATATGTTACTGGTATGGGGTAAGACCCTTTATTTTTTGTTTTATCATATGCGTTGTTACCAAGACTTTACCCTCTCCTGTTATATACTCCTTCCGTCCCGGAAAGATAGTCTCATTTGACTATTGATAGTCAACACAAGTGAACTTTGACCAAACATTAATGTCAATCCAATCATCCCAATACAATTCTAAAATCGTTATTAAAAAATCTATATTTAGAATTCACTATGATGATTGCATTGACATTAATATTTGGTCAAGTTCACTTGCGTTGACCATGAAAAGTCAAATGGGACTATCTTTCCGGGACAGAAGGAGTATTTATATATTTAAACTTCTACACTCTATAGAAAGCGTGCAGGTGGTTAGTGGACTCTGTTCTCTTCTTATTGTACACCATAATGACTACTATCTTGATTTGCTCCTTAATTATTGACATTTTATTAACTTCTCGGACTCTATGTTTCTCTTCTTATTGTACACCATAATGACTACCATCCTAATTTGCTTCTTTTATTATTGACATTTCATTAACTTCTACATCTAACATATGAATTCTTTTTCTACAACTAAAACTTTCACTATTATTTAAGCACTTTTAGTAACATAAGTACATAAAACCCCTTCATGAACTCACCATATTGCATCATGAGTATAAGTTTGAATTAGAATAATTCTTTAATTATGGATGATTCAGTAATTCTACAAAAAATAGACATTCTTCCGGGACAAATTTTTTGAAAAATTAGACAAATATTTAGGGACGGAGGGAGTACCAAATTTGATGATAGTATATTCTAAGGTGTGACTTTGTACCTAGCTGCATCACAAAACACCATGTCAACGCCTGAACGAATCACACTAATAAATAGAGATACGTCTGTATGTATACTTTATGGACCCAGAGCTGAGCAATATTTTAGGGTAATCAAGAGTTAATACATGGAAACAGCTCAAAATTTCATGTCGTATATAGGTCTTAATGGATTTAGGATTTAATAATCATCAAAAGCGTTATCTTTACGATGTAAGCCTCCTGAAAAAAAAGAAAAAAAAAGAAAGCATAATTCAAATTAATTAGCAAATATAGTAAAGATCATCAGACAACCCACACACCTTCTACACTAGTTCATTTGCTTATACTCTCTCCGTTCCAAAATGAGGGTCCATTTTTTCTCCATGATCATGGACATAAATCTGCTTTCAACTTTGTAAGGAGGGGAATATTACATTTCTGAATGGGCAACCTTAAACATACTACTCAATTAGGCCTTTTTTGCTGTTCTGTTCAACCTAGGCAAGATTATGAGACAAGCACGCATTTTTCCTTTTTTATTATTGATACCCCATGTTGGTCTGAGTTTCTCCTAGTCTTGTGTATTTGCTTTACCATCCATCCCAAATTGAGTGACCATCTTTATTCATGATCATGAATGGGAGTTCATCTTTTGGGCAAAGAGAGTGTCATATTATCTTACGTTGCCCACATGGTAGAAACTGAAAATATTCGTTAAATTAACAACAAGAGAGAGAAAATGATTTGACTTTTGCATATTATTTGCTCGTATTTAGTTTGCACAAATTTGTCAAAATTAGGCTTATATAAGGGAACCTCATAAACATGGTGCAAATATTTTTACTTTTATGGTACTACCTCTGTCCCAAAATAAATGTCCAAAATTGCCGTTGATTAAGAACAATTTCGGGCATTCATTTTGGGACAGAGGGAATATTATATTTTGTTTACATTCCAAATCACCTAATTTTTGCATAACTTTTCAATGTTAGGCTATTAATGAAACCCCATAAAATGTCATTAACCTACTGCTCATCTCTTCCAGATTCTTTTTACTCCTATGATATTAAATTCTGCCTTGTCATGTCTTACTGCAGGTATTGCTACATAGGAGATTCCATAACTTGGATATCAGAAGGTAATTGTAGGAGAAAGTTCAGTGGAAGTGGCGGACTGTGAATTTCATTTTCCTCACAAATATAACATACACCTGCTTTTGAGGAATTGATCACCTAAAGCTAACGGAATTATTGATGTGATATACTATTTGCATCAGAGAGCAGTTACAACGAAGGGATTTTGTGAAAGTTTGAGTTTTTTTTCTTTTAACGACGTAGGTTACTTTCTGGGGAATGTGATAGAGAGGTGTAGAATCAGAGTACGGGATATACTTTGGGAAACTCCGTTCAAGTTTATGTGTTGTTGTGAAGTTCTTCAACAAGGCAGTAGTACCACTGGTACTAAAAGCAGAGTAATAATTTCTTCTTTTTTTTTTTTTTTTTTTTTTGGTTCTATCTTTTTAAAAAATAACTTTTGTTTTGTGATTTTCAGTTTCTGTAATGTCTGTCATAGTAAGCAAGTATTTTGATATCTTCGTTCTTTTGTCGATGACATACGTTTTTCTCTCAGATTTGTATTAGAGGTTCAGTTTGATTTACGAGTGTGAAAATGTTAGATGGGGTAGATGTTACCCGACCGGGATTCGAGTAAAATAAGTTAATATAAACATTCTGATTTTTCTGCTTCATTTTCTTCGGAATTATTTTGAAATGCACATTTCTTGCTAGGCCAAGATTGTTGCATAATACTCCGTTCATGTCTTCAACTTTTGTTTGTTCGATATGTTGAAAATCGTGTATTCCCTCCGTTCCAGAACGGACGTTCATTTTATTTTTGCTGTTGATCAAGAAAAAAATGGAGGTTTATTTTGGGACGGAGATAACACTAATATTAGATTCTATTCTATGATTGTTTTCCTAATGTGAAAAGTAGGGTTAAAAAAACATCAAAACCCCTTCCCTGCACGTTGAAGTCCACAAAGAAGCTAAAATCTAATACTCTCTCCGTCTCAAAATAGATGTCGTTTTGGGAGTTAATTTATGTCTCAAAATATTTGTCGTTTCACTGTCTTCAAAGCTTTTTTATTGCTCTATACCAATTATACCCTTAATAATGATAGTGAACTATCACTTATTTAACCATTTAATTACCCAAGTAATTGAATTATTTTTGGGGTATTAGAGACTTCTTGACATGCATTAATTACCTTTTTTTAATATGTTTGAAACACTCCAAAACGACATCTATTTTTTTTAGGCAGAGGGAGTATCAGATAAGACCTAAGGACAGAGATACTCTCCAATCCTCCCATAATAACCAATTGATTATTAGTGTTATCTTATTGCTCCATCAAAAATAATAAAAAAAAAATTGTCTCATGTTTTGTTTTCACTGAAAATTATATTCTTATTTCTAATAAGAGAAGTGACTTAATGAAATTTCATCAAGGTACAAGTATGTAAGGAGTATCATCCATGGAAATAAAAAATGAATAGTCAATGATTAATTTTTGTGGGGACGGAGAAAGTAACAAAATTTGGCATATTACTTTTTTTATACTTATTTTACACCATCCTTAAAATTCCAAAAGGGAAAATTATTTCTTAAATAATCTATATTTCTTATGATGGATATAACCTGAGGAATAATTTATTTTTCATTACAATTAAGATATATACTGTTTCCGTCCCAAAATACTTGCAGTTGTAGGATGAATATTTTGTCCCAAAATACTTGCAGTTTTGTAGTTTCCCATAAAACATTGGGGGTGGACTAGGGTGCGACGGTCGCATGGCGTGCGACCGTTCCCGCCAATTTTTTTTTTTTTTTTCGTTTTTTTTTTCCAGCCATTTCTTTCTGCCAACAAAAGTAAAACTTTTTATAAAGGAAATGTAACACTTTTTTCTCATATGTAACACTTTTTTCTCTTCATAAATTTACCACAATTTTGCTGAAATAAATGAAAGATAACATAAGATTAACACCTAAAAATAATTTAACATTTTATAATAATGAATGTAACCTTTTTTTTCTCAACTGTAACACTTTTATAGGGGTTTACATTAAAATTGAAATGCAAAACCGATTATATACATGATTTTTTACTTTTTTTTTTAAAAAAAATGTAACATTTAACCTATAAATTGTTACATTCATCTATATAACATGTTACAATCATATATACACTGTGTTACATTCAATTATTACTTTTCCTAACCACAAAAACTATTTATATTATTTTGCAAAACTGCTGTTATAGCATACAATAAAGTGTTACTTTTTTAAGACCAAACTGTTACTTTCTTCATAAGAACGTGTTACTTCTCAGGAGACGAGCAGCCCAATTTTTTTGTGTGTTAAAAATTATGTTTTTTTTAAAAAAAAATCAAAATATATCATGACCTATATAGTTTTGTTCGCCTCGTCGAGACGAACACAACAGTATTTTTAAATATATTTTTTTGACTTCAAAATCTCAAGATATAGCATTTTAAAAATATGGGAGGTTTTTTTTAAAAGTGCGTGACACGTGTCGCGTGCTGAGTGGAGGAAGGGCTTGCTGGGCGGGTGGGGCGCTGGAGCATCCATGGATCGCCGGGTTTTGACCCATGGAGGATCCGACTCACAGCCGTGAGACGGTCTCACGGGAGAATTTGTCAAAACATTGACACACTTTCTCTAAACTGCCCTTATTTATTACATGTAGTTGTGACTGTAAAATCATTTAAATGTCTAGGTAGTTGAATTGTTCAAAGGGTAACTTGGTCTATTTGATATGTATTGATTGTTTTTCTTAATATGAGTGCAAATGGTTAGAACTACAAGTATTTTGAGATAGATGGAGTAGTATATATTTGAAGAAAAGCACAATAGCGGGGATAGCTCAGTTGGGAGAGCGTCAGACTGAAGATCTGAAGGTCAGGTGTTCGATCCACCTTCACCGCAACAATTTTTACTTTTTCATCAATTTCTTCTTTATTATTATTCCTTCTGTCTGACCAATAATAAATGTTATTTCTTTTTTTGTCCGTCTCAAAATAATTGTCACCTTTTAAAATAAGGAATTTAAGTAGAGCCCTCAGGGCGTTGATGGAGAGTGAAACAAGTGCGAGGCAGCTGGTTTGTGTTCAAGTTTTGGGGGAGAGATTGTGAAGGAAACTGATAGGACTAAAGAAGTTATGGTTTCAGATTCAGAGATTGGCCTTGTTGTTGCTACTTTACTTGCTTCAGAGAGTTGCAGATATCGGAAGATTATACCAGATCAAAGGGTGCAGAAGAGCTCTCGTCGAAAATCGATCAGAAAAGCACAATAAGAAACATTTAACTAAATTAGATCATCTGACATTGATCTTATATCTGGCATGTTAACGAACTTAACGGTTACAATAAGGGAAGAAACTAAAATAACGGTGTCTGAAATCTATTAGTAATAGGCAAATATGGTTACAAGTGCTACATCCCATTAAAGATGACCAAAAGTTCATGCTTCTTTGCCAATAACTAGACACTGAGACGCGATAAACAACATTTCAGTGTTTGCTATAACCTTATTATTGTACAGCAACAACCTTGGTCTATCCTAAATAAATAAACTAGTGGAAATTGATTAGACCTCCGCGCCTGTAACTAGGACCTCACTTCATCGGATTGAGATGTTGGGCCTCTATAACCTAGGACCTCTCTTCATCGGATTGAGATGGTGGGCCCGGGACTGAATCGACAAAGAATTCCTCCACTGCAAGTGAAGAACAGATTCAAGTGTAAGAACAGTCACGTAAAGATGGACATTATTGAAGGTGAGAATAATATTCATGAAAGTGCTAGGTAATTCAAGTGGCTTCCATTGGGAATATATTCATCACCACGAGTAGAAAACTATGAAATCTGGGGCCACTATCCTGAATACCGAAAGGAAAAGTCACGAACTATCTTCATTAATGATTATAAATATTGACTTTTGAACTTAAGAGAGTTTTCAACCAACACAATATGGACTGCCACCCATCTAAGATATTACTCTATCCAAAATTCGAACCAAATGGACTTTGGAAATGACCTCTTCGGATTTGGTGATCAATACATATTCTTTTTCTCTTCTTGGTTTTCCAAACATTTATGAGAATTTAGTATCGTCTATAACAATCTACGAAGATGGTATGTAAACATTAATTTCTAAAGACTGAAAGATACAAACATCAACGTAGGAGGTTATATAAATTGAAAAACTATAACATAAAAGAAAGACAAGTGAAGGGGGAGCAATACGTCGTCCCTTCGATTTGGTCAATCAAACTCGCATAACCATGAAATCTTGAAAAGGGCAAATATAAAATATTTCAATCTTACCTATATCATCCTGCTCAGGAGAATCAAGTAGGATATCTGAATCAGAAGGCAGGAAGGGGGAACCAGGATAGTTTCCAAGAGCTCCTAAATCTGAAAGAATAAAATGGAAACGATACCATCAATTATGAAAACTTGCAAAAACTACCGTCTTTAACATTTTATGAAAGAAACTATCCATCACCTCCCAGGTTTGACAAGTCTGCTGTTAGATCTGAAAGGCTGAAATTCCAAGGAATCTGACCCAAAGACCGATTCCCTGCACCATTATCAGCTCCAAGATGCAATCCTACGGAGCTTGCCACATCAGACGTAAATGCAGAGTCAAGCACTGATGTGTCCACTCCCATTCCCGATATTTCAGATGCACTGAAGGGGAAATGACCACTGGACGCTACTGATGTAGGACTCATAGGCATATCCGACATTGATGACATGGCACCATTAGGTGGCACAGTCTGTGTGACATCAGCTCCAGTAGTTCTATCAATCACCATATCATTTCCAGTGTTCATCCGCATAGGATGGAAGTTACCGGGAGCAGGCACTCCATTGACTACATGACAGCTGGATATTCCCATGGAATCAATATGAGGTTGACCTGTTGCTGCCATTGGAGGCTGTTGCATAACGGGGTATCCCATTGGTAAGTTGTTGACTGCACTGCAAATGGGTAGTGTTGAATAATGATGATGATGATAATTAATATCCCTCCGTCCCACAGGCACCTTATACTTCAAAAACTCACATTCTGGGTGTCCCATTCACTACTTCAAAATCCAAAATAGAGAACTTAATACGTAATACTTATTTATCCAATGAGCCCCACACGTCGTACTTATGGCAATTACCCACTTACTATGTCCTAACACACTTAAAATTCCTACCCCTTCCATACTCACATCTTACTCCTCTATCTATATTTTATCCTACCTATGTCCCAAAATGAATGTCCAATTTTTTTCAAATTTAGTCTTGATCAAGAGCAAATTTGAAAGTTTTCCAGACATTCATTTTGGGACAGATGGAGTAATAGAGAGGACACTCCTTAATTCTAGTGCCTGGATTTTTTTTGAAGTATAAGCCGGGACGGAGGGAGTAAAGCACGAGTTTTGCCTAGTTACATAGAGAAATAATAATAGTATCTTGCCATTTGGTACATTTTACTTCTTTCAAGAAGGAAAAAAAATGTGAAGAAAGCTGTTCACCTGGCATGGGATGAATCCCGTTCTGAATTGGAGCCAATGGACGCTGCGGAGGCACTGGATACTTCATTAGGTGATACTGATGCTCAAGTAAGTGATTGAACAAGATAATTTGTTTCTTCAGCTTTAGCCTAATGTAATAAGCCCTGAAAAAGTCAGCATTCTCCTCTTCCAACTTTTGCCATACTGAGAAATTACAAAAAACCATAAGAAGAAGATTCATCTCTTAGTGTGAATACCTAAATGAGCAGATGAATATTAATAAATAAATAAATAAATATCATTTCAATCTTGCATACCCAGTGTCGTAAATCCAGGATCTATCCTTGCACGAGTCAGTAAAGTTTTTACCACCTCATCTCTATTCATATACAACTGCAGACAGCGTTCTATCAGATTTTGAACCTACAAGATTTAAGGATGAAAGAAACCAAGGTCAGCAACTTTTTGGAGTGCCTTTCTATAGAGAAACCATTAGGACGATAATTGTATAGGTAATAAACATATATCCTTACAAGTTCGATATCCTCGCGCGAAACCTTCCGGTTGTCATTGCTCGAAATGGAGACGGACCCAGAGTCAGGTACAGGGGCATCAGCTGCATTATTTTGTTGGTCACTTTTGGACTCATGTGAACCTTGAGTCGAGGGTTGTATGTCTGGTGTGTTCTGTGACTCCTACAGAGCTACTTTGATTCAGTAATCACCCAAGTTTGGAAACTTCAAACTCAAAATAACATTGTGATGACTGATACTAAATGTTCGGCATCTAATTTATGTTATTGCAAACAATACTACTCACACTCAAACAATAACTAGCATTTGCATTCGCATTCGCAAATGCACACACATACAGTATACTACTCCCTCTGTCTCTAAATGAGTGTTCAAATTTCATTTTAAGAGACACTGAAAATCTCAAATTTTTGAACAATTTGGTAACAACGATTCATATATAATCTTGTAATCTCCTTTTCAAACCTTTAGTTTTGCACGTATAAAGAAACCGGTGAAATTTTTTTCGAAAAAAAACGTTTAGGGAGAAAGTTATGTTCAAAAAAGACACTCATTTAGGGACAAAGATTTCTTGAAAATGGACACTCATTTAGGGACAGAGGGAGTAATATCTTTGAAAGGGTCAAGTGAATTTTTTTAGGAGTTTCGAGAAACAAGAACCTTGGTGTTCTTCATCTCATCAGAGGAATGCTAGCTGAACACATCTCTAGATTTTATATTCCGTAAGAATTAGGTCACCGGTAAAATGGCACCTCAATCTGTTCCTGAAATTTGGGGCAATGTCAACCTGAAAAAAAAAAAAAAAAAATCCCATCCTTACAAAACACAAATCCATCAAAAAAATAAAAATTCCCAACTTCCCGGATACTGTAATAATCCAAACACAATCAACCAAAAATTACTACTCTCATAAGAGTGTTGGCACCAAATCGAATATGACAAGCAGCAAACATAGCAAGCATTTTAAGTTTCTGGGAATTGGGTGGTAAATCTTAGTGCTCTTGTCGCCGTTCTTCAATTTCATGCTCTCTGAACTATAAAGGAATGAAATTAACACAAACAACAACATTGAAGGCAATGACGATTGTTATTGTAGTAACTAACAAGCACTTAGATCTGTGCAAACTGATAGTGTGTCGGGGGCAGGAGCTGTGAAGAGCAGATTAAGGGAATAAACCTGTACTATCTCAGAAGAGCGCTCGTCGCCGGCGAGAATCAGTGATCGGTCTTTGAATGTCGCCGGTGATGGTTCTGGTTCTCTCGCTGTCTGCAAAAATTTGTTCTGTTGTGGGAGGTCTGGTGTGTTGAAATATCACAAGGTTTATATAGGGGTGTTGCTCGTAAAAGATTTAACTCTTGAGGGTAATATTGAGATTTGCCTTAGCTTCATTCTACAAATAAATAATAATGTAATTATGAAGGAATAATACTAGGGCACAAAATCTTGCTCACAAAATCTTAGATGTAATGATTTTATTGGTGTTTTTAATTAGAGTATGGCGGGTCCATTATCGATGAAACCAATAAAATATCGCCACCTCATGTTAAGTTTTTTGTAATTTTATTTGTTTTAATAATGACTATCCCTATTGAATTGTAATTACAAAAAAAATATATATATATAAATATAAAATTAAAAAAAATAATAATTTATTTAACTATTAATTATTTTAATTTAACTTCAATCGATAATTGTTATTGAATTGTAATTACAAAAACAAAATTATAAAAGACAATAAGAATGTGAAATAAAAGTAGTGGGGTATGGTGTTGAATTTTATTAAACAAAACCATTGTAGAGTGTAAAAGGTAAATGGGTGTTGAATTATTAGGTGGAAGAAAGAGAATATGATGTGAAGTGTTTAAAAAGTGATAAAATAGGGTGTTGAATATTTTTGCTATTGTACATAGCCTTAAAGTGTGTCGGGTCTACAATCGATGCAACCAATAAAATATCGATACCTCACTTTGTATCCATTATTTTGTAAACTTCTTTTATGCCTCTAGCATTGCCCCCTCTCTAATTCAAAATAGTAGTACTATGTTTTATCACTTTTCACAAGACAAAAACAATATTATTAGTATATTTGAATCGGTTTTTTTAACATGTGCTCTTAAGCCACATGATAGAATTAAATATAGAAGTGAATCAATTTAATTTTAGTATATTTTGATAACATGTTCAGGTTTTCTAAGTAAAATTGCTATAATTATATAGATCGACTTCCAATTTTTTTTTTTTTTATAATAATAATAATAATAAAAGTGGACAAAAAAAAATTCATTTCGCCTAGTTTTGCAGGAATAGAAAGTAATCCGGCGCGCACTGGATTTCAAACCGTTCAACCTAGCGGTTAGCTCCACCTGGCCCACCCAATCGCTCCGATTAGAGCCACATCATTGGATTTTGTGTTCGACGGATGAGATGTGTCTGAGCTCGGTAGGACACCCAAAAAATTGAAATCATCTTAGCAGCACAGATGATGAGCTCGCATATGTGACCTTGATCGGAGCAGTTGGGTGGAGCGGTGAAGCTAAAATGGGTGGAGCGGTGGGTCCGCACGCACTGCGGTCCCGAATTCGTTGGCAAGACAGGACACACAACCTATGAAAAGGTTTGTCACTCTTACTACCGACGCCATATCCTGACAATTCTGTAAGAAAATAAAAACAGAAAACTGAAAAGGTCACAATAAGTCCATCTCCACCTTCCATTAGAACAGGTGTTGAGCAAGTAGTGGCGGATCGTGTCTGCCAGAAACATACAATAATCTAGCAAACACGACTTTCAAAATTGCCCGCTAAGGTTGTCCGTTGTAGTCGTCGGCACAATTAACCCATAAAAGGAAAGGTATTCGAGAACGAAGAGAAAAAAAGTAGGGCAGATTGGCCTCCAATGATTGGGTTCCACAATTTTAATTGAAGTAAGATTTTTTTTTTGTTAATTATTTAACATTTCTGTCAGAATATGAATGTTTAAAATTACTTTTAGCGAAGAATAATTTCAAATTTAAAAAAGAAAGAGTATTAGTTCTAAATAACTTGCTAAGGATGATTAAAGTTGCATAAGTTTTTGCTTAATGTAAATACTATTTCCCCATCAAAAAAATAATAATATTCCATTGCATTAGTCACAAACAAATAATCTTAGTTTATAAGTAACTTATTTTGAATACTTCCTCCGCCCCAAAATTATCTTCACGTTTGACTATTCAAACTTTTTAAGGAGATGAACACTTGCTTCATGCTTTGTTTAAACCTAAAATGTAGAAATGTGAAGAACTTTTTGGACAATGAAAAATGGCAAATGAGAAAATCATTTTGGGACGGAGGGAGTATACATTTAGTAAAATACAAATAACTAATAAAACCTGGAGTTTCTATCATGGTAGGCCTTATGGTCAATAGTCAATAAAGACAGGTTTCAAATTCCTATTTGCCCTTTTTGTAGATGAGATAGCGGGAGATAGAATTTCAACAACAGGAAATTTGTTTCTAAATAAATCCTTTGAACAACTCTTAAAGTTTGAAGTTTTACTTTTACATTTAAATAAATTGGTGTTAAGGGAGTTGTCCAATATTTGTTTATATGTTATAGGCAAGGTCGTCAATTATCAATGTGGGATACTGTCTCTAACAACAACACCTACTATAAAAAAATAGAAAAAGAAAAAAAAATCAAATGCAAAATATTGTCACTATAATTTTAAAATTGAGAAAAGCTCGTATGTAATCGGGTTAATTTCAATACTTACACCTGAGGTATGGACAATAATCAGTGCTACCTAGAGTTCGATCTATCTCCTCGTTTTCTTATGGCGTGAACATCGTCAAAAAAAAAATAAAAAAAATAATCAGTGCTACCTTGTTTATTGCAGTTTTTGTTTTTGTTTATAACTAACAAAAAAACGGACACTTATACTTGATCAAAGCCGAAATTAACACTGAATTTAACCTTTTTTTTTTTTTTTTTTTTTTTTTTTGATGAAGAGAAACTATTCCTATTTAAACACAAAATACTTACAAGTTAAAAATATGGTACCCCACCATGTGACATCGGCAAGCTCATGGAGATAACATGATGTGTTGATGACAAACCAAAATCAAGTTTTTTTATTGGTAGGGAGCATCAACTTCAATCATGGGTACATCGTACCAAATTCTGTTCATCTGTCATTCATTTAGGTATTTATGTTTAGTTCATCCTAACTCACGAGATCACCGTTCTCCAACGTTAAAGCCAAAGATTTTTTAATGACAAATGGGACTCTACAACAATAGCCAAAATTTTAATTAATATTTTAAATTAATTGAGGACATAATTATTTAAAATATTATTCACAATTCATGTAGATAAAATAGTAAATTATTAACATGTTTTTTTTTGTAATTATATATTTAAAAAATAAAATTTTCCAAAACTGTGTTCATATTTTGTTATTTTTAAAAATGAGTTTTTTTATTTTGGGACCTAAAAAATAAGACTCTTAAACCGGAAGAGATGAAGCAATAAAGCAAAGGATTCAGGTGATATAATCAGACAATTATTATTATTATTATTATTTTATATTTGTATTTATATGCTAGTAAAATATTTTAAAATAAATTTTAAACTTGGTTGTAATATAAAAATTAAGATGCATTTAATAAGGAGATGGAGAAAGATAAGTATAAAAAGAGAGTGAGGGAGTGACTTTTAGGAATTATTGATATAAAAAAAAGTCCAAAGATATAATCTTAATGTGGCGCATTTGGACAAGTTGGCATGACTTTGTGGACGAAGTGATATACACCAAAAAAATAAGAGGGACCAAGTTAGAGTTTAAACTTATTATGAAAAATAATTGAATTGAAAAGGGTATCAGTATTAATGGACCACTTTTTATATTTATCCATCAACTTTGTTCAAATGTTTATTTTGTCCACACCTGAGACCATCTACAATGGTTAAACAAAAATTTCTCATTCAACACCCACTTTATCAATCCACATCATCTTCTCTCTCTTCCAACTAATCCATTCAACACTCATTCAACAAAACACCCTACAATGGTTTGTTTAATCCCCCATTCAACACTTTTCTCACTCATCATCATATACCCCACCACTTAAATTTTATTTTTTATTTTTTATTTTTATGATTAGTGTTGAAATAGTTATTATTGGGATCCATTTCAAGAAAAAGATGGGTTTTTTTTTGTGTCGAAATACAATGAAACTTACGTCAATTTAAAGAGATTTTTTTAAAAGGAATTTTGGTGTTAAAAAAAACATTTTCTTTGAAATAATTGAGCTCAAACAATTGAGATAAAAAAAATATCGTCAGCCAATGGGGAGTTGCCAAGTGTCAAAACCTGGAAAAAAGAAAAAGAAAAAAAAAAGGCGGAGTAGGCCGTGACGCGCCAGACAAGGCGCGTGTTCTGCACGCGCCACGGCCAGCCTCTCACGAGGCGCCACGTGTCTCATATTTGCTGACTTTTCCCATTCACAATTGTTGAATGAGTTCAACAAACCCATTCACACTCACCCCATTAAACCACCATTGTAGCAATTAAACAACACCATTTTTGTTTAATACACCTTCAACACTCCAATTTTGCACCATTGTAGATGGCATACTGATAGCAAGTGAAGTGGGGTTAGTCCAGACTAAACTGTAATGCCTAGATCCGGAAGCAGGAGCTATATATAAACTTTAGGGCAAAACTCAATTCATTCAGGCTATTGGTTCAAACGATTAGGCCCAATTAAGACACTATATAAACACAGAAGCGAAAATAGGATCGAGTTAACGGGTCTAATGTCTGCTAAAACAAATGTAATATGGTCCAAGGCCCAAATACGCAACCCATGACAAGCCCACCTGTATACTCTTCCTATTCACACTCGTAAAATTTCCTAGTATACTCGTATATATCTGTATCGTGTACCGTCCATGCTACAGATAAGAAATTGGGAACCCAAACATGAAATTTACTACTGTATAATGTTCCGGTTCCCTATGCCTACTTTACTGTACTCCCTCCGAGTGATTCCTCTCATTATTATAAGGGTTAATTGCAATTTGATTCCTGACTTTGTCCAAAATTTGCAATGTTGATGTTGTCTTTTCAATTTCGCCAATTGGTATACTCACTTTGTCATTTTGTTGCAATCCAATTACAAAAGTAACTAAGTGTTAGTTTTCTAACAGATTTTATGTCATGTGACTAGCACATGACGTTTTAAGGGATGTTTTAATATATTTTGGAGTTACACATATCCGATTGATATGATTCTTTTTTTTTAATTGAAACTAATATTTAAATTTACAACATATATATTTTTTTGGCAAATTTTTGGGTGATTGGATTATTTTATATTAAATCTTAATTTTAAATATTAAAAAATAAAACACGTGAAATAATAATCTAAATGTGTTAGCCCCAAATATGTTTCATATGAAGTAAATGTTATATGTAGATAATCAGTTTATAACAATATTTGATAGGAAAAACGGGAGAGGAAGAAAATGATGAATCGGGGGAAGAGTGTATGTGGAAGGGGTGATGCGGGAACATGTCGGAGGGGTAGAGGAAAGCAAACGTTAGGAAAGAAGGTATATCATGGTGGTAAGTAGTACTACCTCTGTCCCTAAATGAGTGTCCAAATTTCATTTTAAGGGACATTGAAAATCTCAACTTTGTGTACAATTTGGTAGCAAAGATTCATATATAATCTTGTAATCTCCTTTCCAAACATTTAGTTTTGCACGTATAAAGAAACCGGTGAAAAAAATTTCGAAAAAAACCATTTAGGGACAAAGTTATGTTAAAAAATGACACTCATTTTGGGACAAAGATTTCTTGAAAATGGACACTCATTTAGGGACAGAGGGAGTAATTTTTTTCAGTTTATTTTTCCCATGTCCTCTAATTTTTTAAATATTTTCATTTATTTAGATTACAAAATAATATAATATAATTAGTTCACCAAAAAAAATTATCAAAAAATATATGTTGTAGATTTAAATATTAGTTTTTGTTTAAAAAAAGAATCATACCAATCGGATATGTGTAGCTTCACAAACATCTTAAATCGTCATGTGCTAGTCATATGACATAAAATATGTTAAAAAACTAACACCCAGTTACTTTTGTAGTCGGATTGCAACAAAATGAGAAAGTGAGTATACCAATTGGCGAAATTAAAATTACAGCATCAACATTGCAAATTTTTGAAAAAGTCAGGAGTCAAATTGCAATTAACCCTTATTATAAATGAACTTTGAAGAATAATTTTGAGTTGGTTTGTTTATCTTAATGAAAATCTTAAACTTATTATTGATAGCATTGTTGATGGTGTATAAATAACAAGTTTTAAATATTCATTCTCATAATTAAGTCAACTTAAAATTAATGTTTAAAATTTTATTCATAATAACAACAAAAAAAAAAGTGAGAAATCCATTTTGAAAAACGGAGAAGAGTGCTATTGAAAAACATAAACATATTATGAGTAACAAATTTTATGGGTTTGAATAGCAACACTCATTAGCATCTCAAGAACAAGATTTAGTAATTTCCACAAACAGAGAGCTTCATTACCCAAAAAAAAAAAAAAAAAAAAAAAAGTTATCAAAGTACTCAACTAAAACAAAATAACGTTAACATACAAGTCAATAATCTTATAATCACACAGAGACAACATCAACATAGTACACATCCATTACTCCATTAACAACATTGCCTTGCTAGGGCAACATCTAACATCAGTCTCAGAATCTAATTTCTAGATATAGTAGAGCCACCATCTTCAAAAGAAAGCCCTACTCCCGTAAAACACTCGGGAACCCGCGCTCTTCGGTGTCTCCATCTTGGACTCCGAGCTCGAGTTCCCGGAGCTAGTCGACTCACTAACCATATCGAGTGGCAGTTTCATCTTTGCTAGAGACTCCGTAAATTGCTGCATGCTTTTCATGTACAAATCCACAAAGTCCTGCTGCACCACCTTCTGCTCTGGCTCGAAATTTTTGGTCAGTAATGGTCTCACATTCTGAAACGTGGGGCCATTACTGACTGCAGAAATCGGTGATGCTGAAAGCTCGCTCTCAGCATCACCGGGCTTCTCATTTTTATCTTCCTTGAGAACTGAATTGTACTCTTGATCTGGAGACTTTGAAGCCCGAGGGGTATCAGAGGATCCATTAGTTGATACGCTGCTCGGGGGAGAATCATGCTTCAGAGTTTGGGCAGATTCGTCATTTCCTGGATTCGTTTCCGAACTATTTTGGGTATCGGAATCTGAAGAGACCAAAGTACCCTCCGAGCTTATACTGAAATACTCCGTCACCATCTGATCAATTTCATTATCTATCTTGGGATCCGGAAACTCGATTTTCCCCAACTCGTTTTGGTCCGACTCGGCTTCATCTACAGTCTTTGAAGTGAGCTGAGATGGGATCACGATCACTTCTGGAGAAGCGCCATTGTAAGTGAGAGAAAGCTGAACGAAACCAGCAGGAGAGTGGAAAAGATCGGTTGAGGAGAGAGAAAACTCTTTCTCCAACTTCCCATTTTCAATAAGAACAGCCGATAGAGGCACCAAAGCGAACCCAAGCAACTGATCTTCTAGATAGTTCCGGACCCTGCTCATCATCCATATCTCGCATTTGAGGGTAGAATCGACAGTTCGGACATTGAGCCGGAGATTTTCATCAAACACTGGATTTTTACCGCCACCGTTTATAATTTGAGTGGAAACGCTGTTTTCGGGATCACTTGTGAGGCATAACTTAGCATATACATCTTGCTTTTGGTATATGCATATATTGTGAATGTCCCTAGCTTGATGTATATAAACTTCAAGAACTCCAAGATAGGACTCGATTTCTCTGGATGAGTAACTAGGGTTTCTAGTGAAAAGGTCAAGATTCTGCTTCTCGCCTTCTTGAAACAGAGAGTGGTGCTTGAATGGTGACACGACGGATTGAGGGGAGTCCATGGTGATCAATAAATAATTTACCCTAAAACAAAGCAAAATTCATCAATCGATCACATCACTGGGATAAAATCATTTTAAGTGCACAGAATTAAAACTACAGAAAAGCAAGATAAATCAAACTGAATCCCCAACGTAGATCCTGTAACTATGATTCCTCCCTAAAGCTCTCGAGGATTATAAATAGATATTTTCTAACGATATTATCGTAAAAACTCTACAAAAAATTGCTTAACAGAAATTCCAAAGCCACTGGTCAGAACATAGACATTTCCAACATCCCACTAACCTAAATAGGCCAAAATCCTTGAACAATATTGAATTCATAGGGTTATGGTTCTCGGAACACAAAATATGCATACATAAACATGAAGAAACTGACAATGATTAAGCTATGCTTGTGTGTAAAATTCAAGCATTTGAATTGAAAGAACAACTTCTTGGAGTCCATAGAATTCAAATCATAGCTTCTAAAACGTTAAATTTAAGTTACCAAATGTAGTTTTCCGATCAATTTCTAGCCTTAGAATGGAACTCAAAGAAGATCTTTTCATTATTCATTAAAATTCAAGAATCTCAAAAGCCAATAAAGCAAAAAAATCATTTAACAGTTCCAACTGCTGCAGTAAAACAGAGCATAACCTAATGAACAAGTACAAAATTGAAGTCAAATTACAAACAAACAGTAAATTGGATTCAATCTAACATATATGAACATACAAATAATCATAAATCCCTAACCTGAGCCAAAATCGAGCCAATAATTTTCGCAACCAGAACCCAAATCAAAACTGCCTGATGAATTTCTTTTAAAAAAAGCCCAGACCTAATTCTTCATCTAAGCATGATTGAGCTCCAAAAAACCCTAATTTTACAAACCCCAGTACCCAAAATTCACCTAATGATGAGTTTTTCATATTCAAAACCTCAATTATATAAACACCCAGCTTTTGAAAAATCAAGAAAGGTTCAGATACCAATAAAGTTGGAAAGAAAAACCACACACCCAGAATCCAAGAAAGCTACAAACAGGGAAAGTGAAAGAAAAAGAAAAAAAGAAGAAACAGTAACTTAGAGTTAGATCCCTCAAACACTTTTAACAGAAAGCATAGATTCAACTAAAAATTCCATCGTAAAGCGCAAGAAATCAATCAAAAAAAGAAAAAATTGAAACAGAAAATGTTAGATTGTGATGACTGATGAGAGATAAAGTTTGCATTACTGATTTACTTGCCTTCTTTAGATCAAAAGTTCAAGAAAAATAAAATCTTTAGCTTCAATGAAAGATCGGTCCACAAAAGCAAGTTGTAAGACTGCAAGTATACAGAGGGAATGTTTGTTGTTGTAGCCAGGAGAATAATTTTTTTTTCTGTAATTTCATGGGGGGTTTTGAAGCTGGTCGAAAGCTTCGTATTCATGCGTCTACCTTGTACTCCCACAGTCCATTTCAAATTACAAAATTTATCATTTTGACCGTCTCATTTCAAATTATAAAATTTATTATTTTTGGTGTCCTATAAAAATTATAAAATCCAGAAATAGATTTTTTTTAATAATTTTTAATTAGTGGGACCCACTTATCATACTCACATTAACTCATACTATTATTCCATACCCCACTTTCTCTCTCTTACTCAACTAACTTGCAACACATCACCTTTCTCACTTAATTCTTATACCATGATATTTTTTTGCAATTTAAAATGGATTGGGGGAGTATCAGACTGGGGATTTCGAATCGCTCCACCGGGGAGTTAGCTTCACCCAATGGTTCCGATTGGAGCCACCTCATTTTTGCTCCACCCAACGGTTGAGATGTGTCCGAGCTCGGTGGGACCAAAAAAAAAAATTGAAATCATTTTAGTCGCACACCCAAACCGCTCGCCTATGTGACCTTGATCGGAGCCGTTAGGTGGAGGGGTGTAGCTAACTTGGGTTGAGCGATTCTGGGTCTATCAGACTAGAGTTTTGGATATACTATGTACTACCAAAATTTACGACAAGAAATGATTGGTATAAACGGAATTTTTAGTAAAAGTCTAACCATAAATTTTTAAAATTGATTTAAATAAATTCAAATTTAATTTTAGATAAAAATATTTAATTATTTTCGTTAAGTTTTATGCTTATAGATATAGTTGTAGTATTTAGATTTTATATGACCCTATGGAAATAATTAACTTTTAATTTTTATAATCAAAGTTTATTGAAATGACCTGATTGATCATAAAAAGTGAACATTATCAGAGTACACTATTTTGTCTTCAAAATATATAGACCACATTGTTTCGGGTTCTCTACAAAGAAAAAGTAAGAAATGACAAAACCTTGTTTCTTTAGCATTATCATAGAATTATTTAAGAGGTAAGATGATTAGTATCACCATCTTGCTTGAAGCTTAATTAATCTCTAAAATAATAAACACTTCCTCTATACTTTTATAAACAATCCTTTCAATTGAAAATGAAATTAAGAAAGACTTATTTACTTCTTAAGCTTAAAGGATTTTAATTACTCAAGTAGTTATATACAATTATAGTTATTCTCTCTATTCTAAAATAAATGTTTAAGATATATTCAAATTTGTGAAAATTTTGAGAAAAACTTGTTTTACACTCGTTTTAGTGTAAAACTTGTTTTCATCCCTTATTGTAAAACATAATCTTTTAATGTAAAATGAGTTGGTTTTGGGGGAAACTAGATTCTCCATAAGTTATAAAAAGTCCACTTTTTAACCCTTAAACCCTACATCCTAAACCCTAAACCCTAAATCTTAACCCCTATAAAACATGAATTTTTATAACTTATGAAGAAACTAGTTTTTCCCAAAATTTTCTCATGTAAAATAAGTTTTTCACATCTCTTAGTGTAAAACAGATTTTTCATAAGACTGACTCTCCAAATTTACTTTTAATTATAAATAAATTTGATTATTTCTTTAAACATTTGTTTTTAAACAAAACTAACACTACATACTAGGATTGAAATGCATCAATGCACCATTTTAGATTTACAGTGATAATAGAATGAGTAACTTTTTGATTTGCAATTTATTTATTTGGCAGCTCCAATCATTTTGTTTGGTTTGTTTTAGTTATCAATATGTACTAGCGGGTAACCCGTGCTCTGCACGGGAAACCAATACTATATCTTAAAAATAATATTTTAACTATAGTTAACTAATATAGTAATTATCATTTTAACTAAAAATATTAATAATAATAATTAATCTATATAATTACTATTATTATAATGAAATAATATTATTGATAGTAATAGCAATGATTAATTTATATAATAATTATTATAATTATTATAATAAACTAATACTATTAATAGTAATAGTTAATAGATATAGTAACTATTATGATTAACTAATAATTTAACTTATATAATAACTATTATAATTAACTAATACTAATAATAGTAATAGTTAATGTATATAGCCTATTTATAGTTAACTAATACTATTAATAGTAAAAACTAACTAATAAAGTAACTATTATAGTTAACTAATACTATTAATAGTAACAATTAACTTATATAGTAACTATTATAGTTAACTAATACTATTAATAGTAATAGTTAACTAATATATTAACTATTGTAGTTAACTAATACTATTAATAGTAATATTTAACTTGTATAGTAACTACTATTGTTAACTATTACTATTAATAGTAATTCTTAACTTATACTATTAATAGTAATATATTAACATACATATTAACTATAATAGTTAAGTAATACTATTAATAGTAATAGTTAACTTGTATAGTAACTATTATAGTTAACTAATACTATTAATAGTAATAGTTAACTTACTATTAATAGTAATAGTTAACTTGTATAGTAACTATTATAGTTAAGTAATACTATTAATAGTAATAGTTAACTATTATAGTTTAGGGCTGGCCAATTGTACCAAACCAAACCTACCAACCGAGTACCAGCCGAACCGATGACTTTGGTATACCGACTGTCGGTATACCGAACGTTTGGTACGGTAGTACCGTACCGAGTGTGCATTATTGGTTGGTACACGGTACACAAATGTGAGTTCGGTTGGTATACCGTGTACCGAGTTTATTTTTATAAAAATAATTTTTATTATATATTTAATAATTTAATAGAAAAGTATATAAAAAAAAAACTAAAAAAATGTGTTATTCAAAATTTCAGTCAGTTTTTTGATTGTTTCAGTTAGTTTTTGACAGTTTCAGTTAGTTTTTAGACAGTTTCAGTAAGTTTTTGACAGTTTCAGTTAGTTGTTTGACAGTTTCAGTTAGTTTTGACAGTTTCAGTTAGTTTTTTGACTGTTTCAGTTAGTTTTTGACAGTTTCAGTTAGTTTTTGACAGTTTCAGTTAGTTTTTTTTTACTGTTTCAGTTAGTTTTTGACAGTTTCAGTTAATTTGTCTTCCACTTTTCCTTCTTTGGTAGAGGTGTAGTACCAACCGTACCAACCAAGTACCAACCGTACCAAGAAGTTGGTATACCGAGTTTGTTGGTACGGTACTGGTACTCATTTTCATGTACCAACTTCATCTTGGTTGGTACTGGTACAAGGTAAAAAAAGTTGGTATACCTACCATGCCACCCCTATTATAGTTAAGTAATACTATTAATAGTAATAGTTAACTTGTATAGTAACTATTATAGTTAACTATTACTATTAATAGTAATAGTTAACTCATATCATAACTATTATTATGAGCTAATAGTATTAGCTAATAATGAGAATATCAAAAGTCACACACTTTTAGGATAGTGATGATGTGGCATCACGAAATGCAAGATTCTTCCATGATTTGTCCACGTGGCATCACCACATCTCTCTTCACCAACTTTAATATATATATATATATATATAGATTGTAGAGATTTATACTCCCTCCGTCCCGCCGGAAACTTCAAAAAAAAAATTATGGCACAAGAATTAAGGGAAAAAGTGAAAAAGGTGATGTGTTGTGAGTGTTGATAGTTGAGTGGGAGAGAGAAAGTGGGGTAGAGAATAGTTAGTGGGTTAGTGAATGTGAGTATGAGAAGTGGGACCCACTAATTAAAAAGTATTAAAAACTTTCCATTTATGGATTTTGCAATTTCTATGGGACACCCAAAATGGTAAGTTTTGCAATTTCCGGCGAGACGGAGGGAGTAATTAATTTGGTTTATTGATTATTTGAGGATGGGTGTTGAAGTGTCGGCATGCCATATGATACGCCGACCCACGCGTTAAGTAGCAGCCCAATCCGATTATGCATCAGTGGGGTTTTGTAGGTAGGTCCTTGACACGTGTAACACACACGCTCCACCATGTTTGTAATTTGCTCGTATAAATAATGATACTGATAGTGAAAATTTATAATGAAAACATAAAGTGAAACTTTGTAATCTGTTGGATTCTAATAAATATTTGTAAATCCTACTGATAAAAACGTATCCAACGGATTACAGAGTTTCACTATAAATTTTCGTTATGTGTATCATTGTCCGGTTTATATTTCTTTTTTTAAAAAAAAAAAATATTGCACATATGTACCTACCAAAAAAGTTATTTTACATGCAGAGTCACAAATACACTAATATATATCAACCCTCCTATTAACAGTCAAACCATTAACATCCTGGAGTAACAACTGATATAAATACAAATGTGGAGTTTCAAAACATTCATATAGTCCATTGCCGCATGTTTAGCCAAAAAAATCTGCTACGGAGTTGCCTTCTCGATACGCAAAAGAACACCAAACTTTGTCAAGTGCTTGCATCAGATTTCTACAGTCAGCTAGCAAATTTTGCGCGCCCACCGGTGCATGTTACCCTATGTATAAAACATTAAAAGTTACTAAAGAATCTGTCTCAATATGAATTTTATCAATATGAAGTAAACGGGTGTTAAACCAAATCAGAAAGCCCAAATTTCCACTATCATGTTCGTAGTATTCCCAATATATTGGCTAAACCCTAAAATGCAACGTCCCTGTTTATTTCAAATGATACCTCCAATCCTAGCACTACTTGGGTTACCTTGAGAAGCTCGTTCAACATTTATTTTAAATTCAGGATTTTGTGCCATTAAATTTTGTTACATTTGTACTCTTTTATTTTCATAATCTATAATCCATCCGCTTCAAAACAAACTTTTCATGGAATTTAGGAACAAGAATTAAAGAAAGTTGTTGGAAAAGTAAGTTGTTAGTAAGAACGAGAGAGAAAATGGAGTATGAAATAGTAAATGGATAATTGTTGTGAGAGTGAAGGAGATAGAAAGTAGAGTGAATCTTTTTTCTTTTTTGGCTATGTGAGAGTTTCCAATGTGACACTTAAAATGACAAAATGAAAAGTTTATTTTGAGACGGAAGGGGTATTATACTTCCTTTCCTTCGTTTCAAAATAAAATGAATAATCAACTTTTATCAACATTTCACCTCGATTAAAATTATTTGTAAGTGTTTGTATGAGTGATGATCAATGCGTAAATTATGGCTGATCAAATTTAACCAGGAATTAAGTAGTCCTTTTTGTGCCCTTGAATTTAAATGTTGAGAGTTTGTTGTAGCTCAATCTATGTTGGATGCAACAACTTAGCCTTGTAGGTATGAGACACATATATCGTCTTGAATTTAATTAGGTCGAAGACTCCTATATGCGCAACACTTGTAGAGTTGATAATAGTGATGATGAATCGGACCATAAAAGATCAGGCTTCGTATGGCCGAACTGAGAAAATCGTCACTTAAGAGTGAGATTCAATTTTGGGTCGCATACCCTTGGACTAACGGGCTGTCAATTATGTTCGACTCATTGAGCCTAGCTCGATTTTTATTATGGTCATCAAATTGTTTTGATTTAATGTGAACTACTCCCTCCGTATCATAATACATGACGTTTTATGAGTAATTTTTTTTTCCAAAATATTTGACGTTTTACTATTACCAAGAAAGAATTACTATTGTTTACCTATTATACCCTTATTAATTAATTGTGAACTATTTATTGTATAAGCATTTAAATGCTTAGGTAATTGGATACTTTTAGGGGCACATATGTATTTTTAATATATATTAATTGCATTTTTTAATATGTGTGGAGAAGTTTAAAACGACATGTATTATGAAACGGAGGGAGTAATCCCCAGTGTCGCGCCCCAGACCCGTGGTCCTACTTGGCCCCACGCTCGGGACACGATTGGAAGACGTTATAAACCAACTTTAGAAAATTTTTCGAAATATACTTTCATAAAGTTTAACAAATCCACACTTGAAGTTCAAAGACTTCCACTGACTTTCAAACAAACTTTCACAAACGAAACTATTTAGCCCGAAGGCTTACAAACCTTTATACCAATGTACTCACACCAACATTATCCAAAATATAGGTGTTACAAGACGATGAAGTCAAGGAAACTCTACCCAAAAGGTTATACATTTATGTAATGTAACCTTGACAAAACAAAACCCAACTCTTACCACTTTCAACGTCCTCCCGTGCCAAAGTGTCCTATCCCCTGGACTTGCTTTTATCTAAAACAGTAAACAAATAAGGGGTGAGAATGAATCTCAGTAAGTTACTAAAATGCAACTACATTACATGCTTATATGATAAACATAAAGGAACAATGTCACAAATGATCATATAGCATATAGCACATAATATGAGAGGCTCCCTATCGCCAACCGTCCCATACCGGTTGGAAATAACGACCAACTCATCATACAACACATAGTGTAGGAGTAAACACTCCTACGAGGATACCAAGCCAAGGTTTACCGAAATAACATGATCATCAGAGAAAACCATCTGAGAAAACCATCTCAATAACCATCTGAGAAGACCATCTGTCTGAAACCATCTGAGCAGCATAAATAGCTGAAGCGGGATCCCGAAAACCAAACCATATCCAACAGAGCCAAAGTAACAACGGGCAGCATCAATAGCTGAAACAGGTTCCGGAACCATATAACATAACAACAACAATAGTGGGAGAAAATGACACAAAGTCATACCCCTAAATGCTCACGCGAGAGAGCGAGTTCATCCCATCCAAGGCCAATCTGGACTGAGGAAATAGGTCCAGTGGAAAAGCCTTATAGTGCACTTAACTGATGCCACTACAATGCCTTCCACCTCCACTCGATAACATCCCAAACCTGGGAAATAGGACCAGTGGAAAAACCTTATAGTGAACTTGGCTAGTGTGCCACTATAATGCTTTCCACCTCCACTCGATAACACACAAAACCAGCTGAACTTTCAACAAAGAGCACAGTAATAAATACTTGCTAAAACAACAACCAGGGCATGATTCCATAGAAGGAAACCACACAAGCTCATCATAGAGAAGTAAACACGTTTTCACAATAATGTGCACAATCTTGACATTAAGTCACTACACAATCCATCTACACAATCACATTAAGTCAAACCCGATCACAAAGGACCAATTCTATCATTTTGATACCTTATAACAATTATCTAGGCATCCTAGGACATCGCCTAAGACCTAGCCCAGTACTTAACGAAAAACAAACAAGTTGCTAAAACTCAGACTGCTCGGCCGCTCTACTTACTTGACTCGGCCGAGCGGATCGGTCGAGTCCTTTACTTTGATCGGCCGCTCTCCTAGAACTCAACATTCGACAATAAGGGGATCGGCCGCTCTAATTTACTGACTCGGCCGCTCCACTGCAGAATGGCCAATTCCCAGGAAAAATCTAACAAAGTTCACTTTCATTACCAAGTTGTTACCCAATCCTAAAGCACAACAACATCATTATAACTTCACAACACTACCATGCCAACCTCGTCTAGCATATACCCATAATAATAAAAGTTATTACTACTCCTTCCGTCCCAAATTTACAAGTATAATAAAAGTTATTACTACTCCCTCCGTCCCAAATTTACAAGTATATATAAAAGTATACCAAAACATCATTTCACCACATATTAAGCATATATAGCATGATTATGACCATTTTAACACTTAAAGGGGGGATTAGTAACTTACCTATTTTTCGGAAACGAGTCAAGAAAATTATATTGTTCGGTAGATAAGATCTAATCAACTACCTGAACATTTATATATAATTAGATTTTAAAACGGAGTAGTAAATAAAATGATAAAAATTGTAGAAGATCAATCCTTACCTTAAGCTTTTAATCCAGAGGGAGTATACTTTAGTGTGTGTGTGTGTGTAAGTGAAATTCGCAGAGAGAGAGAGATGGGAGGGATAAGGCTAAGTTGATTTTTGTAGAAATTCTCCTTTTCCCCCTAAAGCCCTTCAATTATCTTTATACCATTAAAGTCCTTGAGTTTAAATTCCCTTAAAGGTCCTTAAAGTTCAATTAACATCAAATAATTCCCTATAACCATTATTACACCCAACCAAATAAATAGCACATTTAATCAAACAATATGTGCAAGTCATAAAATATGATGCAACACATAAAATGCACATATAAGTTCAAATTAAAATTCCCAAAAATATAAAATAAATAGGGACGGGTTTTTGGGGTCGTTACACCCAGCGTCATACGATACTCATTAACTTTGGAGTTCCTTAAAAAAAAAAAAAACTTTGGAGTTAATGGGGCAGCAAAACCGTTGCTAGTGCATGTACACATCTTGACTTTATGTTAATTCAACTAGGAATTTGTTTTGAAAGTAACTAGGAAAATTAATATCCAATAGTTCTATGCCCCCATCGCTCATTTTTCAAATAAAATATCGAGTAAGTTTTGGAGAAATTAGTTTTTCACTAAATACAAACAAAAAAATTACTTGCAAGCATCTTGCGCACATTTAGGAACATTTTAAAAAACAATTTTTTTTATCATCTACGGAGAAACTAATTTCCGTCAAAATCTTATGTAAAATATTCATGCATACTTACTGTTCTTATTCTTTTTTTTTTTTTTTTCATTTTAAGTGTTCTATTTAAAATTTGCAAATTCAATTGATAAGTTTTTACTATTTTTTTTTTTTAAATATGAAACCAATTTTCTAACTCACCCCAACTATCACATTATTGTTTTTATCTCACTCATAATTTTTACCCTATTATTTACTTTCACACTACTTTATTTTTATATATTAAATTTTAATGGTCGTGCATGATCATTTTTTTTTCAAATTGAAATGAAACAAACTATTTTCTTTTGACAATGTCTACACCAGAAGAGGCCAGCAGAGTGATCGAACTTTAGCGCTCACCGAGAGTGAAGCTTGGCTTTAAATTTAAAACAAACCAAAAAGTATACAGACGTCAGTCGCTTGAAAAATGCATTTACTTTGAGTGACAGGTACCCCCACCAAAACTAAAAAAATTAAAGCATTATCTTTTTCATGGCCCCATAACATGCTTTTCCCAGGATTATTTACTTTGTTGTCAAAGTAATTGAAATAAACATTATTCTTCTTTTGTTTTTTGTTGAAAAAAATATTTTAGTTCTTTATCTTTTTTGAAAGAATGATTATTTTAGTTCTTTCAAGAAAAAAGAAAAATTATATGACCTACTTTTTTTTTTTTTGTCGAAATCTATGACCTACTTTTTTTTAATGTAGTAATACAGTTAATAAAAAACATCATAATACTCCATAATATAATGAAAGTCCAAGCACATAAACATAAAATTTTGGATTATTAAATTAAATATTGCACTCAGTATAAATTATGTGCAATTTTAACTTGACACAGAGAAAAAGAAAAAAAAATCAAATGTGCCTGAGCTAAGCTAGAAGAAACATTAAAGTTACACTTAGCTCTGTTTGTCTCGCGTAAAATAACTTCCGGAAAATGTTTTCCCCATTTTTCGGTGTTTGTTATGCACCGGTAAATGAGGAAAATATTTTCCGGAAATTGGTTTTCCCTCTTTTCTAAGTAAAATGACTTACAAATTTTTACTAAGTAAATCATTTTCCAGAAAATGATAACTCCTTCGCTCATACCCAACTCTCCATAAAACCCCACTCTACCCACTACATCTCCAACACCACCCTCTCCATCCATCCTATCCCACCCCCACCCACACTCCAACCTTACATTTCCCTCCCCGATCCCCCACCCCCACCAAAAAAATAAAAAAAAAAAAATGTTTTTTTACTCTTATTAAAATTATTTTCTAACAACTCTCACACTCCTGCTCCTTACTCCCACCAACTACCCCACCCACCCAACCCCACCCAAAATAATAATAATAAAATATTTTTTACTCTTATTAAAATTAGTTTCTAACAACTCCCACACTCTCGCTCCCTACCCCCACCACCCAATTTCCTTTGCTCAAATTTTTTTTAAAAAAAAACTAACAATTTCCTCAACATATCTTATTCAAGATAAGAGGTTACTCCCTCCGTTTCATAATACATGTCGTTTTAAACTTTTTCACAAATATTAAGAAATGCAATTAGCATTTAAATGCTTATACAAGAAATAGTTCACAATTAATGAATAAGGGTATAATAGGTAAACAAGAGTAATTCTTTCTTGGTAATAGTAAAACGTCAAATATTTTGGAACAAAAAATTGCTCCTAAAACGTTATGTATTATAAAACGGAGGGAGTATTTTTTTGTTGATTGCTTTACGGCACCATGCCAAAGTTTACAATTTGTGCCCACATCACAATTATTCTATAACAATAAACCATAATAAAAAGGTAAGCAAATTTTGACTTTCATTGGACTCATGTAATGAAATACACCAGTAATACATACTTTGTAGAATAATTTCATTAAAAAGAAAGCTCTTTTTGTGTTTTTTTTTTCCTTGCAGATTCAATTTTAAATTTGATAGTTTTGACTTTGTGACTCCTCCCTTGTCTCTACCAAACAATAAAACAACCCACATTTTCCATAAATTAATGCCAACAAAGAGAACAATTAATGTTGGTAGTAGGCAAATTGCGTGTTTAATTAGTAACTCCGTCCATACTTATCGCTATTTATTTTCATTTTGAGCGTCTTATACTTATTGCTACATAATTAAAATGTTTAGTTTTCTCTTTCCTATCTACTCACAATAACTGTCAAATAACTTATTTTCACTCTCCCACCTACTCATAATACTTACTTTTCCAAAATATTTTTTTAATGTCCGTGCAATTCCATTTGATAGCAATAATTATGGAACGGAAGTAGTATTTTAGGGTTATGGTTTTTATGTGTATCACACTCCGTAATTGAGTGAAGTGAGTTTATGATTTCAATTTTTTTTTTTTTTTTTTAAATGGCTTCTAGATTAGTAGATCTTCTCATGCAACGGATAAATTATTAGAGATTGCCGACGGAACATTTGATTGCAAAGCAAACAGAAAAAGTGCTTGGGCAAAATTTTAAATTCTTATATAAAAATTGATGATCTGATATTTTTTTTATATAAAAATTTAAGGGTTTAATTATCACTAAAATTCACTGCACTCTTGTACTAGTTTTAAAAAGTTAAAATATCTATTAGTAAAAACTAATTAAAAAAAAATAGTCCTACATAGAGCCGTCAATTTGGGCTGAGCCCGTTGGGCTGGCCCGGCCCGCCATGGAATAAGAAGTGGGTTGGGCCTTAAATATACTAACCCAAATACAAGTGGGTCATTTTGGGTCAGCCCATTTGGATCACGGGCCAAACGGGTTTGGGGCGGGCCGGGGCAGGCCAACCCACCTTCTTTTTTTTTTTCTTTTTTTTTTGGATTTTCCCTCAAACAAAACCTCCTCCCCTCTTTTCATCCACTCTTTATATTCTAGAGAGAAGCCAGAGCTTTTTCTCTCTAGAAACCACCACCAATCTCTTTAGAAACCACCACCAGTTCACTGCTCTCCACCACCACTTTCATCCTCCACCTCCACCCTCAGCCACCGCCACCGCTCATCTCTTTCTTCTTCCCCTCTTCTTCTTCTTCCTCCCCATTTCTTTATATCCACCACTTCGCTAACTCTTGCTCCACCGCCACCGTCGCTCCAGACAACGCGCGCGCCACCGTCTACCACCTAGGCCCTCCGCCTTTTCCACCTCTACAGGTTGGCTCTCTCCGCCCTTTCCCTATCTCTTTTTAGGGTTTTGCTCCTGTTTGTGTTAGTTTGTGAAAATATGAATTTTGGTTTAGATCTAGAAAATAGAGTTTGATCTTCCCATCTCTCTTTTCCCTCTCTCTTCAGTGTGTTTTGTTCAGATCTGTGTGTGTTTGTTCAGATCTGTGTGTGTGTTTCAAATCGGAACCAAATCTGACTTCATAAACACAAATCTTGAATAATTTTTGTGTGTTTGTGCGCATTTGTTGAAACAGATCTGGGTATTGTTGTGTGCTTATGTGGGTTGAACACAAATCTTGGTCTTGTGGTGGGTCTAAGGTTGATGTTTTTTTTTTGTTACACTTTACAGAAAGAGAGAGAGAATGGTGGTGGCTGGTGCTACGAATGTGGTCAGGCGGTGGTGACTGGTGGTGGTCGGCGGTGATTATTGGTGGTGGTTGGCGGTGATTATCGGTGGTGGTCAACGGTGGTGGTTGGTGGCGGTGGTCAATGGTGGTGACTGTTGGTGGGCAGAAGTGGGGATTGTGTAGTAGTTGTGGACAAATTATTTGTGTATTTGTTTATAATAATAATTAAAAGTTAAGTAAAAAATATCTTCTAATTATTTTTAAACTTACCACAATTAACAATATGCTTGAATATATATATTACTTCCTTAATTCCCGTGCAATCCCAAAATGGTGCAAGTTGTTTTGGGACGGAGGGAGTATTGTAGTCTTGGGCTCTTGGCCCGCCTGGCCCACTAACCCAAGGTGGGTTGGGTTGGTATTTTCTCAGCCCGCCAAATATTTGGGTCAGCCCGCCCCGCCCCGTTTGAAGGTGGGCTGTGGTGGGTTGGGCCCAACCCGCCCTGCCAGCCCGTATTGACAGCTCTAGTCCTACACAAGGGAACTTGTCATATACTCGCATTTGGGCTCAGATTTGGGCCTATCTAGCGCCTAGTTTTGTTGAGTCATAAATATAGGAAATAGAGAAATATGGAACTGCGTGGTTTGGATGGTAGTTTCACACAAGTAGGGATGGCAATTTGATCGAACCCGATCCGTACCGAAGGCGATCCGCTCCGAAAATTTCGGGTTTGGTATGCATTTTTTATGATCCGTTCGGGTTCAGATCGGTTTCGGTACCACATCCGACCCGATCCTCTTAAAACTACAATTTTTACTACTACCCCTCATGTTATTTAAAGATACACTACCCTCCTATGTATATAAGGAAAAATGTAGGGTTTGGGAGTTTCATTTCCTCCTCAACGCAGACTAGCGCAGTTCTCCTCTTCTCTCTCCCTCTGTCGCCATCGTTCGATCCTTTCTTTCTCTGCGCCGTGGCCCGTTCCCGTGACGCCGTTCGACTCCTCTCTCTGCTCTTTGTCTCAATGAAGTCCAACTTTTACCCAAATCTGTCAAACCTAGATCTCGATTTCCTTCGAATTCTACTACATCTCTAAAGAATTTCAGCTTTACGAAGGTACTTGAACAATTCGTAGCTTCATGTGTTTTGGTTTTGTGCGATTGATTGACTAAAAGGTTTAATTTTTGATGAATCAAAGCCGATGGAGGTTCCATAAGTAGGTAAATGTGAGCCCTCATTATTTCGATTTGTGCAGTTATCATAGATGACTTAAAAGGGGGTCTTATTCCTTTTTTCTTGATTTTATTGCCATCATTTGTTAACTCTTGATGAGCCCTGCTTACTTTGATCTACAGTTTAAGTGCATTAGTGTTTAGTTCATGTTTCATAGTATGAAGGTTTGAATTTTTTTTATTTTTTTTTTGAACAAGGGCTGTTGTGCAGAATTACTTGGGAATGACAGTGAAAGGCCCGGATCGGATCGGAGCACGGATCGGGGCACGGATCAGCAATCTTCGGATCGGATCGGGTTCGGTCAAGGGTCCCTAGTGTTCGGATCGGATTCAGATCAGGCCTGATCCGATCCGAACCCGACCCGTTGCCATCCCTACACACAAGTGACACGGAAAGAGAAAAAGCCAAAATAAAATTATCTTTCTCGAATGAATAGAGTTTTTTTTTTTTTTTTTTTTTTTTAAAGAATGAATAGAGTTTTTTTTAGATAATCCCATCTGCTGCCTGGTAGTACCATGGACTCTAAAACAAATGCAGTTGGTGATCAGCTCAAACATTTTTCCTTTTACGCCTTCATCAACATTTCTTCTTCTTTTTCTTTTGTAGCAAAATCATACCCCCTCCAATTCAATATTTCTATCGCTTTTAGCGTTTATACAAACCCTTTTAGAAAAACTGATTATTATTAGACAAAAAATTGTATGAGAATATCATGACCCGTCTCATAGTAGAGACCGGTCATTTTTACCTATGACCCGGATCCATGACCCACAGGCCAAAATATATATATTTGGTTTTTTTTTCGGTTTGTCAAAAGTAATAGTTACTATAACTAAATATAACAAACGTATTATATGTAACAGTTTGTATACATAAAAGTAATACATATATACAGAAAAGTAACTTTTTTTTTTTATGTTTTCTTCGTTTGCCAAAAGTAATACTTATTACAACTAAAATGTAACGAACGTGTTACTTATATGTAACACTGTTTATACATAATTGTAACACATATGTATAGAAAAGTAATAATTCAACTATTACACTTTAGAACTAAAAACACTTGTGTTAGTAACATCTATATATATAATAAAAGAGAGTTTTATCTCATTCCACAGCGTGCCACATGGAATTATGACGTGGAATTCCATGTGGCATTCTACATACTCTCTTCCAATAGGCTTCCATCAATTGTGCTGACTGTTTACATCTTAATTCAAATTTAAAACTCTCAAAAATATATTAAAATATAAATGCAACTAGATTAAAATTGATTTGTTAAAATATTTAAAGATTTGAAAAGATTTCATTATCTATTTGAAATTCTGAAGAAACATAAGTTTATTTTTTTAATAAATATTTTACAAAGCTTATTCAGTTTACTTGTAGAAATATCTAATTCGCAAATCAATTTTGAAATCTTATTATTAACATAATTATGTAGCATTTTATAATATGGATTTGGCATGATTTATATACAATAATTATAAAAATTTATTTGAATGATTAAATTGACATTAAATATTTGGTCAGAATTTATTTATATTAACCATTCAAAATCAAATGTGGTAAAATTATAATTCCTAATTAATTGATTTTTCCATGCCCGTCGAGTATCGACGGGTTGCAAACTAGTTGTAAAAATAAGAAAGTAACAATTTTTATAAACGAATGTTACATTTTACTTGTATAATAACATTGTAAAACAGTTATGTTTGCTTGTATAATAGTATATCTATATGTTTTCAAATAATAAGTTACAATGGGTTTAATTTATCATGATACATGTAAAAGAATTACATTATCTATAAAATCTGTTACAATTTCATCTAATAAAGTGTTACATTTACTTGTACAAATAATTATATTCATGTATATAAGTTGTTATTTTTCAAATGTTACTTTCTTTTAAAAAATAAAATCAAAATACTCAAAAATAAAAAATATTCTGAAAAAACACTATTACATTTCAGTATAACGATAATTACATTTAGTTATTGTTAGTGCTACACGTATTTATAGTTAGTATTACAGTTGAAAGATGAGTAAAATGAGTTTTTTTTTTTTTTAAATTGGTGTTACGTTTACTTATAAACATGTTACTTTATAAGTAACACAGTTGTTACATTTAGTTGTACTAAGTATTACTTTTGGCAAACGAAAAAAACAGTAAACAGACGAAATTATAAAAACTAAAAAAACGATTTTTTTTTTCTGGGCCAATGAGTCGCTCCCACGTGACAGATTTTGAGTGGAGCATGTGTTTGGATCCTACGCTTCGCGGAGAATGTTGTACACGGGTTATGGGTCGACCCGTCTCTTCTATAAGACGGATCTGGGTGTTCTCACAAGAGACCACCTCTTATTATTGTGATGACTTAATACTCCTCAGTTTCTAATTATAATTCATTTTAAGTTTTTTATTTTGTTTCAAAATATAAGTCACTTTATCTTTCATTTTTATCAGGGCCGTTCCTAGCTTTTTTGAGGCCCTGTGCGAGGTCCAATGAAGGGCCCTTTCTCTTTTTGAAACAATGAACGGCCTTTTATATATAAAAAAAAAAATCTCCTTCAAAACTCTTGTTTTCTACTAGCAGAATTATTTTTTTGTGTTAACTTGTACTTTGAATTTGTATTTAAGTATAAAATAATTGTAAGATCAAATGATTGAAATTAGCATAATAACAGATAAATTAAAGGTTATAATCAAACCTAAAAACCTTTATCATAAAAAATAGTACTCCAAGAAAATATATAAAACCCAGTAAAATTATAAAAGGAAAAAAATATGTACAACAAAAACATGATGAAAAAATATACATATAACGTCCCAAAATTTGCAAAAGAACATATTAAATAAATATATAAAAGTGTCTTAAAAACTCTTGCAAAAGATAAGATTAAATTATGTTCACCAAAAATAAAATAATATAATAAGAATATGAGGACTAAAAAAATTACTCCAAAGAAGATTATACATATCTATGTCTTACAAAGATGTTTTCATTTCTACTTAAATTTGTCACAAGAAAAAAATAATTTTCTTTGAGTTATTAAAATAAGGGAATATGAAGGCCCCAAAAGTATGAGGGCTCAAATATAATATGAATGAGGGAATATGAAGGCCCCAAAAGTTATATATGTAGTTGTCTTTGGTTGATTTTTTTTTCTCAAATAAAATAGGCTTTTTTTGTGTATTTTTTTTTCTTGGGGCCTCTTTTGCTTAAAAATGAACTAATAAAATGTGTCTGCTGATTTTCTTTTATTTCTTTAAGAAAGAATTAGTTATAATTTTGTTTTTTTCATAATAAAGATATATATATATATATATATATATATATATATACACACATATACATACACACACTCACACACACACACACACACACACACACACACATATATATATATACATATATACATGCTATAAAAAATTTGGGCCCCTCTCCCAGCAAGGGCCCTGGGCGGGCGCCCCACCTGCCCCCTCCCCCCTTGGGGCGGCCCTGATTTTTATCTATAAACATACTAACTACTACATTTAATGATAATAATAAATATTTTCGGACTCAAATTTTTTAAAATCTAAAATCTATAAGAGTTCACCAGTAACAATAAATATTTGACCTACCTTTATTAATTTCTCCAACTCTTTTTTTTTGTACTCATTCAATATTAATTTGAATAATTAATTATGACACCAAAAAGTTGGGTAATTATGAATAATTTAAGAAATTTATTAACTCATCTAAGCCCAATATGGCCTTGTACTACTTCAGCCCCATAGGGAGGCCTTGTACTACTTTAACGCCGTAGGGCCTTGTACTACTTTAGATATGTGTGAAAATGTCTAAAATGACTAAATGTGTTTTTCTGGGACATTAGTGTCGCACACGAAAACAATCGATGAAATAGAACAAATTTTACTGTAATGGTAAGAGTGATGTTTGAAAGCTTTTAGCTTAAAAGTAACATTTGTACCAAAATTATGTGCAGAAAACGACAACTATTTTTTATCAGATATGGTAATATTCTTATATTTTACTGCTACCGTCCCGAATTACTATTTCAATTTAACTAAGGGACACTCAAAAATAATGAATTTTATTAGTAAAATTCATAAATTTGCTATCCGCTTTCATATGTTAGTTTTGCATGCATAATACTACGAAATTTAGAAGAAGAAATTCATGAAAGTAGATGTTAGTTTTGCATGTATAAAACGAAATCTTGAAAAAGAATTTTTGTAGATGTGGCCCATGCAGGTCTCGAACCTGCGACCTTCGCGTTATTAGCACGACGCTCTAACCAGCTGAGCTAATAGGCCAATTGTGGTAGATTTCAAACTATTAATTACTTGTACGACTGGTTGAATCCTGTACAGTGTACATTTCAGCGTTCTTAAAATAGCGAGGAACCTCTTCCTTTTACATTTTGAACAAATTTGTTTCATAACCATAATGTAATGATTTTATTGGAGTTTTAAATTAGTGTGGCGTCTCCATTATCAATGCAACCAATAAAACATGGCCACGTTATTTTGTGACTTTAGTTTGCTCGTAGTAAAAATCCAACTCCAGGTATAAATTTGGTCAGGAAAACAGCAAAATAAAAACCGACTCTGCTGGGGATCGAACCCAGAATCTCTGGTTTCGTAGACCAGCGCCTTATCCATTGGGCCACAGAGTCGATTATTGGGTTTAATAATCTTCTAGTTTATTTGTTGCTGAGTACATACTAGGGGAAATGCTAAACATTGAACTCAAGAAACTTTTTTAAGGACCGACCACACAAACAAAATGGAGCAAGCTCAAGCAACATAGACAAACTTCAAATTCTATACCAAAGAAACTGAGACCTCTTACCGAGTGCAAATAAACAGTACAGCAACCTTAATCACATACCAAATATGTGGCGAACGAAATAATGAAACAAAAAGTAGAGATTTCAGTGTAAAGAATTTCATCAGGAAATGTACCAAGAATCGTGTTCACAAATTACACAAAAGACAGAATGAACAATGCCTATAAATCCTACGAAAAATAGAACTTGGTTATTACAGACGTACAAGTGGGAAAAAAATTGCGAATTAGCCGTGAACGCCCCTAGAGCTCCAATAACATGCATCCAAAAACACCGGCTAACGAGATGAAAACCCAATCGTGCAAAATGATCACACAAGTGACCGTTTCTTCATTTTCAAAACATCAAAAGGGTAGCAAGAAGAATAGTCAAACACGAAAGGGAAAGTCCTGCAACTGTTTTGGGTTGCCCGTTTGGTGGAGATGTGGGTCCTCCGGCCCCACCATTACCAGTATCAGTAGGGCGTCTTTCCACTGCAGGGGGAAGAGGTGACTCGGCCACGTCAGCTTCTGACAGGACTGGGTAGGGAGCCTCAGCTGGTGGGAAACTTGAACTCATCAGGGGGAATAGATCACCCGGTCTAAAGGGGCTCATGTAGGGTGGTGTTTCATTGGCTGGTAATGCTAAACAAGGGTTAACTGCAATACACACACACAAAAAAAAAATATATATATAATAATAATAATAAGTAAACAAAAAATCAATCTATTTAAGAAAAGGTAAATATAAAGTCACAAAAAAATCTCACAAAACTTGGCTCACAAAATGATGTGTCAAGATTTTATTGATGCTTTCAATTAGAGTGTGGCGGGTCCACAATCGATGCAACCAATAAAATATCGCCACCTCAGTTTGTATCCATCATTTTGTAGACTTCTTTTGTGCCCCTAGCATTGCCCTTGAAGAAATACGTGGAGTGTTCTTAGATACTTTGAGTTATATTAAACTAAAATATCATAATATTATATGTGTAGGCAATGGGGACCTATCTTTAAGAGTGTGGATTTAATTTGGGGTAATTTGGAAAATGAGTGTTAAAGACAGATGCATTTAATGATTTTTGCTTATACCCCCTCCGTCCCATAAAGATAATCCTTAATTTTAGAGGTTGATTTGACTGAACTTTGGCTCAAGATTATGGAAAAACTACTTATCCAAATGAAAATCTAAAAATTGTTATTGGTAGTGTTTCCTAAATCTTTAGTCAAAGTTCAATCAAATCAATTTCTAAAAAAGAGGGACTATCTTTATGGGACGGAGGGAGTATCTAAGACCACCAAAACGTTGACAATTTTGCTTATAAACAAGGGCGGAGGAAGTAATATATAAAGAGTGATTCCCAGAGAAATACTACAGAACCTGAAAGTCTGAAACACTTACTTCTGTATTTGGCGGCAGTAGCAGGGAACCCAGTAATGACACCATCAATACCAACTCCGGAAAAGTAGGAATTCAACTCCACGTACGGGTCTGAAAAGAAGTCCCATGGTTGAGAAATGAACTCGTTGCTGAAGATTTGTAGATAAACTGGGAGCTTAAACGCTTGAAGCTTTTCAACAATATCGGTAGCCCCAAGAAGGAATCCACTATTACGAGGGAACACCGATTGTTTCCCTACGATGACAGAATCAGCAAACCTTGTAATGTCCAAAATGGAAGCATTTTGTGCGTCACGGATATTCTCATCGACCTCATAAACAAGCTCATATTTATTGCTTGTTTCCTTGAATTTTTTCAGAACTGCGCTATTGGAAGACTGGATCATTGTTTTCTTCGTGGTCTGATTACTGAATGCTGATTTTGTTAGGGCATCAATGACAGCATCAGTCACACTTAATCCCTCATTTTCTGCTAGGTAAGCCGCATTCTACAAAATAGACAACAAAAGACTCTTGTCATTTACATGAGGATGATTAAGGTTAAATGTTAACTGAAACACAGGAGGAGATACTTAGAATTGGTCACAACCTACATTTTTGATTGCTAAACAAATCGATCAGGGACCGCAACATAGACAACAATTTGATACCATTGGTCAGTTATAAGAGACGTCAGGGAAAGGGTAGCAACTCTGCTGAAAGATAGTTTCAAATGAATTTGGCAAATCAAATGAGGATCCTATTAAGGATGAAAACCAAGCTGCTATTCATGGCCTGTTTAGAGTTGCAGCAGAAGTAGCTTTCGTTTTTTGTTTATTGTTTTTTTTAATGTGGTACAAAGGCAATGTGGGTAGATGTTCACCTCTATTTGCTGGAAAAAAAAAAAAAAATTATTTCCACGGTACCAAAAAAAATGGGAACATTTAAAAAAATTAGGTCAGCTTGATTGAACTTTGATCAAAATTTTATGAAATTAATTGGTATTGTTAGGAGATTGAGAGATATACTCAAATCTCTAAATCATAGAGTGAAAATATTTAGTTACCTAATCAAACTAGGATAGTTACCTAAATTAGGAGAATTTATATTAGAAGTAGATTGTTTTAGAATTAATAGATTTATTAGAATCCTTATAGAATTAGGACTCGTATGTTTTGGGTATAAATATGCGTTTCTAGCTTTGTAAACTTTGATACGAAATAATACATAATATACTTGGTTCTCCATATTTTATCAGGTATCAATAATAATGGTGCATCTACATTTTTGGAATTTCATGTGGAACGTTAAATCTTCATAAATGTTTGGTCAAAACTTAATCAAGTTTGACATACGAAATCAAAATGAGACCCTTTTTTCAATGTGGAGGGACTATTGAAGATTATGGGCTTAAGATGGCATGTATCAGGCTACAAGGTGTGGTGGTGTCTGACTCCAAGATTGCTTTGCAAGTACCAAAATAAATGTCCCATTTGACTTGTAAATGTTTTTAAGGAAGGTATTGTACTAGTTTTTACATTGCTTGTACAATCATAAAATTGCACCAAATCTATTTCCTTATTTAGAAACCTGACATTTTTTGGGACGGACCAAAAAAGAAAGTGTGACATTTATCATGGGACGGAGGGAGTATTAATTTGGGTGAACCAAACATCCACCAAGATGGAAATATCACAGAACACTGCCTTATCCTCTTTCGAAAAAGCAGGGACGTAAAGTGAGCAATGTTAGAAGAAATTAGTTAAGCAGCAGTTGAAATAGGTTTGATAAGCCCCCATGGATATGGATGTAAGAAATTTGTTACTCCCTTTGTCCCTAACAAATTTCCATTTCTATATACGCATTTATAATAGTACGTATAAATTATAATAATTCATAGCAATGAGGGAATTACTTATGAATATATGATGGAGTTGAAGGAAACAAAACACATCCGAATGTATATTTACTTGGTGGGTTATTTTGGTAAAATTGTTAGAAAATAGAAACGTGATGATAAAAAGACGCAATAATAAAAATATTATTAAAGCAATTCATGCCATAGATTTGGTAATGATTGTATAGACTTTTTTTTATTTTTGGAAGAAACAAATAACTACTTATATACACGGCTAGAATTAGGATTATTTTTTTTTTCTTTTTGAAACCTGCATTAGGATAGATTTTTTTTCAAAAATTTAGGAGTGTCATGTGGCAATTAATTACTTAGGTTTCTATTTATAGATAAGGGTGTTTGAGCGGGAAACTGTTTTAGAAAGTGGCTCCATCAACTTCAGCTTTTATTTATATATAGATGCTACTAAAATTGCTTAGATATTAACTTTCTTAAATTTACAGCCAAGAAGAAACATTTTTTAAGGACCGAGGGAGAACTTAATTAATAGCCGAAAGGCATCCATTGCACCGCCAGCATCAACAACAAAATAAAAAAACACTAGCGACCATGATTTGACAATTCCAAATGGTAAATTCAAAAGGGTGTAAATTTGGTATTTGAACCCGTCACAAAAATAAATGAATTACCGGTCATAATCAAGCTCATCTTAATCCACGATAAACAGATAAAGAGGAATTTTAGTCTCTTAAGCTACTTTCTCTCACACCGACCACCCCCCCCCCCCCCCAAAAAAAAAAAAAAAAAAAAAGAGAGAGAGAGAGTTTCAATAAAATATTGTCTGACTGTTTCAGATATTCAGGTTAAAAGTTTTCTTTAGTTCCAGAATTTGAGATCATCATCTTTTTTCTAATTCAAGGATTACATTGAACATTAGCTGAAAGTTCTCAAGTTTTCTCCCATCTCGCCCCCTCTCCCCCATAAATTAAACAAAGAACACGGAATTTGACAAGAATCATCATCTCATTCATACTACAGAGAATGGTTCAGAACATTATAAACTTACCTTTATGTTGATCAAGACACCAGAAATAGAAGAAGTATTATTTGCCAAGGTCAAAAAGTCTGTCAAACTCATAAGGTTCCCAGCATTTTGGAATTTTGGATTCCTGTACAAAGTCGAATTTGCGAATGGGCTTGATATTGCAGCTACATCAAAAACGAAAATCAGGAAGGGACATCAAAAGAGTATACCAGTCAAATTTCTTGAATAATTGTCTCTAATTATGGAAGGAGAAAAGAACAATTCCATAAATGCAGCAACTTAGACAAGCAAGCAAAACAAAGTTCAATAGATGGTAGGACAAGCAAAAGAACAAATTAATAGAAGCTTCACACTTAAAAGATATTTGAAACAGTGCAAATGATATTCGATGGTGAGAAGGTTATGTTAAACAGCTAGAAAATGTATAGGCATCATCCAGTGAACAAACTTCATAGTCCCTACTCCTGTCCCCCTCCAAGGCAAAAAATGGGTGCAGGGAGAAAATGAAACTATCAAGATGCACGGGGATTTAAAACCTGATTAGTTCCCCTATCTTGGTATCTGTGTTTTCCTTTTCTACTGTTCTATTTGTGCACGGTCATTCAGGTTGGGGTGGTGGGGCTGGGGTGGATGTCGTAACTCTCGGGTCTAAATTTTAACCACTACTCCCAGCTGTGGCAGCACTACGAAACTTACTACGGAGTACCACGTACTACTTACGTCCCAAAACAATGTGCACAAACTTCCCTTTTGGCCGTTCCACTTCCCTAAAATGGAAATTTATAATACTTTTCTATTCCATGGGGCCCACTTGTCATACTCACAACAACTACCCACTACTATTCCATACACCACTTTCTCTTTCCTACCTCACTTTCCATACAACACATAATGATAGTGCATTTTAAATTTTAAGTCTACAATACAGAGTACACACACACACACACATATAGAGGAGATAAATTTGGTGTCTGAATCTCCATTTTATTTACTTTCGTCTCCTACTTTTTCTCACTAGAAAATCACCCATTTGAAAGTTAACTACCATTTATCATTTTCTTTCCACAACTAAAATATTAGTTAGCATATACTCCCTCCGTTTCATGAGAACTGAGACTAAAGGAAATGGCACAAGAACTAAGGAATACTAATAAAATAAGGAAAATGTGTGGTAGAAAATGAAGATAGAGAATTAGTGGGGTAAATAGTAGTGTTGGTTGAATAAAATGAGTGGTGGAAAATGAAGAGAGAGAATGAGTGGTGGGGTTGGGTGAATATAAAAGATTAAAAAGTTTGCCATTTTGGGCAGTCTCAATTGAGGTGAAACGGACGAAAAGGGAAATAAGTCTCAATTCACATGAAACGGAGGGAGTATATTTCACAGTAATGATTATAGATATTTTAGATTTAAGTTGTGAAAAACATATGCCGGTTCTTGTAAGTAATAAAACGTATGCAAGTTCTTATAAGATATAAATGGGAGATCACTTACGTCTTAAACTCTGAACCTGTGGCCAAGTGAGATTGAAGCTGAAAATAGCTTGACCAGGTTGAAGCTCAGGAATACTCATTGTAAGAACGCTGAAATTTGTTGTGGCAACTGTCGTCCTTTCAATAAGGTTGATAGAACCTAAGCAGAAAGGTACTCCATCACTTGACATCTGAACGGGACAGTCAATTACATCAGCACCATCCGAAATAGCCTTTTCATACGCCAAATCCGTACAACCAGGGTAGTCCCCACTTGCTCCTTCGAATGAGATGATCAAAGGTTTTGCTGAAGCAATGATTGAAAAATCCTGATGTCAGTCTAGAGAACAATACAATTGCACTTGTGCTAATAGCTGCCAATAACATATCACACACACAAGATTGACTAGATGAATTTGTATCAATGAAATATCAATATTTGGCATACCTGGTGCCCCTGAATGATTTTTACCCATATGAGATAAGCAATCTGCAGAGATAGGAAGCAATTAGCAACTGTAAGAGTACTTTGAAAACAAATACTACATTATTTAAGACGCCGAATCCAGACTTTAACAACAAATAATGAATTGTAGTTGAATGTTCCGGAAAATAAATACTATGACCGATAAAACAAGACTAGATATCTTCTTCAATGTGTAGAGGAAAAAAGTCGAATGAACCAAGATCTTCAAGGGCAACAAAAACGCACTTTCTCAAAAGTAACATGTAAGAAGTAGAGAGCATTGAATTTGAAAGGTGATGTGATAATATAAATTACCTAAAGCCGCTGATGGAGTAATTGGGAAATCGGAAAGCACACCATCAACCGAGAAGTCGCCATTTTCAGAATAAGAGAGATACTCAGCTACAGGGTCATAACTGTAATTATAAGGCAAGGGTACATCGTTGGCAAAACCAGAAGCGATAACTTGTAGACCCGCCTTGTGAGCATCCGAAACCACAGAGGTATGTGGTTGTAAATACAAAGCCTCATCCACGGGCCATATGTAAGTTTTGGGAACTACAATTACAGAGGCAAATGTCTTTATAAACGTCAGATTCCTCAACAGTGAACCATAACTTTGATTCAGAGAAGGCTCAATATCGTCCTGTCCTAGAAACTGAAAAACAAGTTTTGTTGTGCTTGGCCTGAATCTAGTCACAATACTTCTCAAGAAGTTCACTTCTGGTGATGATATAAAACTAACAACAGCACTTCTGGATGTAGAAATCACAAAACTTCTCATACTCAAGTTGTGTTGGCTGAAAAATGCATCATGCTGCAATAGTATTAAAAGATATTATGACATTAAATAAGTGTGCCTTGACACAAAACAGAGAAACTCAAAATCATTGCTCATGTATCCACAACTTGCAGAAAAGAGTCACCTGAATATTCAACCATAATCCTGCTGGGTTAAGTCCTGCCACATCGGAGACCCTCATTATTCGGGTACCGAAATCAAACACAGGTGTTCTAGAAAAGATTCCCTGTTTTGCTGAGCAACATAAGAAAGCAACCATTAGAATAGAATTAAATATGATAAAATGAAAAACAACTGCACCAAAACAGAAACAACAATTCCCCATCTTAAGCATTTATGTGCTCTACTTGAACAAAAAGGAGAATGAGGAAGCGGTGAATCGCCGCAGGTGTTCAACAAACTCTCCTTAAGTAAGATGAGGCTCAGAACTATGAACACGCCGCGAGTTATTTTATCTCCAATAAGTTACTCCGCCACTGACTTGCATAACAAACCCAACCATGTTCAAAAGTAACAGGAGGGTGACCTTAAAACAGGATAGAGCATACTGAAATGCGCTGATCCCAAGGTTTTTTTTAATATTAACTTCAGTTTATTTCCTACTTTACGAGCCTTTTTTTTTTCACTATTTCTACTACTACATGTCTTCTATAACAAACTCCTCAAGTTATACGCAGATTGCACACCAACATAAAAACCTAGAAAGGAAAAGTACTGATCACTGATTGAGTGAAACTTACTAAAGACATTTTGTAGTTCACGCAATGAAAAATCCGAAGAAAACCATCCTGTTGTATCGACTCCATTTATAGGGTAGGTCCTGTTCCTTCCCTTGTAAACTATGTCTATGTTTGAAGAATTTTCAAGCTTAACATCTGGAGCGCAGATCCCCACTCCATCACTAGTCAGTTGTACATCGCACCACAAGACCAAATCAGGTACACTAGTAAGCATGGCGAGTCGGTAAGCGTTAATAGTGGCTGCCGGAAATAGCCCTGAAAATCCATTGCGTGCAATGATCAAAGGGGGGGCACCTGCAAAAGGATATCAAGTAAGATTTTTAGAAATTTAAAATGCTCACTGTAAGAATACATGCAGATCACCAAATGTAAAGCACATTGTCAAATACAAAATAAAAACTTCAACAAACCAACTGTGGAAAACAGCTCATTAAATTGTATGGATATTATCAATAACATTAGTTTTCAACTAAATATTCCAAACTAATTTGATAAAAATGTGAACCGGGGGGGGGGGGGGGGGGCTGGGTAAACTAAACTAATAGGATTAGCTTTGTCACTTGATTTCCATGCAAACCAATTGAAAACCTTAGCTATCCACCAAAATTACAAACCTGCTATCAATCACCATAAACAAAAAACGAAACTGAATCAACCGAAAAAACTTAGTTGACTCAAAATTACAAAAATATTATCATCGCCAAAAGAAAAAAGTCTAAATTATTGTTTGTAGCTATACAAACATAGTAGCTTCTTTAATACAGTACTTCACTTCAAACTTTATAACTTTTGGAATCTTCAGACTAGTCCTGCCATTACAGAATCAAATGCATGTTCATACCTAGGACAAACAATCAGGACTGCACAAAGAAAATTCTTTAAATGTAAGCGACATATGCTGGCTTTTGCGCACATAGTTGATACTAAAAAGATTACCACACAAATAACATTCCCGATTTGGGTGAAAATGAAATATCTCGAACCACAATCAATGCAAAACGGATAACAGATTGATCAACTCCACACACACACACACACACACACACACAAATTCCAAAAATGTACTCCTAACCATAATTATAGCAAGTTAACAAATCCGTTAACTTCAAGTTTCAACAATACCTCCATCACTATTTAATTTCCTTAAATGTCATAAATCTCATCCAAACAACAACAATTATGAGCAAATAGTTAAATATGGAACAAACAAACCTCGATATTTACTCAGTAGCCAAACAGAAGGCAAGCAAAATATAGAAATAAATATATCAAAACTGAGAAATTATCAATTAAACAAGGAAGAGGAAGCTGATACCGTCTAGTGTCTGCCACACACTCTTCCCGGTACCAGATCCCTGAGCAGCAACCAGCGCCACCGTACAAACTAGTAGTAATAGGTGCAAGAGCGACTTGAACTTCCACATTGCCGGCGGTGAAATTCGCCGGAAAACCAACGATTTTGTGCTCTGCTGAAGCTCGTTGTCTTCGGAAACTGTGAGATTTGGTTCTCAGGCGAGAACTTTCCTTTTTTTTCTCTGTCTTCTACTTGGAGAGAGAGAGAGAGAGAGAGGTGAGACGGTGGTGGGATGGCATTATATGATCGTTTTAATTTAATTTTGAAAATAATTAAGTCTTCTACCAACTAAAATTAATTAAAGATTTACGAGTAGTCATGTATCAGCACAGAACGCGTTGGCTTGGTCGGCGGCTATGGTGAGCTGGCAACATTTTCTGAGGAGAACTGTAAGAAAGCTGGCTTGCTTTAGGGAGGACAATTCGACCGAACCCGATCCGAATCTGAAGGCGATTCATCCCGAAAAAGTAGGGTTGGGGTTACAATTTTCATGACTCGAGCGGGTTAGAGTTGGGTTCGGTTTTTTATGTTGACCCGCTGTGATCTGACCCGACCCGCACCCCTATATACAAAGTTAATATATTATGTTAGTTAACCATATTATAAGTGTTGTGCAATTTATTTTTATACTCCCTCCATCCCATTTCAAATTGCAAATACTAGGTTGGCACGGGGATTAAGGAAAAAATTGAAAAAGGTGATGTGTTGTGAGTGTTGATAGTTGAGTGGGAGAGAGAAAGTGGAGTAGAGAATAGTTAGTGGGTTAGTGGATATGAGTGGGCAAGTGGGTTAAAACTTGCCATTTTTTGATTTTGCAATTTTAGTTGGAACACCCTTTTTGGCAACTTTTGCAATTTGAAATGGGACGGAGGGAGTAGTTGTTTGTGGGTGGGGTTTGATAATTTAAGACTGATTTATACAACTGATTCAAATTTAGGCTTAAACATAGACGGGACCCAAGTAAATATGAGCTGGAAAAAATAGATATTTATACACTTCGGGTCGGGTTCCACTCTCTGTGTGTCGGGTCGGGATCGGTTTCGACGAAACACGCCCCGAACCCGACTCGTTGTCTGTAGGGTTTTGATGGTTCTTGTGCAACGGAAGACGGCAATATAAAATCAACAAAACCCTAAGCCCCAAGATCCATCCATGATGATTAAATTAATAGCAAGATAAATTTAGAATACTAACCGTAGTTGTGCGTTTAAAATTTTCGGATCTTCAAATCTTAAGTCTTCAAGCTTTAGATTTGATCTTCCTCGTTCTTCGCGTTCATCGGATCACGATCACAGGAACACGAACTTGAGATGCTATCGCAAGCATCCTCTATGTGTATCCACACGCGAACGAATATCTAGAACCATTCTAGATCTGGATTGCTAGACCCATTAGAAAACACGATTTTCTAATCTTCAAAGGCTATATGAATTTATTGGTGTTCTTGAGCTTTTGATTCTCAATCTAAACTCAATAATGTGTTTCTTTAACACATGGAGGCTACCAATAATGATACAATATCAATACTTACTAATTAGGGTTTAGAGAGGGGTGTTTATATTTATTAATCCTAAACCCTTTAGGAGAAATAGGTCAAAACACGTCAAAACACGAAATCAGAAAACTGGGCCTGAACAGGGCCTGCTCGGCCGAGTCCTTTAAGGTGCTCGGATGAGCACCTCTGTGCCAAAACTTTCTATAACTCATGCTCGGCCGAGTCATGTGATGTGCTCGGCCGAGCACCCCCTAGAAACTTGATTTCATCCTTTTAAACAATTTGTTCTTTTGTGTGTGACCTCATAGGATTATATTAAGTTGGCAATGAGTTTAACCAAAGTCAAACCCATAAGTCATGAGCGGACTCTAGCAAGCCATCATGACTACTCAATTAATATAACTTAACGAAGTTCGTTATCCTCATAGAACATATCACAATCTCTTTGTCACACGATATCATATTGGACAAAAGTCATGGTCCACGTCAACTTATGTTGTCCAATGCTTTCTCGAGTGGCCAAGCAGATATCTCTCTTGAGAGAGAGACAAATCCCATCTTGACTTATCATTCTTCCCTACAAGAATCCGATTGTGCCAATCGTAGCCTTTATAACCACCCGGTTAAGGGTAGCGTTTGAGTACGTCAAATATAATGTTCATCATGTGGAAGACCATGATAATTTCAGGTCTAAGAATATCAAATGATATAACTATATGGGATTTAATTATGACATTTGACCATGACATAAATCTCATAGGGTCAAGTCCAGTACTTGTTCTCCAACTAGTACACATAAGTTTAATTTGTATCACATACACATGATCATCATATGATCATCGATTAAACTTATACTAGTCCTTCATAAGTACTAGGGACGGAGATTATTATAATAAACATGTAAAACATATAATAATCCAAGGTTGTTATCTCCATAACAATGAGAACATGATGTAACGTAAAGCCTTTCTCAAGGGCCTAGGGCATAATATCCAACATTGTCATCCCTAGCTTGCTTCTTACCTCGTGAAGATACGCCACTAATGTAAACGTTCATCTGTCTCTAGTTTTTTAGGAAAATGATTTTTTGAAAAATGAAAATATTTTCTGAAAAATGATATAAACATTTTTTCGGTTATTTGGTAAATCTATTGAAAATGTTTTCCAACAAAATTTTGTATGCGAGGTTTTTTTTTTTTTTTTTTGACTATGAGGGTTGCGGTGGGGTGGGGTGTGGGGGTAGGGAAGGTGGGGGGATAGGGGTGGGGTGGGGTGGGGTTGGGGGATGTGTTAAAAAAAATTGTGAAAATACTTTTGAGAATTAAGGTGTTTTTGTAATCTCCACAATAATGCGGTTTACACTTTTGCAACTTATTTCATTTTTAGTTAATTGAGACCCTCATAAATTTTGAGTTATAATTGGGCAAAATCTATTTTTGCGAAACCTAATTCCAATAATTATTGACACGCCCCAAGTCCCGGGATCCCCTAATAGAACCTCGAACCTGGTGCGCGTAACTAACAAGGAACAAGAAACTAACGGGAAACAGGAACAATACATGTTAGAAACAAACTGACATGATATATATACTCAAGAGTAAGGAGCTAAAATAGCTCACAACGAGTTCTAGACCAAGAAAATTAAAACCAAACATGGTTACATACAGCGGAAGACATGCCTAGCATATAATCTGGCATCAAGAGATGTCTAGAGACAACAAGTACTACACAAGTCTACCCCAAACAAGCCCTGAGTTTAACAACTCATACAACATCGTCCTTACCAAAGTGTAAAAGGACACTAGTCTCAAACAAGAACATCCTGGGAGTACGTTTCCAGCTATGTCGAGCCTCACTGCGTACTATCCCCTGCTTTCCTGGGGGGAGAAACAAATAAAGGGTGAGATAAATCTCAGTAAGCTATTAACATGCAACTACATGACATGTTATCATGCAATTCAAGTAGATACTCAAGTAATCATCTATCAAGTATCATCAAGTAACAAGTATAGGAGATGCTAAGCCAACTCAACAAGTAATCAAGCTCAAGATATGATCAGGTAACAAGTAGTCAAGTAGTGTGAGAGGCTAGACCAACTCACCAAGATTCACATAGGCCTATCACGTATCATTACCTGAATCCTTCCTTATTTCTCCCAAGAATACCATTGTTGTCGATGCTTGTATAGCTGAGGACAACCACGATCAAGATCAAGAGACTGCTATGCAGTATATAAGAAGACCCGGTAACCAGTGTCATTCCCAAGAACAAGATTCACGAGGTGTTCACGAGTTAGCATTCACTTATATCAAGCGTATTGCTCCAATATAGGATGCTAAGCCCTTACTATGGCCGGTAGTAAGGGAAAAAAGACCGAATGCATAGACCCACGATTATCACTTATGCCCCAGCCCTCGCAATAAGCGTGAACCTATACACCCCTCTGAACCAAATAAGCCAGCTGGACTCACACGAGAATGCACAAGTAGATGTTTACTTGAACTACGAGAATAGAACTAAGTCCCATATTAGTGGACCAGTCTTTATGCACCATGTAATCATGTATCATGTGCTCACGAGAATATGCACCATGTAATCATGTGCTCACGAGAATATGCACCATGTAATCATGTATCATGTGCTCACGAGAATACAAGTACACGTACGCAATCATTGTGAAGACAAATCAATCTAATAATGGCACGTAGAGTGTCCATATAACACGGTCAATCCAAGTTAGAGTCTATTAATAACAGACCTCAAACAATTAGTATGGTATATCATTCTATATCACTTTGTCGCATGCCAAGTTTGCACGTACATATTCATATCACGTTTAACACATTAAAGTGTCTATCACGATACCCTTACTATCAAATAGAGCCCAATACCTTAGACTCTAAACACGTCGTAGAATAGGTTACATCATACCTAGTCACGGTCATATCTCACGTATATGTATCGTTAATAATCGAATACATTTGCTAACACATTGTGTTCTGTAGTTATTATTATTAACTTAAATCATAGTATTCACGATTATATGAATTATCTTCATATTACACTAGTCCCTATTTTCTTTAGGAACCCATTTCAAGACAAGATATCTTCCTTATTCTTTATATACTTCATTGGGTATATACATGATTAAAACCAATCACTAGCACTTTAGTGCTTATTCATAGCACTTACAATACACACGTATTAAATTTAAGTATGTAGTAGAGTTAATCATTCTCTATCTAGTTCCATATCCCAACCTTTTGGTTATTCATACCATGTATCAAGTAATCAAGAAGCCATATTCTATCAAGTAACTATATGCAAGATTTGCATATACACATCAAGGATCTTTCAAGTTTATTACCATACACATATATTGGTGTCAAGGCACGTACAAGACTTTATAATCTTATATTCAAATCTTAACCCAATTCCTTGGATGTTCAAGTCATGTACAAGATTTTATTGTCTTATACTTCAAGTTACTGACTCCACCTAAGACATTCAAGACATTCAGGACATTCAGGACATTCAAGACATTCAGGACATTCAATGCAAATACAAGATTTTATCATCTTATATCCAAGTTCTCAATCCATTTCTTTGGATGGTTAAACATGTACAAGAGTTAATTATCTTATACTTCAAATTCAAGCTAGAAAGATGAATTATACATCTTTCACGAATTAATTTCCAATCCTTTTCTTAGGACATTCAAGCTCAAGACATTAGTTGGTGCCCCTAAGGTACACAAACATTAACTTCAAGACACATAAAAGAGTTACTACTCTTATACTCAAGTTATCATTTAATTATGATTCAAGTCCACCTTTCATTTGATCACAAATGGACTATTTTTCAGTACTAAAGTGTTCTACAACACTCATCTAGGCCATCTAGGGTAGTACCCTAAACCTAGACCAAGAATACTTCGAATTCAAATTAAGTAAATGAACTATACAACTCATACTTACAAGTTCATAATCCCCTACATAGGATATTCGAGCTCAAGACATTAGTTTGGTGCCCTCAAGGTGCACAAGCATAGGTTTCAAGACAAGCATAACACATAAGTGCTTGTTCATAGCACTTTCAAGACATAAAGAAGAGTTCTTCCTTTTATACTCAAGTTCTCATTTTAACTCAATGAGTATTCACGTTCAAGGCCAAGTTCTAATGCCCCAAAAGGTACATATACACTTGCTAGGACATCTTATACTAAGGCTATATGCCTTAGGAGGGATAAACTTTCATTTCATTTTAGGTTTAAAACACTTTTGTTGGAACAGGGGACCGGGCGGGCGCCTGTTCTAGCACTTTAGAAACCCAAAACTTCTGTTGAAAAGGGCGGCCGCTCAAGGGATCACCAGGCGGGCGCCTGGTACAATTTTCAGCAACACTCAATTTCTTCCCAGCTTAAGAATTCTCCGTTCCAAGCGTAGGAGTAACTTTTTACTAACATATTAACATTGCTAGGAGTATACAAACATTTTCTTAACACCTATTTCAAGCTCAATTCATTTCTTTTACCGTCCCATAAATAATAGGACAATTTCCTTTTATTCTAATTAAATATTTCACCGTCCCAAAAGTATAAGTACAATTTTATAATATACTAATATAATCATCTAGGGACTTCCATTCATTTCCCGTACCACAAATAATGGTACAATTTTTCTAATAATATTTAAATCAAGTTACTATTTTACCGTCTCACGAGTAGGAGTATAATTTTTCAATACTTTTCATTCCCAGGTGCAAGGCTATTCATTCTTGTTTATTATGCGAATACTCCATTCGTCCCAAATTTACAAGTATCACAAAAATTGCTCAAAACACAATTTTAACAAGAACAACTATCGGGAATAACATATATACATGTTATTACAAGTAAGGGGGAGCTAATAACTTACCTAGTCCGAAATCAAGTTCACCCAAACTAATTTCTGATCGGCAGGAAACGCTCTATTCAACGCCACGAATATTTATCCGGGATCAGAATCACGAACAGAGGGATAATTAATCGCGAGGAGTCGAGAATAGGGTAAACTTTAACTTTCTCTCTGAGACAGAGAGAAAGTACGAGAAAAACTAAGAATGGTTTGCCTTTCTCAGGCAAACAACACTTTATACTAACAAGTTTCAAAAATTGCCCTTTGGCCCCTCAGGTTCTAACTTTGACAAAAAGGCCCCTAAACTTTCAACGACATTTAACCACCTTAATTTTCTAAAGTAGTTAAATAACTAACTCAAATAAAATAGCATATAAATATGCTAGTCAAGAATTTAACAAGCAAGTCAAAAATTTAACCAATAAGTCAAATATTTAACGAGATTAAGGAAGGGCGTTACAATTATAGCTCTTCTTGTCAAGGTTTTTAATAAAAGTGTTTTACACATTTTAACATTACTTAGTCTCGAAAGATAGTCCCGTTTTAACTTTTTATGGTCGACAAAAATAAACTTTAACCAAACATTAGTGTCAATTTAATGATCACAATGAAATTCTAAAAATTGTTATTGATAAATCACTTAATGAATTTATCAATTACGTACAATTTTTAGAATTTCACTAGAATGATTATATCGTCACCAATACCAATAGTTGGTCAAAGTTCATTTCTGTTAACCATAAAAAATCAAAATGAAACTATCTTTCTGGGATAGAGGGAGTACTATAATACTTTTTAAATTTATATATGAAACATTTATTGTGAGATATACTAAAATCAAATGTAGGTGCATATATTTTTGGAAGTGAGAGAGTTACATTTACGTATGAAGACCACATACATATTACAAGATTATTACTTACCCTCCCCTCTCTCATCTTTATACAATATCCAATCTCCTCATTTTTGCAAGGGTAGCTCAAGAGTTAAATATTATTAAGCCCCTTTAGTTTAATAGTGAAACAATATTTAAATGACAAACAAAAATATATAATTGGATTATTATTGTGGGAAGAAAAGTAGAAAGTTAGGCTATCATTATATAGTGAATTGAGTATTTCAAATTGCTTCATAATTAAATGCTCAACTCCTTAACTAAAAGTTTGTAAATTAAAATGGGTAAATATAAAGACACAAAAAAGTGCCACAAAATTTGGTCTATAGAATGATGTATCAAAATTTATTGGTGTTTTCAATTAGAGTGTACCGGGTCCACTACCGCTATAACCAATAAAATATCGCCACATCATTTTGTGAACTTCTTTTGTGCCCCTAGCATTGCCCAATTAAAATTCATCCAAGTTAGACTTTTGAGAAATTGATTAATGGCCCTTGTTGTTTCTTTCATTGTATTTTCAACCATCTCCTAACTAGTCTTCCATGACTTCTAATAAGGGCTTGTTTGTTTTCACAATTCAGCACTGAATAAGGGGTTCATGTCTGATCGAATCAGACATGGGAGGATTCCAAGTGTTTGTTCTTTTTCTTGGTTAAGACTTAATTGCCACTGATTATTCAGATACAAAATTAACGCTGATTTGCCTCTGATTCGTGCCATGGACAAAAATGTCCCCACTATTTTCTCTTATTTCCAGCGTTACCCTCGTCATTGCGTAAGATCGATTTCTTCCGTTCTCCTCCAACACAATTGTCGACTCTAGTCTTCTCCTTCCCAGCGCTTCTTCTTGTGATTATACTTGTTCTAGGTGAGTCCTCTCCCTCTCCCTCCCTCTTCTACCTTTATCCCATAGCCCTAATTTCGATTTTATTTAGATCCCTTGCATCTGATTTGTCCAGTGGCCTCCGTCAACCTCACGCGACTCCACTCCGGCGGCTTCCCTCACTTTGCAAATTCCACTCGTGCGCTGAAGCGCAAAAGTCGATTTCGTACCTCTTCACTTCATCGGGTTGCAGCACGCAACAAGGCTCCTCTATTTATTTTGCTACACGCAACAAGGCTCCTCTATTTATTTTGCTACAGAGATTGATTTTTTCAATTTGGTTGATTATTTTTTTTGTTGTTCAATTTGATTATCGTTTGATGTTTCATGATGCAACTGCTACTACTTCTGTTTGCTTGTTTTTACAAGCTTCACGATTTTTTTTCCGTCCCAAAATAAATATTCAAAGTATTTTAAAATTAACTCTTGATTAAAATCAAATTTAAAATATTTTTGACATACATTTTATTTTAAGACGGGATGAGTATTTCTTTTGGCTTTTGTGTGATTTCTTCACTTTCATATGTAAACATATGCACAATATGTGTGTGGATTACAGCATATGTACATCTGTATAATAATATTTCAGAAGGTCAAAATGGTAAACAGACACAGTTCAGAAAATGAGTTCAGATGAAAAATCAAATAACTTAAATTATTCAGAGTTCAGTCTTCAGACGCTGCCTCTTATTGATTCAGCCAATTTCAGACGTGAAATCAGATTTTAGGACTTAACACTTAAAAAAAACAAACGCCACCTAAATCTTCAATGACTTCAGAATTGGCTTTAAAAGCTATCCTTGATAAATTTTCCGAATATGCTATGTGAACCGTATCTATTGTATTTGTGTTTACATTTTCAAAAGAGTGGTTCATTGATAAAAATAAAATAAATTAGCAGTCTGTGGTTCAAGAGTTTGATCCACCCACTTAACTCTTGACTGAGACACCAACGAAAAAAAAAAAAAAAATACTTATAACATTATTTTTGGCAATGTACCATTCGCCAAACATCATTTAATTCTCATTTTATTTTTCCTCTAGTGATAACTTGCATATTATCAATAATCATTATAATAAACTTAAATAATTATCATGTACTTTTTTAACAAACACTCGTTAGTTCTCTAATGTGCCAAGATGTGATCAGTGTGGTGGTGGTGGTGTGGTCGTGTGATGGTCTTGCGCTCAGCCCGTGACCTGAATTAAATATGCTCAATTCAATTCGAAAATTAATGTATGTCCTTATAACATTATTTGCAGTAAAAGTTTGAGAAACCAGAAACCAATCGATCGAACTCAGAAAATATTGTTCGAGGACGTGAGTTTTGAAAAGTTACAGTTAGGTTTTGACCGTACAAATTTTTAGAAATTTGCGTTCGGGAAACGAAAAGCAAAATACAAAACAAAATATCAAAATCGAATTACTACATGTGAATTGATCCAGCGGACGAGTTAAAGAAGGTGAAAACTTAAAGGGGAATTCTCGAAAATTTGAAGATTTTTTTCTCCCTCTAACAAGCAACGACGAAAGTTTGTGAATGATAAGCAGTTTTAATGGAGCGGGGTCGTGCTATTTATAATCCCCATTTAGAACGGGGTCGACCCGTGTTTGTTAGCCGCCCCAGCGAAATCCTCTAAATAATTCAACAAGCGAGAATTAAATTTTCAAAAATTAAAGGCGGTTTAACACTAATGGCGCATGCGGTAAAACGACACCATGTTCTTTCACATACCAGAACGTACGTCACCTTAATAACACAAGGCCCTACGGTCCCATCGTCAACCACTTTTGTGAGATTCTAGCTAGCTCTCACCATGTGCTTGGACACGTAACCAATCTGCGTGCGTCGCACAATCGAGATGTTAATCCTCACATCAATCATAAATAAAACGGGTTCCCGGAGTTAGGGGCCACTAATAAGCCCGAGCCTGGCGAACTGGGTTTAAGCTCGTGCGCACCTGCGAGACCGGTTGAACCCAGACCGCAAACTTAAAAATGACCGAACCGGCTCGGCTTGAAAGATACCTTAGCCAAAACCAGCACAAGATATTTAGCCCGATGCGGGCATGCATGTTCGAGTATTTGTACCGTTGTGGAGAATTAACCTCCAGCTGTCCCTGAGATCGAGCTTTAATGCCCGGGCTGCCTTTCCGTACCCAGTACAGTTCAGTTGACAAATAAGTACAAGTAACCATTAACGTGGTACATAGATAGCATACACGTGCCTGGCTTGCCGATCCATAACTCTGACTTATAATGCCATATCTTACCAACGACACCTTACTTTTCAGTGTCATTTTCTGACAACCAACCGAATCGTGGACGTGTACTTACAAGGACAATGGTAGTTAACGCTGAGATCTCTCTCTCTCTCTCTTCACTCATAATCTTATAAATACCCTCTTTCACCCACAAGGGCAAGGTACGTGCTCTATCCTAAATCACACACACCCAGGGCATTCAAAGCCTTGTTCTTAGGTTTTCCTCAGAAATCTTTCTCTCACACCCGAGTGCCTAAGCCGGATTCAAAACTGGCCCTGGTCTTAATGGTGTTCTTGGTTGTGTTATGATTCCAGGTTCAAGAGATATAAACTCGAAGATCATTCTTCTTGACCCCAAAAATCAGGGCATCATCAAACTTAACTAAGATGGAGTCTCTATAGTCCATTTAAAAAATGAGAAGAAGAAAAAAAAAGTGATTGAACAATCATGTTGAATGAGCAAAACAAAAGCTTAAGTGGAGCTTGCACGAATTTGGATTTGCACACCTTGCTACAAAGTTACAGCGGTGAAGCTCGAATAAAAGATGCAAATAAAGATGTAAAAGCATATTGATCGAATCAAAAATGGGATCAATAGTGCCGGATCCAAGGTTGGATATCTGGATCCCATTTTTGGTTCGATCACATATTTTATACTATGTAAAACATTTAATAGCACATGTAAAACTTTTATAACATGATGTAAAAAATATTTGATATTTACATTTCTTCAAATGTTATACATTGTGCAATACTCTTTTAAGTTTATTGTCCGAATTTTACAGGTAAAGCGCTCTAGCAAAAATCTCAAGTCGAAACTTGCAGTATATGTCAAGGTTTATTATCAACTATAGTAAAAGAAAAAAAAAGGTGATAAAAATATTGTTTGCTTATGAATTTTTTTTATCTTATTGAAATTTTTAAAAGGTCTTACTTTTTTTTTGAACTAATTGTTAATATTTAGTATAGGGCATCATCAATAATAATTTTAATATTTCATGACGATAATGATTTTTTTCTATAATTTTGATCACCATGTGTCACCGTTTCTTCCACAATCCTATGAGGATAAAAATATTAAAAAATGCATCTAATTGGTAAGAAAATAATATTTCATTAATTAGGAATATTTTTTTAATGCTCAAACTTCTAATTTTGTGTAGGGTTTATGCTTTCCATTGTATTTTTTGTTTTTTCAAAAAATGAAGGAAAAATAACGGGTGGCAATTTGGTAATATCGCGAGTGCCAGTTCAAATTCAAGCCCAAGTTAGCGTACAAAATCAAATCCCAACGGTCTTCTTCATCAGAAAAGCTCTTTTTCTTCTTCCCTTTCCCCCAAATTTGAACTTAACTCTCTCTCTCTCTCTCTCTCTCTCTATCTCTCCCCTCTCTCTATTCAATTCTCTCTCATACACAAAGTCTCTTTGATTTTCTCTTTGTGCGAAGAAGAAAAATTATGAAATCAAGCGCAGACGTTTCAGAGAATCGATTCCTAGGAAGCATTTCAGCTTCGTCAATCCGAAGCCTCCTTCCCAGATCTGTATCAAGTAAGCACAAGATGAGTTCATTCCGACCAAAATCCAGATTAAACAGCGAAAATATGCCCCCTCCCGATCCCAACATTCAAGCCGACACCACCTTCGCTCCCATCCCCAAACTCTCTCCTTCAAAACCCTCAATTTCGCAGAAACAAGTCGCTAGATTGGAATCTCCTAGAGAAATTACACCGCCACCTTCAGATCCACCAGTGAAGGTACTTAACCTAAATCAATTTTTTCTTTTCAAGAAATCTTAGTGTTATGTTTTCAGTTATGTGATAAATTTGGGTGGTTTGTTGTTTTGTTTAGGTTATTGCGAGAATTAGACCTCTTAATTCTCACGAAAGGGGAGTAGATCGGGTGGTTAGGAAGGTTTCCGATAATTCATTATCGGTTGGAGATAGAAAGTTCGTCTTTGATTCAGTCCTCCACTGCAATTCAAGTCAGGTAACGAGTACCCACCGATTAATTCCTTCGTTAATATGTCAGATTTGCATTTCAACTTCTATTAATTGTACCCAATAAGTGAATATTGGTTTCCCTTACATGAGTATACGTTTCAAGTAGTATCAAATATCAGAAGTATCAGATGTTACAAGGATATGAAAATAAAATTTGTTTGGTAATGTTGATTTCTATACACCTACATCGATGCTTAAATTGGAAAAATGGTTTGGTATTATCTGAACCTGGATATATGTTTGTGAAATAACTTCTTGATATGCTGATGCATTTGGATCGCCAACATTGTAGCCTATAATTTTTCTTAATCCCACAAAAGAGATATGTGTTGATCAAAATACAGCTTAGAGATCCAGAAGTATCTTTGTTCTGTACTTTTCTTGACTGTGATTTTGATGTGTAGCAGTTTGTCAAATAAGCTTGTTTTTATTCTACCAGGAGGATGCGTTTCAGTTAGTTGGTGTCCCATTGGTTAAGAGTGCATTAGCGGGTTACAACACATCTGTCATGGCATACGGACAGGTAGTGATTGACTAACTTGCAACAATAAGTTAAAATTTAGTTGACTACATTTCTGCTGTGGCTAACTTATTAAGTGAATATTTGTAGACTGGAGGTGGAAAAACTTTCACTATGTGGGGTCCTCCAAGTGCAATGATCGAGGGTCAATCTACCAGCAGTAACCAAGGAATTGTTCCACGCATCTTCCAGATGTTGTTTGCTGAGATTCAAAGAGTATGTATTGTTTCTTCGTCTTGTGTGCGAAACTGATGTGTGTTAGCAGTATTTTAACTTTTTTTATACTGAATTCTAATGTAGGAGCAAGAACAGTCAGATGGTAAACAAATAAACTTTCAATGCAGATGTTCGTTCCTTGAGGTATTGACAACTCTTAGCTGTCTAGTATATCTGCCTTCAGCGTTATGTTGATTCCCATGAATTCTTATGGCAGATACACAATGAACAAATTGGAGATTTGCTTGATCCTACCCAGAGAAACCTAGAGGTATGGAGATTAGTTCTTTCATTCTCTCCTGTACTCAGCAGGTCCCCAAATTTACTTGTATGGCTGCTTCATGGTGATAACATGGTTAATTGATTTCTCCAGATAAAAGAGGATGCTAAACATGGATTTTATGTTGAGAATTTGACTGAGGAGTATGTAAGCAGCAACGAGGATGTAACGCAGCTTCTTATCAAGGTAGGGGCTCGTATGGTTTTGTGATTGGTATAATATTTAGTGTTACATATTGCTATCAGTCAGCAGAGAAACTCTCTATCATGTCTTTCTTGTGAAGTTCTTTTCATACTCAATGTTATTGTTGACATAAACTTACAATACAGGGCCTCTCAAGCAGAAAGGTTGGAGCAACAAGCATTAATTCGAAGAGTTCAAGGTCTCATATTGTGTTCACCTGCATCATTGAGTCGTGGAGCAAGGTAAATGTCAAACACTTGAACTCACAAAGGCCTTTTATTATTATAGTAACAAGAGTTATTATATATCTTTATGTATATAATGGTCCTTCAGTTAGTTTCTTGTACATCAATATTATTGAATTCTCTCTCCAATTTATCTTGCAATAAATTTTAAATTGTCCGCCAGGGTACCTCGTCAATGTGTTTTGGTAGTTCAAAAACAAGCAGAATCACTCTTGTGGATCTTGCTGGACAAGAGAGAAGCAAACTTGATGATGATGCTGACAAACAGTGTGTGAAGGAAGGAAAATATGTGAAGAAGTCCTTATCACAGCTTGGGTATGATGCCATAGCCTCTACAATGATACTTGCTTTATGAGTTTTCTGATCAACTCTTTTTGTCAATTAGCTTACATCACTCTTGTAGATCTAAACTAGTACCGGGAGGGGGAGATTCTTCGTCTTGTAAACATACACAAAATGCTTGCTTTATGAGTTTTCTGATCAACTCTTTTTGTCAATTAGCTTACATCACTCTTGTAGATCTAAACTAGTACTGGGAGGGGGAGATTCTTCGTCTTGTAAACATACACAAAATGGAATCATTTGGTGGAAATGGAACATAAAATTAGTGCCAAGTAGGAACTTTAACTGGAATGAACTTTTCTATTGCGGCCCTTCGCAAATTTATTTATTTTACACAGCTCTTTTGTGTACTTAATATGACATTCACATGCTCTATGCCCGATGCCATGCCAATTTTGCATTATACAACTTTTATTGTCACATACGTTGGAAACATCACCTCCTTACGTCGTCAAGACTTGAAAATACTCTTAAGATGTTGCCTTGACATTTTGCTAATTCTGTTAATTACCCTAATGTTTTGTTCGATCTTTACTTTTTTAGCTAGTCCTACTCACCTGCTTGGATTTTATTTGTTTTCTGGTTAATTTGCTTAAAATGTCATTAGATGCTTGACTTTCCGGTAAGCTTAGCTCATCCAAACCATCTTACCGTGACTCTTACATTTTACCGTGCTCATTAAGTTTGTCCTTTTGTTAGTAGGGCGAAATTCTCTATATAAACTATCAGTAATGATATCTTGTTGTTCAGAGTGACCTCCTACTTGCAATCAAGATAGAATTTTGGCCTGCCAATGATTCTTGGTTAAGGACCAAGAGTTAGGATGTGAGTCGTGATTCTGACTCCAGGATTCGCTTATGTCCAATAGCATGTAATCTATCTTTATTTCTCTAATTCAGCAACATATGCAAGTACTAATTGCTGCAGGCACTTCTTCCCACTAACCATTTTTCTTTTTGGTTGCAGCCGCTTGGTAAACACCCTTGCAGAGAGAACTCATTCTGAACCATCTGAAGACATTCCTTACAAAAGTTCCTGTCTAACACATTTACTGAGAGAGTCACTGGGAGGCAACTCCAAGCTCACTGTTATATGTGCCATCTCCCCAGATAACATGTACACGGCTGAACATTTTTTTACATTTCTTTTGCTTAATTGAATACTTAACAGTAAAAAACCTGCATTGAAATTAGTTAGATCACTATCTGGCTATGAGGACATTCCTTACAAAAGTTCCTGTCTAACACATTTACTGAGAGAGTCACTGGGAGGCAACTCCAAGCTCACTGTTATATGTGCCATCTCCCCAGATAACAAGTACACGGCTGAACATTTTTTTACATTTCTTTTGCTTAATTGAATACTTAACAGTAAAAAACCTGCATTGAAATTAGTTAGATCACTATCTGGCTATGATTTAGTGGTCATAATTGGTCCATCACTTTTATTATTTTTGGTGGTCCTCTATTTTCTTAATTACACTGACACAGGACATCCTCGTGGAATTATAGGTGTAATGCTGAAACAATTAGCACACTAAGATTTGGACAGCGGGTTAAGTCCATACATAATCATCCAGTGGTAAATGAAATTTCAGAGGATGATGTGAACGATCTAAGTGATCAGATTCGTCAGCTGAAGGTACTGTTTCATATCGAAGGAATGCATGTAAATTCTTTTAGCACACTAAGATTTGGACAGTGGGTTAAGTCAAACTTTTTTGCTGTTTGCAGGAAGAACTTATTAGAGCAAAGTCATATTCAGGAACTACAGGCGGAAGTTTTAACGGGGGCAGTGTACGTCAAAGCTTGAATCAGCTAAGACTTAGCCTTAACCGCTCATTGATCCTACCTCACATAGATAATGATTTGGAAGACGAAGAAGTGCATATTGATGAGAATGATGTTAGAGAATTACGTATACAGCTTGATACATTGCGTACTTCTTGTGAAGAGAATTCTCAGTGCACTGCAGAGAGCGGAGGCATGCGTTTTTTCTCTGCAGAAGGCTGTGAGACAGACTTGACATGTGAACATTACGCGAGTTGTGCAGAAGAAAGTGAAAATGAAGAAATCAATTCAGATGATCATGGGACGGAGCTTCCACATGAAGACATGTTCCAATCCATGGATAGCATTTCGATCAGTGTGCGTAGGGAGTCACTAGCTCTTAATGATCCGCCATTTTCCGAGTCTCCGAAAATTGGGAGTACCCAGCGTAAAAGCATAAATTTTTCTACGAGTCTTTTGGGGTCATCATGCCAGGACAAAATGATGGAGAGTTATAGGTGTAGTTCCAATACAACACAGCAATCAGAAATAGCAAGCGAACTAGTCCGATCCTCCTTGCAATCAAGTAAAGCATTTGTAGGCCCCACTGAGTCCTTGGCTGCTAGTCTTCAAAGGGGCTTGCAGATTATTGACTACCACCAGAAAAACTCTGCATCAAACAAATCTTTGGCTTCGTTTTCTTTTGAGCACTTGGCTTTGCAACCGAGTCCAACGGCTGACAAGGCCAATGCTTCTGTTCAAACATTGGAAGAAGTAGCGCAATCTTTGGATGGGCTATCTGCTCCTTTCTTATGTTCATCCTGCAAGAAAAGAGAAGTTGATGGCTCTGATGATGTCCAGGATAGCTTGAAAACGTGTATTGTGGCAGTGAATGAGACAGGGAACTCAAATGTACTGGCAAGTGAAGTGTCTAAGGTGTGTTAAGCCGAATCAAGTGGAACCAAGTTCCTTGCTTTTTTTTTTTCCTGCCTATCTGCTTAGTATTCTGACTGATCTGTTCTGTTTCTTGTCTTTCAGGAGGAAGCAATAAAAGAGTTGGCAGAAGCTATGAAGAGAGAGAAAGAGCTTCAAATTATTTGCAAGGAACAAGCAGCCAGAATTGAGCAGCTAAATCAACTGGTGGGCTATCATTTTTCCCACACCATAATGCGTTTTTTGGCCATGATTTTGGAAAATTAAACGTTTTTTCTGCTTCAGGTAAGGCAATACGAGGAGCCAAAGAGTGACATTTTACCAACTGATGAGATCGAAAAGGAGACAAAGGTTAGTGATAGTTTCTTATCATTCCCATTTAATATTTTCATGAATGTTATTATGCCAAAATCGTGGTACTTTCCTTAGTGTTTGCTGGTGGCCTCTTTGTGCAGCTCCTCATTTTGAATGACGGTGAAACTAATGAACCAGAGATCATCAAAGAAAAATGTGAAATTAAGGAAGTTCAGGAAGAGATAATGGACCATAGGAACAAGTCCGTAAGCTTTGATACAAATGAAAAGGAGACACTTCTCAAGGAAATTGAAAGTTTAAGGAGCAAATTGCAGTCAAATGCAGAAGTTTCTGTTAACAGATCAATCGGTAGATTAAGATCATCTCTCTTAATCTCACAGTCCATGCAACTCAGAAAAAGTGGATCTTTCCCACAAGCAGACACCGAGGAAGAACTTGAGAAGGAAAGAGAGAGGTGGACGGAAATGGAAAGCGATTGGATTTCATTAACAGACGACTTAAGAATCGATCTTGAAACAATCCGGAAACGTGCTGAAAAAGTAGAAATGGAGTTGAGATTAGAAAAGAAATGCACGGAAGAGTTGGACGATGCACTTAAAAGATCGGTTCTTGGTCATGCTAGGATGGTGGAACATTATGTTGATTTGCAGGAGAAGTATAATGACTTAGTTGGGAAACACAGGTTGATAATGGAAGGTGTTGCAGAAGTGAAAAGGGCAGCTGCTAAGGCGGGAGCTAAAGGTCATGGCTCAAGGTTTGCGAAATGCCTTGCAGCAGAGCTTTCGGTTTTGAGGGTGGAGAGAGGGAGGGAGAGAGAGATGTTGAGGAAAGAGAATAAGAGTTTGAAAAGTCAACTGAGAGAGACAGCGGAAGCTGTTCATGCTGCTGGTCAACTCCTTGTTAGGCTAAAAGAAGCAGAGGAAGCAGCTTCTCTTACAGAGGTACGAGTCTAAAAATAAATGTTAACACTTTTTTTTGGGTACGTCCCAAAATAAATGTCGCATTTCTAAGTTAAGAAAGAATCTTAGAGCAATTTGATCATTTGTATATGCAATGTACAAATAAGTAAAACACATTTCTTTAAAACGCTGACAAGTCAACTGCGACATTTGTTTTGGGACGGAAAGAGTACTTGTTAGACCGAGGAGTTTCATGATCTGACGCGTTTGCTTAAATTTGTGCAGGGAAATTTCAGGAAAGTTGAAGAAGAAAATGAGAAGTTGAAGAAGCAAGTGGAGAAGCTGAAAAGGAAGCACAAGATGGAGATGATGACTATGAAACAGTATCTGGCTGGAAGTCGATTGCCTGAAGCTGCATTGAGACCACCAGAATATAGTGAAGACGCTGATCTACCATCTAACGGTGATGATGATGATCAGGCGTGGAGGACAGAATTCGGGGCAATATATCAAGAGCATTATTGAGGTTATTTGGGATTTTTTGTGAAGTCGACTGTCGACCCTACTTGGGTCCAAGAAATCATGGCAACATTTATGTATTTTTTTGTTCTTTATTTTCGTTGTGGACTCGGTTCGATTCTTGAGTGCATTTCTCTTTCTGATGAGAGACTGTAATATCATTCTTTGATAATAAAGCATGTCTAGCACTTACTCCAAGTTTACAAGTCGCCGCAGTGTACGTTTTGATGTTAAATTTTTTGCAATTGGAAGAAAAAACTGGCAAAATGATAGATGAAAGTTAACGAAATGGATGGAAAACATAACGAGATTTTATGGAAAACTGCATTACTCGATTTTTTTTTCAAATAATTCCCTTTTGAATCCATATATACCAGAATGACACTAGGAAAAATTTATGTACCAAAATGACCACTTTGAGATAAATCGGCATTGGTAGTGCCGTTTTTGGTTTGAAGTCGGCATTTCCAATGCCGACTTTAGGCCATTTTTGAAACCCAATTTAAAAAAAAAAAAAAAAAAACCCTAAAGTCGGCATTGCCAATGCCGACTTTAGGCTTTTTTTTTTTTTTTCAAATTGGGTTTCTCACATTTATATTTATCTGCGGCAATACAAATTGGGGTTACCCTTCTGCGATCCGTTCTGTTCTGCTCTTGCGATTCATTTAGGAGTTAGGACTCCAGAGCAATTTTCTGTTGTTGTTTCTAACTAAGGAAAATAAGGCACACTCAGTTACTAATCCTTTTTGGTTCACAAAATCAATCTAACCAGAGTTACCCAAGATCAAAAAAATAATTATGGCTAGTATACTTATTTGTTACACAGTCATTGTGGAGGGTTAAATCAATTTGCAAATTCAGTTTCGTACTCCCTCTGTAATCTATATTTTGGGTTTCGAAAATTGGGGTTTATTCTCCAATAATCCAATTTTAAAATTTAATTTGGAAATCTAGAAAGGAAAAGAAACAAAGTCCAATTTGCGAATTCAGATTTTTAGAATTCCGTCGGTGGATCTGTGAAGCCGAGAAACATGCCCGAGTAGACGACGACCTATCTGCTGCATGAAGAATCACAAACAAGATTGATGGGAGTTTTGCGGCCGCAGCGTATTTTAAAATCGGGCGTTTTAATTTTTTAACCCCAATTCGTATCGCCGACAGATAAATATAAATGTGAGAACAATTTGAAAAAAAAAAAAAGGCCTAAAGTCGGCATTCCCAACCCAACTCGGTCGGTCGGTTGGCAGCGCGCGGCACTCAAGCTAGAAAGCTCGTTCGTTGCCCCTGGGGGTGCCAAATAAGGCTTAGTTGTTCGGCTCTTGGAATCACATCCAACAGTGTTGGTTTTTCCAACGAAAGTCAGGAAAGAAATGTTTCGCCCTTTTCTTCCATTCGCTCGGAAGGCGTCTTACCGCGGCTGCTGGCACGGAGTTAGCCGGGGCCAACTTTCAGGTTCCATTGTTCTATTGCATATCCTTTTTTGGGCGACCAAAAAATCCTTGACAGCTGGCCCGAGACGCGGACATTCCCCATGCTGCGGTTCCCTCCGGTCGAACGAGCTTGCCGGCGGACCACTGTCGTCCCGGGTAAGAAAAGCGCTTTTTAGCTCATCAGAATGCTTTGGCTTGCTTTCAATACCATTCCATCTAGGTGAAGAAAGGGATGTCCATGACGTGTACGTGTCGGATGGACCAAGCTACTTATGGATGTAACCACAATTAACATCACTATAGATAGGGTGTTAGCGCTTTAGTTTCTAGTTATGAATCGGGTATGGAACCAATAGGCCGAGCCAGTCTTTGCCTTCTCTGGCGTCTAAATTCATCCTTTGCTCCGGGTCTCAAGTCGAGACACGTCTCGTAAACGGTCTTTATCCGACATTCTCGCTTCCGCTTTGTCCACTCCCGCTCGCGCGGGGGCTTCCCTCTAGGCGGAGCCTGTCCTTCCCTTATCTGCGGAGCTAGCCCTGGTTCGGGTAGAAAATGTGGTTCGGTCAACCGTAGATCTGGATGATTGATGGAAGAAACGTCTAACAGCCGTGTTTCGATTTCGTGTCTGGTCGTAGATCAGGGGCAAATTCCCTCCCTTGAAGAAGCATGGAAGTCCTAAAAAGGCCTCGATAAGCCTGAAGAAGCAGGGGCCGCTGTAGAATGCCGACTTTAGGCTTTTTTTTTTTTTTTTTCAAATTGTTCTCACATTTATATTTATCTGCCGGCGATACGAATTGGGGTTAAAAAATTAAAACGCCCGATTTTAAAATACGCTGCGGCCGCAAAACTCCCATCAATCTCGTTTGTGATTCTTCATGCAGCAGATACGTCGTCGTCTACTCGGGCATGTTTCTCGGCTTCACAGATCCACCGACGGAATTCTAAAAAACTGAATTCGCAAATTGGACTTTGTTTCTTTTGCTTTCTAGATTTCCAAATTGAATTTTTAAATTGGATTATTGGAGAATAAACCCCAATTTTCGAAACCCAAAATATAGATTACAGAGGGAGTACGAAACTGAATTTGCAAATTGATTTAACCCTCCACAATGACTGTGTAACAAATAAGTATACTAGCCATAATTATTTTTTTGATCTTGGGTAACTCTGGTTAGATTGATTTTGTGAACCTAAGGCAATGCCGACTTTAGGCCTTTTTTTTTTTTTTTTTTCAAATTGGGTTTCAAAAATGGCCTAAAGTCGGCATTGGCAATGCCGACTTCAAACAAAAAACGGCACTACCAATGCCGACTTCTCTCGAAGTGGTCATTTTGGTACATAAATTTTCCCTAGTGTCATTCTGGTACGTATGGATTCAAAAAAGGGAATTATTTGAAAAAAAATCGCATTACTCACCCTTGAGTTTTATCATACTTTCAGTACTGACCTTTTTTCACCCGTTTAGTACCAAACGACGCCGTTGCTTAATGAGGACATATTATATCATCTCGAAAATGCCAACATTTTTATGTTGTACAGTACAGTACAGGGAAGTGCTGTGTACAACGTTCGATAACTTCTTTTTATTTTTTTATTTAGGGTATACTTTATTGGTTTGGATAGGTTGAAAATGGCAACGCCGGCGAGTTCTTCCATTTCCGATTCCGACAACGATACGGAAAACATTAACACAGCTGCCAATTCAGAAACTCAAAAGATTAATCTTGTTTCGGACCCTAATTCCGACCCGAATGTCACTTCTGATGCACTAATCGCCACCAACACCTCCAGTCCACCTCTCGTTTGCCTCTTCAGATTTTCCGGTGACTCTGCCGCCGGTGCCTTCATGGGCTCTGTTTTCGGATACGGTACACTCACTCATTATTTTCTATTTATGTAAATTTTTTGTGATTGAATTCTTCTTAACTCACTATTAAACCCTTGATTTTTCAATATTTTCCTGGGGTTTCAAAAGTTCGCCATTGGTTACACCTCATACATTTGGAACTACTTCATCCTTCCCGGTTTAAGGTTTTTAGTTTGACTTTGCGGTTTAAGGTTCTTAGTTTGACTTTTCACGCTTATTAAGGAAACAAGACAAATTTAAGTCAAGAATAGTAGCGTAGGGAGGATATAATTGTTTATTCATAAAGCAACTAATAACCTTAAACTGGGACATACCAAAAAAGAAAAGTAAGAACCTTAAAATGGGACGGAGGAGTATAACCTAATCTCACTAGAACAAAGTAATTGGTTCTCTTTGTGGTACTTCCGCTGTCCCTAGATGAAATATACATTTTCTGTTTTCGATCATATGAGTTGAAAAATGTGAATTTAGTAACTTCACTAAGAAATGAACTCTCATATGGATTTTTTTTTCAATGGACAATCAGACACTGATTTAGTGATGGAGTAATGTATTTGATCTTCTGTGGACGATTTCTATGTTATAGTTGTTGTTTTATGGATTTTGTGTATCATCAATATGATTAATGTGCAACAAGTTGTTACTAAAGCATTTTGGGGGTTAATATTAAGAGTCGTGTGGTATCAGAAAATGATTTCTAGCCAGCTGAAGGGGCCATGTACTGGATATGTTTACGATATTATGTAACTGTCCCAAAATGAATTTCTTTTTTGAAAATAACTTTGTCTCTAAATGTTTTTTTACTATTTTTTTTTCACTAGTCATTTTTCTACATGCAAAACTAAATGTTTAGGATGTGGATAACAAGACTATGTGTACACCTTTGCCACTAAATTGTATAAAAAGTAAATATGTTCTTGATGTCTGATGCGGACATAATTGCGGAGTCGTTTTTGGAGTCGTTTGAGCGACGACGCGGGAATGGGCATAACTTTTGACTCCGGAGGAGTTACGGGACGCACAGCATATCAAAACGACCGTCTTTTCGAGAGGAACAAGAGTCATTTGGCTTTGCCCCCTGAGCGGCCCATAAAAAGGCCAAAATCCGCTTCTAAGGCCCTCAAAAGGCCCGACGAAGTTTTTATCAGCTTTTCTTAGTTTTTGGATATTTTCGTCCTTTTGACTGTTTTAGGGTTATTTCGAATTAGGGTTTTTCCAGACTTATTTATACTTTGTTCTAGGGTTTTGTGAGGCAGTTTTGCCGTTTTATGATATTAATCATTTCTTTTCAATTTTCTCGAGCGAAAATTGTCGATTGATCGCTGAATTTCTCGAGCGAAGTTCTGTGATTAATCCCTATCAAGTCTTCCGCTACGTCAGTTGGTATCAGGATCCGGTTCATTCCTAGGGATTGGATACAATGCCACCGAAGGGGCAGAAGAAAACCATTGTGGGAGGTGCCTTTGATCGTGAGGAGGATGCGCTTCAGGAGCGAATCGCACAGATCTTAGACCCTCGCATGGACCAAATCATGGAGGTTTTGACCGAAAGGATGGCCGACATGTTTGAACGTCTGAATCAGCGAGTTCCACGGACTGGTGGACATCGCCAGAGACAGCAGGATTGGGACGTGGAAGATGATGGTGAGGCTGGCGAGTTTTATGAGGAAATTCCCCAGGTCCGTCGTCGACAGCCTAGGGTTCCAGTCGAAGATGACAATCGACGCTGGGAAGCGGGTATGAGAACAGAGATCCAAGAATTTCACGGTGGGTTACAGGCCGAGGAATTTCTGGACTGGCTTGCAACAGTGGAGGAAGTTTTTGATTTTAAGGGGGTGCCGGAAGAACGAAGAGTACCTTTAATCGCCACACGGTTGAGAGGCAGGGCATCGGCGTGGTGGCAGCAGTTGAAGCTTTCTCGTGTGCGACTGGGAAAATCTAAGATTGTGACTTGGGACAAAATGAAGAAGCAGATGAGGGCTGCTTTTCTACTGTACAACTATCAGCGGACCTTGTACCAGAGGTTGCAGAATCTGAAACAGGGGCAGAAATCAGTGGACGATTATACGACTGAATTTTATCAGTTGATGGCGCGTAATGAGATTCAGGAGACTGGTGATCAGATGGTGGCTAGGTACATTGGGGGTCTGCGTCTTACTCTGCAGGACACTCTCAACATGTTTGACATCGGGACTGTTTCAGAGGCACATCAGCGGGCTCTGGTAGTGGAGAAGCAGTCACGGCGTTTCAGTGGCAGCAGTGGTGCGGTTTCGGGTGGTGCAGTCTCTGGGGGAACACCAGCCACTACCGCCAACAAACCACCAACTGCGGGGCAACCATCTCGTACGGCAACCAATAATACTAGGTGTTTCAGTTGTGGGGAAACCGGTCATCGACAATCTGATTGCAAGAAGAACGGCAAAAGAGCGTTGTTTAATGAGACTGCATATGAGGACGATGAGGGTTTCGAACTTCCTGAAAATCCCATTTTCGATGAGGTTGTTCATGGCGAGGAGTATGTAGAGGGAGATGTTGGGGTTTCATTGGTGGTTCGGCGGTCATGTCTGAATCCGCGTGTTACAGCCGAGACAGAGTGGCTGCGTAACAACATTTTCCAATCTACATGTACCATTCTGGGCAAGGTGTGTCGTTTTGTGGTTGACTCGGGAAGCTGTGAGAATATTGTTGCAGAGGAAGCAGTACAGAAGCTGAATATCACAACTGAAAAACATCCCAAACCGTACAAACTGGCTTGGCTCAAGAAAGGGGGTGAGGTAACTGTTTCCAAACGTGCTCTTATTTCCTTTTCTGTTGGGTCAAAATATCGTGATGAGGTCTGGTGTGATGTAGTAGCCATGGATGCCTGTCATTTATTATTGGGTAGGCCTTGGCAATTTGATAGGCAGGTGGTTCATAATGGCCGGCATAATACCTACAGTTTGTTTGTTGAGGGTTCAAAAATTGTACTTCCGAGTAAACCGACAGATAAAGTTGTGGAGACTACCCCTAAATTGAGTTGTTTGTCTTGGGCACAGTTTGATGCTGAGTTAGAAGATTCTGATGTGGTATATGTGCTGATTGGGAAGGCAGTGGCTGTTCCGGACGCGATCATCCCTTTATTACAGGAGTTCTCTGGTGTTTTCCCTGATGAGTTACCTGCAGGATTACCACCCCTGTGTGACATTCAGCATCATATAGATCTGGTTCCTGGGGCGAGTCTTCCTAACAGGCCACATTATCGGATGAGTCCCAAAGAGCACGAGGAGCTGCGAAGGCAGGTAGAAGAATTACTAGCGAAGGGGCACATTAGAGAGAGCATGAGCCCTTGTGCAGTACCAGCCATATTGACAATCAAGCAGGATGGGTCGTGGCGTATGTGTGTTGACAGCATGGCTATCAACAAAATTACAGTACGGTACAGGTTTCCGATCCCGAGGTTTGATGACTTGTTGGATCAGATTAGTGGGGCTGCGGTTTTCACAAAGCTGGATTTGAAGAGCGGTTATTACCAGATTCAAGTTCGGCCGGGTGATGAGTGGAAAACAACGTTTAAAACGCGAGAGGGTTTGTATGAGTGGCTCGTGATGCCTTTTGGGCTGTCGAATGCCCCCAGCACATTTATGCGGGTGATGAATCAGTTGCTGCGTCCTTTTATTGGGACCTTTGTAGTTGTGTACTTTGACGACATCCTGATTTACAGCAAGGGTCAGGAAGAGCATATTCCGCATATCCGGGCAGTTCTTACAGTTCTGCAGCAAAACGAATTTTACGCAGCAACAAAGAAGTGTGTTTTTATGGTGCCTCGTGTACTGTTCCTGGGGTATGTGATTTCGGGGGATGGATTGCAGGTTGATAGTGCTAAGGTCGAAGCAGTGCAGAAGTGGCCTCGGCCGACAACACAGACGGAGGTGCGGAGTTTTCATGGTCTGGCTTCATTTTATAGGCGTTTTATTCCTAATTTCAGCAGCATCATGGCACCGATTACTGATTGCATGAAGAACGTTCGGTTTTCCTGGAATGAGGAAGCAGAATCGGCGTTTCAGCAGATCAAGGAGCGATTGACCTCTGCCCCGATTTTGATTTTACCTGATTTTTCTCAGCCGTTCGAGCTGCACACAGATGCTTCAAAGGTGGGTATAGGGGCTGTTCTTAGTCAGAATAATAAACCGGTTGCTTATTTCAGCGAGAAACTATCTGGGGCAAAGACACGATACAGCACATATGATCTGGAGTTTTATGCAGTCGTTCAGGCAGTTAAGCATTGGCGCCATTATCTTTTCCAGAGGGAGTTCATTCTGTTTACCGATCATGATTCTTTGCGACATTTGCATGGTCAGGATGAAATCTCACCTCGACATGCTCGTTGGGTTGCTTTCCTTGAACAGTTTACTTTTGTGGTCAATCATGAAGCAGGAGTTTCTAACAGAGTGGCTGATGCACTGAGCCGTCGTCGCGGGCTACTGGGTACCATGCGTGTGGAGGTACCAGGATTTGATTCTTTTCGCGAAACACTTGCCGCTGATCCGTATTTTTCTGGGATTATTGACAGGGTGACTGCGGGTGAAAAGACTGATTTCTTGCTGCAGGAGGGGTTCTTATTTAAGGGTAATCAGTTGTGCATTCTAGATTGCAGCCTTCGCTTGCAGATTATTCAGGAGCTCCATGGTGAGGGCCATGTGGGACGGGATCGCACGCTACAGTTAGTGCAATCGTCTTATTTCTGGCCTAGCATGCGTAAGGAGGTTGAGAAGTTTGTGCAACGATGCCGGGTTTGTCACGCAGCGAAGGGGACGGCCACTAATGCTGGATTGTACATGCCATTGCCAGTTCCGACACAACCTTGGGTGGATGTGAGTATGGATTTCGTGGTAGGGTTGCCACGTACGCAGCGGGGTCATGATTCTATCTATGTGGTGGTGGACAGGTTTTCTAAGATGGTTCATTTCATCCCGTGCAAGAAGACCACCGACGCAGTTAATGTTGCTCAGTTATTCTTTCGGGAGGTCTATCGTCTTCATGGGTTGCCTGCTTCTATTGTTTCTGACCGAGACACTCGCTTTCTGAGCCATTTTTGGCGCAACTTGTGGAAGATGGCTAACACACAGCTGAATTTTAGCAGTGCTTATCATCCCCAGACCGATGGACAGACAGAGGTGGTTAATCGTTCGTTGGGTAATCTTTTGCGCTGCTTGGTCGGGGAACATATTAAGGCGTGGGATCAGAAATTGTGCCAGGCAGAGTTTGCTCATAATCATGCAGTTAATCGCAGTACCGGGTTCAGCCCTTTCCAGGTGGTGTATTCTGTTCAGCCTAAGGGGCCGTTGGACTTGATTGCTTTGCCCAGCAACCAGAAAGTTCATCACAAAGCGGCTGATTTGGTGTCTGGGTTGCAGGAGATGCACAAGACTGTCTACGATCGCCTGCAAGCTGCCAACAGCAGATACAAGCAGCTCGCGGATCAGAAGCGGGAGGAGGGTTGAGTTCGATGTTGGGGATTATGTGTGGGCGGTACTGACTAAGGAACGCTTTCCGGTTGGGGCGTACAACAAACTGTCTGCCAAGAAAATTGGGCCAGTGGAGATTGTGGAGAAGATTAATCCGAATACGTACCGGCTGAAGCTGCCGAGTCACATTCGTACGGCAGATGTCTTCAATGTGAAGCATTTGATTCCGTTTACAGGTGATGCTTCTTCTGACGAGGACACCGGCGCAAATTCGAGGTCGAATTTTCTCCAGCCTGGGGAGAATGATGCGGACATAATTGCGGAGTCGTTTGAGCGACGACGCGGGAATGGGCATAACTTTTGACTCCAGAGGAGTTACGGGACGCACAGCATATCAAAACGACCGTCTTTTCGAGAGGAACAAGAGTCATTTGGCTTTGCCCCCTGAGCGGCCCATAAAAAGGCCAAAATCCGCTTCTAAGGCCCTCAAAAGGCCTGACGAAGTTTTTATCAGCTTTTCTTAGTTTTTGGATATTTTCGTCCTTTTGACTGTTTTAGGGTTATTTCGAATTAGGGTTTTTCCAGACTTATTTATACTTTGTTCTAGGGTTTTGTGAGGCAGTTTTGCCGTTTTATGATATTAATCATTTCTTTTCAATTTTCTCGAGCGAAAATTGTCGATTGATCGCTGAATTTCTCGAGCGAAGTTCTGTGATTAATCTCTATCAAGTCTTCCGCTACGTCAATGTCCCTTAAAATGAAATATGTACATTCATTTAGGGAGGGAGGGAGAGAGAGAGAGAGAGAGAGTACTATTTTTGTCCAATGTTCATATTCATATTCATATTCATATTCCTTCAAGTAGTTAAGCTCTTTTTACTTACTAAAAGATGTGTAGTGTTAAATTTGAAAAATATACATTTAAGTGTAAGATAGAAATTAACATTCTACATTAACATTTATGTAAAAATGATAGATGAGTATTTCTTCCTCCAGATGATAAGTTTAAAAGTGGATTTTAATTGGGGCAAAGCTTTTTCAGAGCAAGAGAAAAATTCACCGTATACTAAAGAAGTCATATTTGTTCCTGTTAATTTAATACCAAAATGTAAGTTTTTTAAACTTAGAAGGGGGTCAGCGGCCACCTCTACCCGTCCATGTGGATTTGATACTATCATTCCTTTTTCTCCCCAACAGAGTCCTTGTATATTTTAGCTACGCGAGTGAATTTGTTATCAGAATAATGGGCTATGGCCTATGAAGCCTAGGATACTAAATGGGCCTGTTTATGTTGTTTCTATCCTATGGATTCATGCTGACAAAAGCATCATATGGCTTTCTTGCTAGGTACGGGATTGGTGAAGAAACAAGGCTTTAAAGGATCCTTTGCAGAGGCAGGATCTTCTGCTAAGGTATCAATCACTAGTGTACATATTTTATTGGGTTCAAAGAAAATTGCTAACAGGATTTATCACCTTGTCAGACCCTTCAAGTGCGTAGATTTTGATGATCGTATATACTATGTGTTGGGCAACTAATGTTGAGCCATTTCTCTTTATAGACATTTGCGGTTTTGTCTGGAGTCCATAGTTTGGTTGTGTGCTTTCTGAAGAGGCTACGAGGGAAAGATGATGGTATGACTTCTGCAAATTAACCCTTCGCTTGAATTCGTTCTGATATAATGTAGTCATAGATGCTTTCTCTAATATATTTCCGCTGCAGTCTTTAATGCAGGTGTAGCTGGATGTTGCACAGGTCTTGCTCTAAGTATTCCAGGTACTTGCATTTATTCTGATCTAATTAATACTCCCTTCGTCCCAAAATGATCTTCACATTTGACTATTCAAACTTTTTAAGGATATGAACACTTGATTGACTAGTCATGTTTTGTTTGGGCACTTCAAAACCTAGTTTGTAGAAATGTGAAGAATTTTTTGGGACAATGAAAAATGCCAAATGAGAAGATCATTTTGGGACGGACGGAGGGAGTAGTAGGTTACAAGTGTACTACTAGTATAATTTAATCATAGATTAAGCAAGCAATGTGCTTGTATGCATCATGCATGTTGGAGAATGGTTGTCTATCTATCTCGCGTCTTCAAATTTTACTGGCCTTTGAGGTTCACAATGATTTTTACTTGGCAATAAAAAAGTAGAATTCACTTCTATGGTTAACCTCCCATTACCATATACGCTTGCTGATCTTGAAGTTGTCATAAAGGTTTTTTGTTTTTTAAATTCACGGAAGCATCTGATTGGTTCAAGTGTTGATAAGCTCCTAGTACCATTTTCAATAAACTTCTTTTCTTGATTCAATTTCTAATTTGAACACAAACATGCTTTTAAGGCTATAGAAGTCTGGGTACTTTGCTCATTTACAGATTTCCCGAGAACTTTTTTTGATTTTTTGATTTTTTTTTTTATTTATTTTACGGTTTTAAATGCTGACTCATTGGCTGCGACGTTTAAACTTGATAGTGTATTTGACTGTTGACCACCGCATTTTGCAATATGTTATCCCTTTTATGCACTACTACCTCTGTCCCACAAATACATTTTTTGTCCCAAAATGACTGAACTTTTTTGTCCCAAAATGAGTGACCTTTTTATCTCTAAAATGTGTCCTTGAATTATTTTTCACCATTTTTTTTTTCAAACATCATTTATACTTGCAAAACTATCATTTGAAAGTGGATAGCAAGGAGATGTATGATTTTTTAGTATTAAAAGTCGATTGTTCAGAGTGTCCCTTAAATCGAGAAAGAGTTCATTTTGGGACGGAGGGAGTAAGAAGTAACAAAAATTAACTTAGTTGGTGACACTTTAGTGATCCGTAAATACCATGGTATGAATTGAGTTTTATTTATTGTTGCGCATATTTTTCAGGTGCACCGCAGGCCCTTCTCCAAAGTTGTCTCACACTTGGGGCATTTTCTTTCATCATTGAAGGTTTTAACAAGCAGCAGCCAGCCCTGGCACATTCATTTTCTTCCTCAAGAACCAATACAAGTCAATTCTCCGGAATACTTCCTCCTCTTACACTCCCTCTCCCAAATGAACTCAAGGATTCTTTCTCCTCATTCTGCGAGTCCATAACAAAATGCAACAAGACCAAATTCCCGCCCACCCCTCATTAACATGTCCTGGACGAAGAAATCATCTAATTTCATCCAGAAGAGTGTAACAAGACCATATACTTTATTGTAAATTACTTGAGTTTGACGTTTTTGTTATTTGGTTTTGAGCATCAAAATTTTTGTTTCATGCTGAGATGAATATCAAGGCTGTATCTTTGTTCTTATGAAATTTGAATGCGGTGTAGTTGCTAATGATACTCTGGTGTTAATAATCGATTAATCGGCTTCCAATCCCTTCTGGATGTTGTGGTGTTTTTTTATGGTACAAGTAATGTACAAACAAGTAAAACACATTAGTAATTGATAACATGATGTTATTTGCTCGTCCCTTGATCGTTCTTAAACCAAAACAACAACGGCCAAGGGGGAAACAGAATTTACAAGATTCAGACAACAATACAATCAAAAAATGATCCCAAATTCACCTTTTAATGCTCAAGCTCCATCATTTGGAGCCAAATTGTAGAATTCTGACAAATATGCCAACGCGTCAGAGTTGTTATCGCACACTTTCCACAGTGAACCAACCTCTCCCTTGGATACAACTCCCCAATCTTCGCAACTATCAAGAAACTCCAGCAGCTTCGAATAGAAAGAGTCGTAATTCATCAATAAAAACGGCACTGGATGAACTGAACCTATCCGTTCCAACTGAATTAAAGCTAGAATCTCAAAAATCTCATCTAAAGTGCCAACCCCGCCTGGAAGTGCAACTACAGCTGTTCTTTCTGAACTACTACTTCTAACTACAGCATCCACAAGCCCGTGTTTCCGTGCAGAAAAGAACCTGCATTTATTTAGTTTTATAAAACAGTTAGATTTTGGGTTTATTTTGACCAAGAAATTTCTGGAATTCAAGAAATATTAACCTGCATGTAAGATAAGTATCTGACGGTAGATATGGATGATAATTAGTAGCAGTCCATTCTCCGGCTTCTTTGCCTATTTTAAACCCACCGACTGGCTTTCCTGCTTGAAGAGCGCCTTGAATGGTGGCATCCATGAGTCCTGGTCCAGCCCCTGACCACGAAGCACAATCCAGTAGGCTCGCAACCTACCAACACGTAACAAATGGGAGAAAAACTCAGATGATGTCACTCTAGTAAAAAGTGTTACTCCCTCTGTCCCAAAGTGAATGTCCAAAAAAATATATTCAAATTTGCTCTTGATCGAGTATGTGAGAAAGGTGGGCTAAATATGGAGTAACTTGCCTCTCTGGCCAACTCTAGTGTTTTGATGTAGTGAGGATGCTCGGGTCCCATCCTCGAAGAACCCAAATAAACCACGCCCCTCCCGAGCCTACGGATGAGTTGATAGCATTGTTCTATCTCCTTTTTGACCTTATATCCAGGAGATGAACTTGTTAAAAATTTATAATGACAAGTTCTGATCAATCTAATAATTAGCAACTAAAGCATAAAGAGTCAAAAAGCTTATGCACGACTCCATAACTAATATCCAGCATTAAGGAAGCACGAGTTAACTTGGAATACCACAATATCTTGCTCATGTCTGCAGCAAACAATCAAAGATAGAGAAAAGCCAATGCTTAACTTCTTGTACGATATCAAAGCAGAACAAACATTTTGAACCGGGTAACTGGAACTTGAAATCGATTCTTCCGAATTCAGATGCATGCTACAATTTGGCATGGTGAGTTGGTGACAAGACAAAGGTTTCAACAGTGAATATACACATTCAAGATGATTTGCTAAGATTCTCAATCCAGACAATCCAGAGGGATTCCAAACTATGTACTACCTCCATCCCAAAATGACCGAAATTGATTATTTTTTTAAAAAAAATCAAATTTACTCTTGATCAAAAGCAAACTAAATTTGCATTTCATTTTTTCACATTCATTTTGGGACGGAGGCAGTAATACAAAACTGCATCAATTTGGAGTTTGACTTATTCATTCGATCACAATAACCTTTCTTCCTAAACATATTTCAAACGTAATTACGAATGACAAAGAATAGAAAATTAACTAATAAAGCTTCATCCAGTGTGCTTGCATTATCATAGTATTCAACACCACCACCACCATTTAGCTCAATTCAACTGCGCGATTAATTAAGTGGGCAAAAATATAGTGATTTGAAGAATAATAGGGTAGCAATAATACCTCATTTGGACTTGTTCTTTCGTCAAACTCGATTGTTTCGAGCTTTGAGGATAAAATCCGTCTTGGATTAAGCTGCGGAAACCTACAATTTGGGGGTTGCAGTTTCTGTTTGCGATTGAAAGATACAAGATTTACAACTTTGTGATGAGAATTGGATGGCAGCAAAGTAGCTGCTGAAGCCCTCATTTGTTTAGGTTAGGGTTTGTTCGTGAAGCTCGAGTCCAGTAATGAGTGGCCGCGGCTAAGCACCGGCAAGGTAATGGAGGAATAGGGTTCTGAATTTTGGTTTGTGACATTGGTGAGCGAAGTTGAGGCATATGCTTCGATATTACCAATTTTGCTCAAGAAGCTAAAAAGGAATTCGGACATGGCCACGCTCTTTCCGGCCCTCTTTAATCTATAAAAATTGTTATTAATCTATTAAAAATTACTTCTTCCGTTCAGACTAACGTTTTTACTTTCCTTTTTAGTTCGTCTCAAACTAAAGTTCTTAGTTGCTTTACTACTTTTAAATGGACAATGATACCCACTTATTATTCTCACAACAAAACTTTTTTACCCACTTTCTCTCTCTTACTTCACTTTTCATACTCACACATTTACTTTTTCTTATCTCCGTGTAAAATCAAACTAAAAACTTTAGTCCGGAACGGAAGGAGTAAGTACTCACTATGTCCCGCTTTAAGATTCTTAATTTTTTTTTAGTATGTCCCAATTTAAAGTTCTTACTTTACTTTATTGCCTAAAATGGAAAATGTGACCCACTTGTCATTCTCTCAAAAAAAACTCTCTACCCACTTTCTCTTTCCTACTGTACTATTCATACTCACAACATTTAATTTTTCTTAATTTTCGTGTAAAGTCAAACCAGAACATTAATTTGAGACGGAGGGAGTATCATTTTAGTTGTCTCATTTTAATTTACAAATTCTCAAAATAAAAATATTTTAATATATTTTAAATAATAAGACTCACTTGTCATACTCACACCAACTATTCACTTACTATTACTTACTGTTTTATACCCTTTACTTTTGTAAAAATAAAATATTATTTTGTGACTTAAAAAACACTTGTTGAAACATGCATTGAACCAACGGTTTGACATTTTTTTTACCAACTTAAACTAATTATTTTATTAAGAAAGTAGGCTCGGGCCTATAAAGTGATCGTACATATTTCTAGCATAACTACATTGTTGTACGCATAAGTAACTACAATTTTTTTTCTATCTTACAAATATTAAAACCGTAACATTTAAACAAAAATAGAAGAATATTCAAAATAATGAAATCTAGAGAAAAGAAAATCTCGATTTGTATTTGTTTTGATGTAGTCACGAGTTTGGGTTGAGTTTGATATTGTCTACACGTCATTTAAAACCCTATGTTCATGCGATAAAACTGACAATTGTAGTTTGTTTACATGCAATAAGTGCTAAAAATAAATTATTTGAGTGAAAAAACTGATTTTTATAAAACTTAGTACTTAAATTAAAATTGAATAGATCTCGAAAAAATAAAATAAAATTGAATAATTAATATAACCACAACCTTAAATATAATCCATGTATGGGCTAAGCCTGAATTAAACCTAACCCGATTTGGAGAAAAGGACCGAGTTTAAACTACAACAGCCCAATTTATTCGGGTCAGTTCAGACTTGGACTTGATTAAAATGATTCAGGCTGAATTTTGGTAGCCCAGGATCTAAGCCCAATAGACGGCCCTATATATTCTTATCATCTTTCTCAAACCCTATTTCTCCTCCCTTTTAAGCAGCAAACCCTAAGATTGGGTGCGTGCCCGGGAAGACGAACTAGAAGGAACCACCGCCTGCCGCCACCATGGGTAAGCACCCGTCATTTTCCGATCTCCTTCCTCTTCTACTGTATTTCTCATAGTGTAATAATGGTGTTGTATTACAGGTATCTCACGTGATTCTATGCACAAGAGGCGTGCCACTGGAGGAAAGAAGAAGGCATGGAGGAAGAAGCGAAAGTAAGCTCACTTGATTGATTCATAATCCTAAACATTTTCTGCTTTTGATTTGGTTATAGAGCTATGTAGTTGGCCTGGATCAGTACCTTCTGCTTCAATTTGTTCTCTGCTTTGATTCGATAAATGCTTGATTTTGGTAATGTGCTACTTGAAAATTGAAATCAGTTGTATATTAAGTTCATTTCGTTTTTTGATTGATCTGCTCATGATATCATTAAATGTTAAAATGCCAATTTCGCTGTATTTTGCTAACAAAATTAGCCTTGGTGTGATATAGTTTGACTTTCAATACGTTTAGTCTTAGGCCTTGCGTTAGTAGCAACTAGCAACACTGGATTCTCAACCTGAAAAATTTGTCAGGAATTGTTATTTTTTTCTGATTTTTGAGGTCTTAATTATTTATATCCTACTCCATTTATCCCATTTCGGATACAGTTTTTTTTTAAGGGGCGGGGGACAGGAGTGTTCGGAGCATGAAATTGATGTGGTTATATTTAGGCTAATTTTTGAATCACATGTAGACTATTTAAGTCGGAGAACTATCATATTCCTTACTTTAGCAGTCAAATTCTAATTTTTTTTGGTGGATACTATTTTGAGTTAGATTGTCTAATATTTTGGATTATCAAGTGTCATAATCTGCACATCATGTAGGAGCTGCTTTGATATGTTTTTGTTTCTTTGGCATATGGGATAGAACTTTAAATGGCCTTATTGTTTCTGCTGTTATCATTTTCACTTTTAATATGGATACTGATGTATTCTTGATAAACCTTAATTCATCCGTTGATTTTCGAAATATGGCTACATGTTTCTGAAACTTTTGTTGGTATCATAGCTGATTATATATTTTTCTATTCAGGTACGAGCTCGGAAGGCAGCCAGCCAACACAAAAATTTCCAACAACAAGACCGTCCGTAGGGTCAGGGTTAGAGGTGGTAATGTCAAGTGGCGTGCACTGAGGTTGGATACTGGAAATTACTCATGGGGAAGTGAGGCTGTGACCCGCAAGACACGTATTCTTGATGTGGTTTACAATGCATCAAACAATGAGTTGGTCAGGACCCAGACTTTGGTGAAGAGTGCTATTGTTCAGGTTGATGCTGCACCTTTCAGGCAATGGTACCTTCAGCACTATGGTGTTGATATTGGTCGCAAGAAGAAGAATGCTGCTTCCGCCAAGAAAGAGGGAGAGGTGTGTTATTGATATTTAGTTTTTTCATGTTCCTTCTCTGAAACAAGCTTTACATGGTTTCAATTGTGATTTTTTTTTAGCACCATCATCACAAGGAAAACCCTTTTCAACTATCATTCTTGTATTTTGATTTCTCTCTTGGACATGATCTATATGAGGTCTGTTAGAGCTTGTCTTTAAATTATTATGTTACATGTCACTTATGAAAAAAATGTACTCCTTTTGAAAGATAACAATCATAATTTTTGAATGAGAAGAACAATGTCTATTAACAAATGATTTGCAGTAGAATATAGGATGTGCCAGGTCTTTTTACTGTGGTTTATCAGAACGAGAAACTCTTGTATGTATATAACCTTGATGCTTTAGTTTCTAATTGTTTTCTGGTTGGCTGATATAGGAGGCAGAAGCTGCAACTGAGGAGACGAAGAAGAGCAATCACGTCCTGAGGAAAATTGAGAAACGTCAAGAGGACCGCAAGATTGATCCACATGTCGAGGAGCAATTTTCTAGTGGTCGTTTGTTAGCTTCCATCTCTTCACGACCTGGCCAGTGTGGTCGTGCTGACGGGTATGTTGTTTCTCACTTGGTGCTGATGTTTCCACATTTGTCCTTTATGATATTTCATTTAGCATCTATATTGTTTATGGTTGGTTCTCTCGCCCTGACATGGCCACTAATTGTCTTTTGACAGATACATCTTGGAGGGGAAGGAACTTGAGTTCTACATGAAGAAGCTTCAGAAGAAGAAGGGAAAGAGTGCTGGCACTGCTTAAGTCTCTTCATTTTCCGAGATTGAAATCACAATTTATTTTTCTTGTTTGTTTTGCAAGGTATGGTACTACAGTTTTGTTAGTTTTCATTAAGCCTCATCCTTTTGCTGTTATATTTCAATTTTGTTATATATGCACAGCATGTTTGACATGAGAAAACTTGTAATGCTATATTGAGGCTCAACTTCTGCTTAATTTCATTCAACATTGATTGATGTATGGGGTTCAACTTTTGCTTGATTCATTCACTTCGGATCATTCAACAGACCAGAAAGCTGTAACATAGATACTACTCCCCCTCCCTAAATAAATGTTTATTTTTAAAATGCTTTTTTTTTGTCAAAATGAATGACTATTTTGGAAAAACTATGTCCCTAAATGTTTTTTTGGGTTGATGACAATTTAGACCCTAAAGTCATATACCACCTTTCTAAACGAACTTGAAGTTTTTTTTACGTCAGATCAGACCTTGAAGTGTAAAAAAGTCATCAATTAAGGCCTTTTTGACGGATTTTGTTAGAAAAGTCATTTAAGTAGCATGTTCCATGCATGTGATTGACAAGATGGATGGATTTGTAATTAATACTCCCTCCGGACTCAATTATAAGCAACAAAAATGAGTTTTTTTTTTATCTAAATATAAGCAACTCTAAGGGATTTCAAGACTATTTAATACTCTCTTACTAAAACTGCCCCTATTTAATTATTCATTTTCAAATACTTTCTTAATAGGTGTGATTTTAGTTATTTTTGCTAATATTTGCGACCGGAGGGAGTATTAGCTATTAAGGACTTTAGTAAAATTCTTGGAACTTATGTAATTAAAACAGTATATTAAAAGGTCAAAATGTAAATATACATATTTACATTTTGTCAATCACGTGCATGATACATGCTACTTAACTGGCTTTTCTAGCAAAATCCGTCAAAAATGCTTTAACTGGTGACTTTTTTACACTTCAAGGTCTGATCCGGCGAAAAAAAAAAAAAAAAAAAAAAAAAAAAAAAAAAAAAACCTTCAAGGTTTGGAAGAGTGGTATATGACTTTAGGGTCTAAATTGTCATTAACCCATGTTTTTTTGACAAAAACTTGTGTGAAACAGTCTAACACTTGAGACGTGTCTCGTTGAGAGAGGAAATGGTTTGCCCCTATGGACGAGGTGGGACGAGCCCATTCACTAGTCTCTGTTGAAAAGAGAATTATAAAAATATGTAAATCTTTACCTTATATAAAATAAAGATCATAATTTAGACATTAATTTAGGGACGGAAGGATTTAGGGACATAAGGAGTAGTATTTTAGTAGAAAACTAGGGATGTTATAAGAAATGAGTCTCGGAGGATCGTGAAAGCTCGAGCTTGAACCGGTTGTCATGCTCGTATTGTTTTCTAGTCGGTTGTGTTAGACTCGCTTGGCTTGTTAACTCGTTAAAAGCTTGAGTTGTATTTGTTCGCAATCAACTCAAGCTCGATTCGTCGATAATCTCGTTAAATTTTGACCAAACATGAATCTAATTGTCTAATCATCTCAATGAAATTTTAAAGAATGATATCGATAAATCACTTAATGATTTATAATAACAGTTTTCAGAATTTTACTAAGATAATTAGATTGCCACTAATATGTGGTCAAAGTTCACTTGTGTTGAACATCAAAAATAAAATGTGACTATTTTTATGAGATAAAGGGACTGAACATTTGAGTAAATAAGGAATCTTAATTTTACCATGATACAAGTAGTAAGAAGTGTAAAAACATGTAAAACGCTTCTTTTTTTTTTGCAAGTATAAACAAGTAAAATTGCAACCTGATTTTACAAATATTGAGTCATAGATCAAACAAAATGCTCCCCATACCAGGTGCAGCTGCTCATATATATTCAGGCTTGAGGTTTGAGTTCAGCAATCTCTTTAATCACTTGCTCTTTGTCAATCTCAAACTGTTCATTTTCTATAGAAGAAGCAACCGAAATCAGAAGGTATTAGGAATCGAAAACGACTCTAAAATACTTAACGAAGACTGCCAGTTACAGCATCAATACCTGGGTCGATATTGAAGCCTCCGAGGAGGCGGAGAAGCTTGCTTCTGTTCACAACAAGTATACTGACGATATCAGCAGGCTTACTTTCAATCGCTACAAATAGCTGCAAATGAACGAAAATTATTATATACTGTATTATATATATATATAAATATATATAGATGAAAGCAAGGATTCCACGATACTTTAAAAATGGCATATTTTCTTAAAAAAGCGAAAACCTTGAAGACATGAAAGGCATCTATCTGGATGCTCTTGCTTGATTCCTGCAAACAACCGTTGTCAAATATCCTTATCTAATGTTGAATTTGATGTCAAGAAAAAGTAGATGGTAGATCAAGGTACCTATGTTCAGAGAACAAAGATAATTTACGTTCATACCCTCAGAAGATTCATCAGGATCATCAAGTTATCCTTTGAGCCTACGTAGCGCATCATCACGTTGGAATTTGAACGATCAAGCAATATCCATCCTAATAGCTGAAATAGAATGGTAAGTGTCAGCAAAATGAATAGATATACGCACTTGTTTTTCGAGATTATTCAAATAGTTTTCTGCCTAGCAACCGCATAGCAGAGAGAAAAAAATGAAGAAGAACGATACAAAGGATGCATGCGATCATGCCAAAAACACAAAGCATAATTACAGAAGACGTAGTTCAAATGCACAGATTAAGAAAGTGAAAAAATGAATGCTATATGAGATCAAATTTCAGAAGCAGATTAATTTTGTATACAGATTAAGATAAAACAATGTTATCTCGAGTAATTTTCCTACCTTGATGGCTTGTCTTCTGGTGATGTAGTTTGTTGATTGCAGTAACTTTGAGTTGAATTCAGGAAAAAACTAGCACATGACATGAAGTTGGAGGTAAGTCAAATTCCAGAGAAAGCGTAAATCAAATCGTGATGTTAGCAACTCCGTAGCAAGACACACTACCAGGAGGAAAGAGAGAGAGAGAGAGAGAGAGAGAGAGAGAGAGGGGGGGAACTAACCCAATGATAATTTGCAGATAGAAATTCTGAGACAGTAGATTTGTGTCTGGTCAAAAGCTCCTGTCAAGAAACATGCAAGCCTATAAGACATAAACAAAAATGACCCATCTGATTCGAGGGCTGAGGAACAAAAAACAACCTTAAACGTCTCTGTAGCATCAGCAGCAACGTCAAAGCTTGGAAGTTGTATGTATTCAAAAAACTTCTTCATGTGTTCTGTATTTAAAATGTAACTGTAAAAGCAAACACGAAAATGAACAATAGGCTATATGTCAACTGGATTTACACCAAAACTTAGCACACCAGTAATGAATTAACGTAACAACATGAACTCGATCAAACTGCCACCTTTCTGTTATGTTAACAAATGATTAAAATATAACAAGAGTGAAGCATAAGTAAAATCCATCGTTAAACCGTGCAAACCATAGTCCAGAGTTCATCATCTCGATAAAGATTAAAAAGGACTTGTACAGTTATACTATGTAACATAAATTTCAGGCAACTGATTAGGCTTACCGCTTATCTTTCTTAATGTTAGAAGATAACAGTCTGATGCATAACAGTTATCTTCAAGGAAACAAGACAAATTTATTTTACTCTTTAAAAATGCTTACTTTGCAACCGTCTGATGTCGACTACACTCTCTTAACATTACTCCATAGTGCAGAGCAATGATGGAATCCTCGTACCTAGAAGACAGACAAGAAGTCTAAGATGTCAAGGTAGAAACTCTTTATGCACGGATAAGTTCATACATTTCACATTGGCTTAGAACATACTCCAGACGCAACTAATATGTCAGTGGGGCAACATTTAGCTTTCGGTAAATGTTTACCATATCAGATTAATGAGTCACATAACGAAATGTTGGGATTTTATGGATGAAGTTACGCATTTTGAAATTAAACTTGAATATAAATTCTAGAATGGTTATGCATGCAGGGAAACATATATTAAACGAGAAAATGAACATACCCTGATAGCAAACGATCCATAAGGTCGAGATTGGCTGCCAAATAATCAGAAGCATGGGGACGGGATCTCACAGGTTGCCTTTGTAAATTCGCCACGACTTGTGTAGCGTCCTTACGTGCCTATAATCAAAAGATCATTTTTGTGATAAAAGCAACAATAACAACATATCTGATTTTTCATTGTTTTTTTTTAAAAAAAGTTTTACATAGATTTTCAACAGGATAAATCACCTCCAGGTTGAGTTTCGGAAGAAAAAGGATGAGGATACGAAGGGTGTCCTCTCTGAAAAACTCTCGACTCAATTGCCCACAAGCTTCCTCGGAAGGTTCGATTTCACCATCGCCGTAAAGAACAATCTTTAACTCCCTAATAAGTTTGGCCAACTCCATCATCTGGAAAAATGTGAAACAATCTAGTGTCTGAAATATGAATCACGAATTCAACACAACTATTTCAACTTCAAAGCATCGTATATATGATTTTCAGTAATAAAAAGAGAGGATTTTTTTTCCCCAGCAATTGCAATTGAGAATGAAAATAAAAAATATGGAGTCATTTTTTATCTAGAGAGAGAATTACAGTTGCACAAATCCAATTTTCAATTATGGAGACAAAAGTTACTTTATGACAAGGTGTTAAAACATAGAGTAGTGAATTAATGAAGGTACAGTACCTTATCAGCTCGTTTACTAGAGCCGGAGCCGGAGCCGGAGCCAGAGAGATGATCAGAGTTGGAGTGAAGATAAATGAGGAGGGAGCGAGTTTGGCGAACGAGGTCGACCGGATTCCATTTCCGGGGCTTATGCTTCTTCCCCACTGTCTTCCCTAGCACCGGAATACATACAGCCTTCAATGTCATTATATGTATTCTGCTTCCCGCGCTTTCTCTATCACAGTTTCTTCTATGCTCTGTTCCTCTGGTGTGTGTGTGTGAGAGAGAAACGGATGGAGAAGGTAATAGAGATGATTTTGAGGAGGAATAAGAACATAAAACGAATCAACAACATTGCCATTTACACCACTTCGATGATTTCTTTACTTCCATTTTTGTTCTTTTCCTTCCCTCCCTTTCCCTTACACCAAACCATATACCAAGCATTAATAAATTTAAGAACAAGTACATAAAATAATTATTTAATGAATTATTTTAAATTCACATCTTAGTTTGAACTTGATTTTCACATTGTAGACATACTTGACATTTAATGCGCATAGGTAGAATTAATGGTCACATTTTAACGGCTGCATTAAAAATGTCAAGTAGGCCTACAGCGTGAAAATCAATTAATAAACGAATGAAGTTTGACCAAATTTAACATTTGTGTCAAGTTTCTAACGCCCGTTAGCAGTAATGGTGAAAATGAAGCCGGAAATCATACTAAAATGTCAAAATTGAAGGAAATAAAGTACACAGGCAATTGCGACGGTAAAACCCAAATTACAGTGGCGAATTTTATAGTTTACCCGGAGTCGATCCCACTTTAGAATCAAAAGAATGGGATCCCGTACCCAATTGAGAAACTGATATCGAGCAACTATACATATAGTTAGCATATTACATACGCCCTCAACATCTTCTTATGTCCACCTCTGGCTATCAAATTGCCAACTGAATGCCAACAAAATGTTCAACTTCTAGCTTTTGGAATTTGGCCAATCCTTCATATACCTAATCGCCGCAAAATACCATCAAACTGCCCTCACCGCTACCTCTTCTCAACTACTCATCAACCACCATATGTTAACCTCTAAAAGAAAATGCAATCGGACGGTCCCAAACCTATAATTCAGATTACCTCTGCATATTGTATAATGTAGCAAGCACATAAACAAATCATGCAGATTCGTATAAAACAGTAAGCCTACGCTATTCAAACCATCAGCATCCAACCAATCCGATACCTTTCAAGATGCCACTCAGATTCTCTATAACTACAGGTGGAGATGCGTGGGACCCATCCAAATATATCGCGTGATACTCCAACCCCTTCCATTTAGCAATAAGTTGAAAATGTGGTCTCAAGTATTCGCTACTAACAATCTCCAAAATTACCGTCTTTGGTGTTGCTGACACTATGTGCGTCAGACCTGCCCCGTGGGCCCCAATAATTACTGATGCGTCTTGGATTGCTCGAACTTGCTCTTTCATGGGCATGTGTGCAAAGATTCCATTCACTAAATTTACTTTGCATTCTGAATTACTCGATACCCATGTCTTTATAGCATTAAATACTTCTTCTTCATTGCTGAGCCTTGATTGAACTTTCCCACCATGGCGTGGATGAGCTAGGTAATCTTCACGTCGGACAAAAAGGACGTTTTGACTGGATGTTGACTTTGGAATGCGGTGTCTGTCTACTGGAAACCCGAAGGCTGCTCTTATCATCTCACCAAACTCTGATAATCGGGCTGTTTTCTGATCATCGGGTTTCTGCCATAGATCATGTGCAGCAGCTCCATTGCAGTCTATGCTTTCTGTCAGCCCTTTGAAAAGAGTGGTTTCGTATCCTAAAGGGGAGAGGATGGCATGGCGGAAACAAACTGGACCACTGAAATTCTTTGCATATCTCAGGCTTGAAAATACAGCATTCCATGTTTCTTCTAAGGGTGTCTGCAAATTTGGCAAAAGAGGAAAGTTTTCAAGAGCAGGAATTTTTTTTGCAGGTTAGTGTGGAGGGTATGAAAGAGTGAATGACTTTAATGCATGATTCTAATAATACGTGTTTATCAAGTAATTCATCAACTAACAACAAAACTGACTCTTGTTTGTAGCATTGACCAACAACGCAGTCAACCAAGCTTAAGATGAACCTGTAGTCTGGTTCAAACTCGAAGAGGATTTAACATCAATAAACATTTAAACTCCTTAGGGCAGGTGAATTAATAATAATAACAAGAAAACAAGCCAATGTTTCATCCTCGTAAACATGACCCATTTCAAGCATACCATGTTCTAAATCTGAACATTTTATTCCACAGAATTATGGGATTACTAGTGGATTTTCGCTTCCCTAATACTAGCAGGACTATCAGAAAAGTAAGCCTGCGATCAGAGATATTTACCACACAGTCAAATATAAGTAACAATATTAGTAGTGTATATAACAGCTATGGTATATATGTCCGCATAACTAACTTCTTTTGATAATTTCTGCATCTAATAAAATTGTTTCTAGTTCTGTGTCCAGCTACTCAAGAAAAACACAAGATGATTCACCAAAGCACTACAAGATGGTATTTAAAATGAGGCTTTGGTAATGAAAGCATAGTTATGGAAAACATGAGAAAAGTAATCTGCGTAGATGTATCCGAATTGAGAAGCATACCATGCAATGACCATCCACAAATACCAAATGAGGTCGATTGGGAACACCAGTAACTCTAGAGGCCACATATGCACTGTACCAATCTGTGACGGTGTGGAAAAGGTTCGCGTACTCGAAACGTGTGACCAAAAGTGTTGGCTCCTCAACCCACTATCATGAGAGAGTTTCCTGTCAGTAGTATAAAGACAGAATATAAAAGATAACTCGAGTAAGAACTTAAAAAGATGCATGCAACAAGAAACAAGACTTGCAGCGCTTCCATGAAAATTTAGTTTACAAGGGCAATAATAATCCATATTATGTACTCCCTCTGTCCCAGACTAAGGTTCTTACTTTCCTTATTGGTTTGTCCCAGACTAAGGTTCTTAGTTGATTTATTACCTAAAATGGACTATGGGACCCACATGTCATTCTCACAACAAAAACTCTCAACCCACTTTATCTCTCTTACTTTCTCTTACTTTTTCATACTCACAACATTTACTTTTTCTTAATCTCCGTGTAAAGTCAAACTAAGAACCTTAGTCCGGGACGGAGGGAGTACTAGCCATTAGTTACTTTCCCCATGTATAGGTGCAAATTTAACTAGTTGATGCGCAGGAGTAAGCATGCATAAAGTCTGAGGGAAATGACCTTATTGGATTGATAAATAGAATTGACCACCTTTACAACCATGCATCACTATAAAGGTTCTAGAGAAATCTCTAAAATTTAGTGCTTGCATTGATCTTCAACACCAGTGGCGAAGCCACCTTAAGCTCAAGGGGTCATCTGACTTCCATTGTTTTTGGAGTTGTGTCAATTTTACCCCCTATAAGTTTAGAAAAATAACATTTTTACCATTAAAAATATTAACTTTTGCATAGTTTGGCACTTGACGCAACTCTATCTTGTAATTCTGTGTGACATCACCGAACTTCTTATTTGCCAAGAAAATAAGGGGGATGGGGTGTTGGAAAGTGGCGAAACCAGTGGCGAAGCCACCTTAAGCTCAAGGGGTCATCTGACTTCCATTGTTTTTGGAGTTGTGTCAATTTTACCCCCTATAAGTTTAGAAAAATAACATTTTTACCATTAAAAATATTAACTTTTGCAATTTTGATCCCCTTAAATTTAGGAAAAAATAACACCAAATATTATAATTTCGACTCCCTTTCACTAAATTTCTGGTTTCGCCACTGTCCAACACCCCACCCCCCCTTATTTTCTTGGCAAATAAGAAGTTCGGTGATGTCACACAGAATTACAAGATAGAGTTGCGTCAAGTGCCAAACTAACCACAGACCTAAGTTTACAAGAGACCTAATGCATGCTTCCAAGCTACAAAATTAATTAATTTCAAAGTGTGAAACATTTCTTATTTAGTATAACTTGGAACAAGATAATAAAATTGCTCGAAAAATACTGGAAAAATAAATAACCTAAGCTCATATAAAGTTGTAAAGTTTCATTCTGACAAAAAGATTTAACTCAATCAGGACTTTGATCACTACACTGACAAATGATCTCTTCTGGAAATAAAATATAGAACCAAATCGGAAATCCCTGCTATCTCTTGTTATTCCCCCCCCCCCCCCCCCCCCCTTTCAACTACAACCTAGAAGCTTTCTATCATCAATACAACAAGCATTTAAAAGACAAGTCCATAGTCAAGGTGTTCTAAAACTGTCCCTGGCCCCTATGCTGTTAACTTGCAGGGATCTGAACTTGTTGTTTACTAACAGGGATGTAATTGTTGATTCAGTATATATCAATGTAATCATATATTTCTCTGTTTACATCACAGATCTAAGTTCTACATAACAGGGGAAAAGATTTGATCGTTGAAAATATTGAAAAAGCAATGGCCTGTAGTGGATTAATACTGTAGGTCTGAGTTTCATAAATGGAAATTTCCAATCAGATTACAATATTCACAAAATGCAAATTTATTTGCAGCATCTATGTAAACTAGAATCTATTTAAAATTAAAGGTAATCTGCAATCAGTTGAAACCACTTCATTAAATCTCCTAGTTTAGGGATTCATTAAGAACTTTCCTAATCTGTTCCTAATGGGATCCTCCATCTCATTACATCATGATAAGATCCGTTTACTTCATTGAATGCAAAGGGTGATTATGATTTATGAATCTAATGTTCGAATCAATTAAATTGCAGCAAAGAATCAACAAACTCAGTTGGAAGCAGATACTAACCTCAGCGCAATCAAAATCACCCGTACCAACCAATTGAATAGAATCGATCAAATCACGCATTGTGTGCCTGGAAATAGCACCTATCGGCAAATACTTGTTGAGAAAATCCTTATCCGCGAGCTTCTTCCCAGCACTCAACTTGTTCCCACCCTCCAAATCAAAAGCTCCAGCCTCAAACGCCGGCAATTCCTCATCCTCTCCCCTCCCGATCACCGTCTCCAACTTCTCTCCACCAGCCGACATCTGAATCTTCTCCGGATGCATCCTCAGCCTACCTCCTTCACATATCGAGCTCCGTAACGTATCACTATAAAAACACCTGAACCAACCGCCTCCGACGACTGCGCTGGACTTCCTGAGAATCTCCGGGTCAGACTTGAGGAGATCAACGCGGCGATTGAATCCATTACCGAAGTAGGCCTCGCAGGATCGGAAAGCGACGTTAGGGTTGAGGGACCATGGGAGGTAGGAAGGGAGTATTGGCCAGGGCTTGGCCTGCGAAGTAACGGAAACCGGGAAAGGTAAGCGGTATTCCGTTAACTGGTGGTGGTTTTCCGATTGAGATTTGTGACGGAAGTAGTCAGGGTGAGATGAAAAGTAGAGGTAAAGAGAGACGGAATTGAGGGCGAAGAGAGAGAGCAGGACTTTCAGGGTTCTGCTATTCATTTTCGGCACCTTTTTCACTTTCTCTCTCTAGAGCTCCCCGCCGGCCGGCGAGTTCCGTATTTAATGTAACTGAGAGTTTTGCTAGTTTGGTAACGGGTCCAGGTTAAAGTGTGGATCACGCCAATTGCTTGTTGACACATAGAATTGGTGTTCGAATGAGTGCGTTGGGGGTTAGGCTCGGGGCTGGACCTTGGGCTTGTGCACTTTCCTTTGATTAGCTTAATTTATTTTGAAAAGGTCACACCTAAGTGATTCACAATAGACAAAAACTTGTACCAACAAGCACTTAGATCATCTGGTGGTAAGGGGGTGTTCTAGCTTAACCAGAGGTCTCGAGTTCGAACCCTGAAATGCAGCAGTGTTAAAATCTTGTGAGTTTATTGCAAAACGGGGATGCGTACTTTCATTTATTTTCAATTTGACTCGCAAACTTTGGAAACATCAAATGTGGTTTGCGTACTTTCATTTTCAAAATTTTGAGACGACTTTTTTAACACCCATTAAAAAACATAACGGGGCACTCTGTATAAGGGTGAAAGTGTAAAAAATAAAACTTAAAAGTCTTAAACCAATAATAAAGATGTATTAAAAAAAACATTTCAACTAATGGAACTTATTAATTAAATACTGAACCCTAACACACACACACTTCGTTTTCTCTCTCGAAACAGTCACCATCCTCATCCTTTCCGGCGACGGCGGCGGTGGCGGCTCTCTAAACGACGGCGGCGGACTCTCTAAACGACGGCGGCGGAACATCTGTATCCATCGACTACTACTTCGTCTCTTTACAGATCTGTTCATCTCTCCGATCATATCTGCGTATTTCCGCAGCATCGCCTCAGATCCGGTCGCCTATCCTCAGATCTGGCCACTCTCTTCCGGTCAACTTCAAATTTTGTTTGCCTCATCTCGATTCCAGATTGCAAGTTCCTTGGGTGAATCTTATCTCTCCTCGATTCCAGAAACAAATACATGAGTTTTCTTTACAGCTGATTGTTTTGGATTTGGCCCCAACAAATCCAAATTGAAGAGAGTGGCGAGCTTTCGAAGGTAATTTCAAAGCAAGCATTCCACCAGTGTCGTGTTCCACTCAAACAGTGGATATGGAGGATGGGCGAAATGCAGCAATCGGATCAAATAATGAATCTTACCTCTCCAGATTGCAAGCCTCTCTGATATGGATTTAAAAGTGTTTGTTTCTTCTTTGGATTTAGTAATTTTGTGAAGCAAAATAGTATTCAAGCAATGGTATTTATTTTGGAGTTCTGGGTTTGTCAAATGAATGCCGGAGAAGACGCCGGAGGAGGACGATGCGATTCGGAAGGATAATGCTTGGGCGTTTGAGAAATTTTAGATTTTCTTAATTATTTTTTTTTTTGAAAGAAAGTTCTAGATTTTGTTTAGGATTTTAATTTGAGAATTTTTATCAGTATTTTATCAATGGAAAACAGTTTAGATTATGAATTGGTAAAAAAAAAAAAAAAATCTAATTTTTTTTTTTTTGTTGAACAACAAATTAAAGGATATTGAGAATTTTTCCTTTTTTTCTGCAATCTTAGGATTTTAAGTTTTATTTCTTACACTTTCACCCCTTATACAGAGTTTCCCGTTATGTTTTTTAACGGGTGTTTAAAAAGTCGTCTCAAAATTTTGAAAATGAAAGTACGCAAACCACATTTGATGTTTCCAAAGTTTGCGAGTCAAATTGAAAATAAATGAAAGTACGCATCCCCGTTTTGCAATAAACTCAAAATCTTGTTGTAAAGATTCTTTGCCATTTTAGGAATATGACTCTTACTCTGGGACGTACCAAAATGGAAAGTATGACTCTTACTCTGGGACGGATGGAGTATGAGATTATGACCCGTCTCATAGTAGAGACTGATCATTTTTGACCCATAACCCCGATCCATGATCCACAAGATTTTTTTTTTTAATTTCTATATTTTTTTTCGATTTGTCAAAAGTAATAGTTACTATAACTAAATGTAACAAACGTGTTACTTATATGTAACAGTTTGTATACATAAAAGTAATAAATATATACAGAAAAGTAACAGTGTTTTTTTTATGTTTTCTTTGTTTTCCAAAAGTAATACTTATTACAACTAAAATGTAACGAACGTATTACTTATATGTAACAGTGATTATACATAATTGTAACACATATGTATAGAAAAAGTAATAATTCAACAATTTACATTTTTAGAGCTAAAAACACTTGATTAGTATTACATGTAAAAGTATTACATTATCTATAAAAATATGTTATAATTTCTTTTATTAAAGTGTTACATTTACTTGTACAAACAATTGCATTCATGTATATGAGTTGTTACTTTTCAAGTGTTACTTTCTTTCCAAAAATTAAATCAAAATACACAATATTTTACATTTTTGCAAAAGTACTATTACATTTCAGTATAATGATAATTACATTTAGATATTGTTTGAGTTACACGTAATTATAGTTAGTATTACATTTGAAAAAAATGGGTAAAACGAGCTTTTGTTTCTGTAAAACATGTGTTACGTTTACTTATGAACAATGTTACTCTATATGTATACGGTCATTACATTAAGTTATGGTAATTATTACTTTTGGTAAACGATGGAAAAGCCGGAAAAAAAACTAAAAAAAAATAAAAAAAATTGAGCCAATGGGTGGTTGCCACGTGGCATGTTATGCCTCATGGATCATGGATCCGGTTCAATGGGTCGGGTCGGGTGGGTCAAAAAAGACGTCTCATAAAAGAGACGGATATAGGTTTTCCCATGGGAGACTAGCTCTTCACAGTAATAAATCAGTTTTTCCTAATAAAAATAAGTCTTATGATTTGAAAATTGCTCCTTAAGTTATACTCCCTCCGTCTCTACACAAGTAAGACTTCTTTCCCTTTTAAACCTTCTCAAAATAAATGAGACTGCCCAAAATGAAAATATTTTAATATATTTATACTCAACTAACCTCACCATTTAACTCACTCATCCTCTCTCTTCATTTTCCACCATTCAATTTATTCAACCAACACTACTATTTACCCCACTTATTCTCTCTCTTCATTTTCTACCACACACACTACTTGTCTCTTAATTATTGTGTCAACTCCTTTAGTCCTACTTGTGCTGAAACGGAGGGAGTAGTCAATCTTATGAAAAACCATTTTTACACTTAAAGATATATAAATCTGTTTTACATTAAGAGATTTTGTTTTACGTTAAAAAATGATGAAAATAAGTTTTTTCACTAAAGCGAGTGTAAAACAAGTTTTTATCGAGATTTTCACTAATAGTTAAAACTATCAGTGTTACTATCAGCTTGTTTTTTATCATAAATTTGGGATGAGTTAGACTGCATATTTTATTGTTGAATCTTTCATATTTTTAACTTAGTAATTTGAAAATTAACACTAAAAATCTTACATTTTCATTTCCTTAGTTTAAAATTAAAAAAAAAAAAAAAAAAAAAAACTTATACATATATGAGCACCATGGACATGATGATGGAGGGAAATTGATGTGTATTTTATTTCAAACTTAATTCTATGAAATGCACCAAAAAATTATTACAATTTGAATATAAATTAAAATTCAAGATCAAGAATATCTTGAGATTTCCAATGCCTTGCTTTCTCAAATCCATTACTATAACTATCATAATCTTTAATTGTTTGGTCAATTTCTTCTTGAGTGTTCATCACAAATGGCCCCCATTGCACCACCGGTTCACCTAGTGGTTCCCCTCCAACTAAAATGAACCTAAGCACTTTGCCCGTTGACTTGTTCCATGCCTCTAGTCCATCCCCAAATCCTAAAAGTAATATATTGTGGGCCGTTATCGGAGACGATTTTGAGTTGCTAAACACACCCTCTCCGTCCAACACGTACACAAAAGCGTTCCACGATACGGGTATTGGTTGTTTGAGATGGGCCCCGGGTTTTAGAGTGAAATCCAAATACATTGTGGGCGTTCTTGTGTATATTGGTGACTTGATCCCGAGTGCCTCACCGGCTATGACTCGTACTTTGACCCCATCCTTTGTTGCTTCCGCGACGTCCTTGCTCATTATCTCTTGGTACCTTGGCTCAACCCTAAATTTATGAAAGATTAGGTTAAAATTTTGTGACACATAATTATTAAAAATATAAAAAAGTCAACTGCACAAAAGTATGACACTGGAGAGATAGTTGGGAGAAACTTTTGTGAAGATAATTTAGAATGAGTTGACAATTTTTAAAATTATGATGAGAAATTGAAGTGGAGAAAGGGGATATAATTAATAATTGCTTACATTTTATATTTGGAGGAGAGGTTGATCCATAATTGCAAGCCTTTTTGAGTGCCATGAGGTGCAGGCATTTCTGAGTGCACAATTCCTCTTCCAGCAGTCATCCACTGCAGGTCACCAACTCCTATGCTCCCTTTGTGCCCCTCAAAGTCTTCATGAGTTATAGCTCCCTAATCACTCAAAATAAAAAAAATCATTTTCCTTTAATTTTTTTTATTGAAATTGAAATAAATAAATACTCCCCGCGTATGTCCACCCTCTCATTTAAACGGAGATTAAAAAATGGTGGAAGTGATGTAAGTGTTGTGAGTATAAAAGTAAAGTACTAATAGAGAGAATGAGTGGGAGGGAATATTAAGTTGATTGGTGATGTGAGTATAAAAGTAAAGTAGGAGAGAGAATGAGTTAGAGTGATAGTAAATATTCTTTGTCATTATTGGAAATAGATATATACTCCGGGACGTACTAAAAAATAAGATGGACAATACGCTGAAGTAGTAAAAGTAGTAAAAAATAAGAAAATGTTGGTCGGCTTTGTTAAGAAATAGTCAAACATAGTTTCCATAGTGATGTGAGAACAGATTAAAATGGAAGACTCTGTTTTTATTCTGTATTATTATGTGGTTGGACTTAAAAGAGAAAAGGATTTTGTTGGCTTTGCTTCAAGGCACTGGCGGACCTACCCAAGGGGTTAAGGGGGTCACGGCCCCCGTTTGCCAAGAAAAAAAAAATTACTAGTGCAATTTTTGTAAATTTTAAATTAATTAGTGCAATAAATTAATATTTGCCCCCCCTTTCAATGAAGGAAAAAATACACTAAATTTTTTTCTTGCCCCCTTACACTAATAAAAATAATTTTGCTCCCCTTTAAAAAAATTCCTGGTCCGCCACTACTTCAAGGACAAGTGGATTATACCTGCAACATATAGGTGACAGATTCAAATCCTGCAAAATAATAATAAAAATAAAAAGTGATCAGAAAACAACCAATATCAACCTCCTAACAGTGTCTCTGAAAATGTAGAATAAAAATTAATAAAATTAGATATTTATATTGGGACGTAGAAAGTTATACATGAAATTACCTCTATGTGGATGATCAGGGAATCCAGCTGGAGCAGATACTGTAAGAATCCAAAAATGAAAAATAAAAAATCAGATTTAAAAAATGTTTCTGGATGAAAAAAATAATAATTCTACTGACATTGGAAAGAAAGAGAAACCCCACCTGAAAAATAATCCAGCATGATGAATGGGTCAAAGTATTTAAGGTCAAACCTGAAAAATCACAAGGAAAAACAACCCATTTAGCTTAAAAATCATACAGTATGTAATGAAAACTATACCCTCCCTTCATTTTCATTCTCTCTCAAAATCTCGAGTTTCATCTCAAAACCAATTCTATCTATAACTAAAAAAACTCGTAGTACTTTCAAAATAAATTTGAACATTTATTTTGAGACGGAACAAAAAAACAGACACATGCATGATGGCATTATTACCTTCCAATGGATCTTCTGACAGAAGCACCAACGCCTTCATGTTGAGGTCTAGCAAGAAATTTCTTCACCACTGGCCGAGGATCGCTTACGACATTATTCGAAGACATCGACAAAACAAAATTTGAAACCTTTGATTTTTGTGTTTATTCAAATTTGATGAAACTTGTTTGTGTGATGAAACATGAGATTTTTGGCAAGTATTTATAATAAGAGAGAGAAGTGTTGATTGATTTAATATTTTAATTTAATTAATTTAAGGAAGGCCCACACATAGGGAAGAAATTGACGACGTCATCGTAACGTTGGAGTGATGTGTTTTTTTATGAAACAAATTTAGCCTTTGTTTTGTTTTGTTTTGTATCTCTTTCTTTTTTGAGGCTAATCTAATTTTGGTCAAATGTATTCCCACCCCCTTATGTTTGGCCAATTTTTGTCTTAACACCACTTACTTTTTTTTTTTTTTTTTTTTTTTGATCCCATTAGCCCAATGTACGGATAATTCATTTTGAAATAAAGAAACAATTTCACTTAATATATGAAACATCTTAAATATGTAATTATAGTTATTTGTATACTTCGAAGTCGCATAAAGATTAATGTCGTCCATAGTTTTTTTTCTTTTTCTTAAATCAAATCAAAAGGAAAAATAAAATAGTGGTAGATTGGTAGTATTCTTTTTGTTGCAAAGGGAGCTTAATTCTCTATTTTTCAATTTTCAATGGAAGACAAGAGCTTATGTTATCTTAGCCAAACCTCATAGGCATACAACATACGGGATTAGGGTTTGCTTTTGGATCTGGCCAACCCTTACAAGTTTACTGTAATAGACACTGCGTTCGGCTAAGTAGTTTGTTTGTGATCTGACACAGAGAAAGAGGACATTGTAATTGGGTAACCAACTCTTCTTTAACAAAACATAACGAAAGAGATGGAAGTGAGACGGATTAACAGAAGTAACTGAAATTTAGTGACTCTATAGGGGTTAAATTCACACTTTTCACATCAAATGTGAATATATACACATAAATATATTGCTTGTTGGACCTTAGGTCAATGATTTGGGTCGTAGAATTTGGTGCTAAATTTAATCCGCATAATAAATGATACTAACACGGCTCATGCGCGAAAATTATTGGCCCACAAGTAGGCGGGGCCCACATCATATATCGTCCATGATAACGTAAGGATGATGTTAACAATAGATTCAAGATTTGGTTTTACTTTTGTAAAGGAAAAGGTGAAAAGACAGAAAAAAGTTAGTTATAATTAAATTATAAATTACTGTAATTTAAAAGGTGTTAATTGGTTTTTTAAAAAAAGGTGTTAATTTGAAAAACTTCATGATAAAAATAACTACTCCCTCCGCCCCACTTTAAATTGTAGAAATAAAAATATGTATAAGAATTAAGAAAATAGTTATAAAAATATTATAAACTATCTATTTTAAGATTTTGTAATTTTAAGTGAGATACCTAAAATATCAAATTTTGCAATATGAAATGGGATGAAGAGAGTATTCTTTGAATATCACACAAAAATTATTTGGACCTTTATAAGTTATTAAGTTGTATTAAATTTATTTTAAATTTTATAATGGGTTTATCTTTGATATGGAAAAGAATTACTATATCCGTCTCAAAATCAAAATGATAATCTCATTTTCATTTTCTTAATCCCGTAAAGAAAGTTGAGTAGGTCTTATGAAAAACGTATTTTACTGTAAGGATTCGTAAAACGTGTTTTTCCAAAGACGTCGGCGCTTGACAAGTGGTGACATTTTTGTAAATACTGACAAGCATCGTAAATGACAGTGTGAATATTCTAAAATGTCAATCATTTGAACTAGTGTTTATAACATTGTTGTTGGCACTTTTCAAAAGTGCCGGCGCACTTATTGATAGTTCCGCTTGCACTTTTGATAAGTGTCAGTGTACATGCTGACACTTTTTAACATTATCACTGGCACTCACGATAAGCGACAGTTATTTACAAAAAAATGACACCACGTGCTTTAAAACAATTTCCCGTTTATTACAAAAATGCTACCGCGCCATTTTAAAAAAAAAGGCGTTTATGCTAACTTAGTATAAAACACTTTTTTTCATAAAGAAATTCCTTTGTGTTACCACGAAATATTATAATGGTGAGGTTACTTTCAGAAAGAAAAGAGTCAAAAATAAAAAATAAAATGCCTTGCTCACGAGGAAAGAGTAATGGAAAGTCGGTGTTTTTTTTGTTTTTTTTTTTTTTCCCCCCCCCCCCCCCCCCCCCCCCCCCCCATTGTAAATGCACAGTTGTTTGCGACATAGTACTTGGTGCTCCCACCATTTCTTATTGAGGATTTCGAAGTGGTGCTGTGAGAGTTAGCTAAGTGGTGTGAAATCACTCAATATTTTATAAAATGTTTTTATACAATATAAAATACTTCCTCCGTCCCACCACAAGTGAAACCAATTTGTGGGGCATAATAATTAAGAAAAAAGTAGTATATGTGTGGTAGAAAATGAAGAGAGAGAATGAGTGGGGTAAATAGTGATAGACCAAACCCTAGTTGATCAGTGTGTTCTACAGTGTGTCTACACTCCAGCCTACATCAGTCTGCTAGCGTGCCGAAACCCTAGCTTGGGCACCAAGCTAGGCCCAGCCGCTTACCTTAATTACTTTCCTAGTGTTATTAGTATTCTAGGTTATTATTTGAGTAGGATTCTCTAACTTGCATCCCAAGCAAGTCTCTTGTATATATATACTATTATTGTGAATAATACAATTGAGTTTCTCCAATATTTCAATTATTCTATATAGTACCAGAGATTACGATCCATACCTAACCTATGGCCTCAAACGAAACCTCTCTTCTTCTTCCTAACACTGCCGAGCCTACCAAGCCGCTAGTTGTAGTCTCTCTCTCTCATATTCTTAAACTCACCTCCACCAACTATATTGCGTGGAAAGTTCAAATAGAAGCCACCCTGATTGGCCTTGATCTATATGGTTACATAGATGGAACCCTCTTAGCCCCACCACAACTCATCACTCCGCTTCAACCAACCCTCCCCACCACTGCCACTGACGCTGAGAAAGCGATTGCCGCCGCTGCCCCTCCGCCAGTACCTGTCAAAAATCCGGAATACTCCACTTGGTTCCGTCAAGACAAATTGGTGCTCAGTGCACTTGTCGGCACCCTATCACCCTCCCTTGTGCCGCTTATATCTCAAGCCCTCACCACCTATGATGCTTGGCGCATCCTTGCCAAGATATATGCCAACCCCACCCGTGGCCATCTTAAACAAATCAAAGACCGCTTAAAGACCATTACCAAAGGACCAAAATCTGTTTCGGAGTACATGCAGGAACTTAAACTATGCGCCGATCAATTATCCTCTCTAGGTCGCCCTCTTGATCCCGATGACTTGGTTGACCGTATTCTTGAGCAATTGAATGACTCTGACTTTGATACCGTGGTACATGCTGTACAAAGCCGGGATACTCCCATCTCCTTTGATGAGTTGCATGAGAAGTTGATCAATCGAGAACTATCCATTAAACACAAAACCCTAACTCCATCCCCGGGACCTGCCACCATCAACTACACCTCCAAATCCAACACCCGCCAACCCCAAAACCACAACCCTCCCTCCCACAATCCTACCTCAAATCAACCCTCTTCCTCTAACTCCAATCCTACCGGCTCTCCGTTTCCCTATCGTGGTTGTTGTTAGTGGTGTCGCAACACCGGCAACTTCATGTCTCAGTGTCGTACCTTCAAACAGCAGTTTCCCAATGTTGTGTTTCCCTCTAACCCTAATCCCAATTCTCCCCGCCCACCAACCAACCAAAACCGACAGCCCTATACACCCCATCCGGTTGCCTACCTCTCTGCAGTTCTGTCTCCTACTCCGGCTCCATGGCTCCTAGACAGTGGTGCCACCCATCATGCCACCAATGATCTGGACACTCTTGCTCTCCACTCTCCTTACAATGGTACAGAAGAACTCCTCATTGGTGATGGTTCTGGTCTCCAAATTGCTCATACCGGTTCCACTTCTATCTCTTATCTCTCCTCTACATTTTGTTTAAATAATGTTCTTCATGTTCCTTCCATCTCTCGCAAAATTATTTCAATCTCTCAATTTTGTCTAGATAACTCTGCATCTATTATTACCTTCTCACCCGATTCATTTGTTGTGAAGGACCTTCGCACATGCACCATCCTTCACCAAGGCAAACCTAAATCTGGCATCTATGAGTGGCATCCCTCTTCTCCAACTATTCATTCCGCTGCTCTCACCACCACTTCCGCGTGGCATCATCGCTTAGGACATCCTTCTAGTGTAGTTTTACGTATTATTAGTAACAAGTTCAATTCAAATATTCCTAGTTCTTCTTCTCCTTTCAATTGTAATTCTTGTGATTGCAATAAAAGTCGTATCTTCTCTCACTCGGCTTTAAGAACTGTATTTCATATTCTTCACTCTTTGTTCTTCGCCACAACAATGCTGTCACTTACCTTTTGGTTTATGTTGATGACATTATCATCACTGGTTCCGATTCGACTCAACTGGATTCCTTTATCTCTACCCTTGCCTCTCGGTTTTCTCTAAAAGACTTGGGCTTACTCTTTTATGGGTGTTGAGGTTATTCCACATTCTGATGGCCTACTTTTAATTCAGCAAAAGTATATACGGGATATCTTTCATCGATCCAACATGACCGAGGCCTCTCCGGTTTCTACGCCTATGGTGGCTCATCCATCTCTCTCGGCATTTTCCAGTCCCTCCATACCGAATGCTACCGAGTACAGGACCTTGGTTGGTAGTCTTCAGTATCTATCACTCACTCGTCCCGACATCTCCTTCGTGGTAAACAGATTATCTCAGTTTCTTCAACGGCCCACTGAAGACCATTGGATTGCCCTCAAACCGGTGTTACGCTATTTGGAAGGCACTACTTCCCATGGGTTATTTCTTCGAAAATGATCTCCTCCTGTCTTACATGCTTTTACAGACGCCGATTGTGTCGCTCCCCGTACCCGTGGTCCTATATGGCCCCACGCTCGGGACGCGCACGGAAGACGTCATAAATCACATTTAACAAAAACTTTTCGAAAACTATCATAAAGATAAATGAAATCCACTTTGGAGTGCAAAACCTCCACTTTACTTTCAAATAACTTTCACAACTAAAATACTTGGCACAAAGGCCTACAACAACTTATACAAAAGAATGAACACCATCATTATCCAAAAATAGGTGTTACAAGATCAAGTCACGGATACACTACCCATTAAGGTTATACATTTACATAATGTAGCCTTTACAAACATACCCCAAAAGAATTTACCACCTCGACGCCTTCCTTGTGATAAGTGACCTATCCCGGATGCACGCCCTTATCTAAAACAGTAAACAAATAAGGGGTGAGATAAAATCTCAGTAAGCTACTAATATGCAACTACATTTCATGCCAATATGATAATCACAAAGGAACAATCAATAGGCAGTCACATATGCATATAACACAAAGATATAGTCCACTCATCACATAACACATAATGCGGAAATAAACACTCATAAGTGGATACTGAGCCAAGGTTCTATAAACGGAACACCATCCTTTGAGAAGAGTCCGTTGAGCAGCATGAACGAGCTGAAGCCGGTTCCGGAACCAAGTAACAACAACAACCAGTAGTGGGGGAAATAACACATAGTCATACCCCCAAGCCAATAGCTAGAATACTCACCATAGGAGCTAGCTCATCCCAACCACGATCACGGGAAGGGGCATCCCACTCAAGGCCACTGAACATGGGGAAACTGGGTTACCAGTGAAGTACATTATACTGGACTCGGCTCGTGCCATTATAATATACGTCACTGCCCAAAACAAACACAACAATGCCAGCTGGACTCTATACAAGCACATAGTAATAAATACTCGCTTGAAACAACAACGGGATATTGATTCCAAAGTAGGGAACCAAACCAAATTCATCACAAGGGATGCAAACTAATTCTCATGAAGAGATCAATCAACAACAACATCACACATGAAGTTACTCAAAAAGAGCACAATGGTTACACACCTTAACACATTACAAACATGATCACAAACGGACCCAAACCAACATTCTCAACCAATACTTAGACATTTCATTTAATAAACCCGCTCATCTCGAAGTACTCAAAAAGAGCTTTAAAACTATAGCTTGCACACCTAAAACGGAGTCCGGTGAGAAAGTTATGACTTACCGAAGATTGAACGAAAAACGAGCAATTACTAGAACAGGGGAGGGGAAGCGCGCGCCTCAAACAAAGGGGATGCGCGCGCCTCCTGAAATCAGTCATAAATAGAAGATTTGAAATGGAAAGGGTGCGCGCGCCTCTAAGAAAACGATGCGTGCGCCTCCATCCGACAGTGAGAAATTCCAGATGGGTGAAGCGGAGGGTGCGCGCGCCTCATATCAAGGGATGCGCGCGCCTCCTGGAATATTCAGTGAACCCAGATCTTCCTCCTGGGTTCTTCCACCCGAAAACAAACACCAAAAATCACCATTTCACCCCAAATTAATACCAACACTCCCAACTAATTTACCCAAGTGCCAAAACAACTTCTAAGCCTAAAATAACTCATCTAGCAACATTTAAACAACCCAAACCAAAGGATGATTCAAATACCCAAATTTCACAAAATTATGATCAAAGATACAAATCAACATTTAAATTCACAACTAAGCATTAGATCATCATCCAATGTTCACACAACACATAAATGACCAATTTTAAGCTAAAAGGGGGCTTAGTAACTTACCTCAAAGGAATCCAAACTCAACCAAATCAACTTCTATTGAACTTCCCACGAACCTATCGACGATCTAGACGTTTGATATAACATGAACAATGAGAGGAAATGGGGGGAAGATGATTGAAATGAAGAGAGAAGGAAGAAGAGAGTTTTTACCTTTCTATGGACAAAGAGGGAGAGGAAGAGCTGGGAATGAGAGGTGAGGGAAGGGGGAGGTGAGGGAGAAGAGAGGGAGTAGTTGATTATTTTGAAAAGTTACACATAGGCCCCCTCTTCCACTACTACCCTTACAAATAAACTCCCCACTAACAATTAAGACCCAATTATCCTACACTAGCACAAAATCAATTAAATGCTAGGCATAAAATATTATAACACACCAAATGCACACATAATAAATAATTAAATAAATAACTAAGCAAGTAAATAATTAAATAATTATTTATTACTAAGAAAATAGAGACGGGGTTTTCGGGTCGTGACAGATTGGGCCGGCGATAAAGATACTTTTGTTTCCACTACAGGTTATGTTGTCTATCTCGGCTGTAACCTTATTTTTTGGAGCTCCCGAAAACAGCGTACTCTATCCCGTTCTTCCACTGAAGCTGAGTACATAGCAATTGCTACCACTACGGTAGAGGTTATCTGGATACAAAATTTGCTTCGGGAATTAGGTGTTTCTCTTTCGGCCACTCCAACTGTTTTTTGTGATAATTTGGGGGCTACTTATGTTGCTGCAAATCCTAGGTTTCACTCGCGTATGAAGCATCTCAGTTTGGACTATCATTTTGTTCGTGAACATGTCCAAGATAAAAGTCTTTGTGTCACTCATGTCTCGGGTGATGACCAAATCGCTGATGTTTTGACCAAACCTCTTGCCCGTGCACGGTTTGATAGTCTTATTTCCAAGATTGGACTGTCCTCACGATCGTCCATCTTGCGGGGGCATGATAGACCAAACTCTAGTTGATCAGTGTGTTCTACAGTGTGTCTACACTCCAGCCTACATCAGTCTGCTAGTATGCCGGAACCCTAGCTTGGGGCCCAGCCGCTTACTTTAATTACTTTCCTAGTGTTATTAGTATTCTAGGTTACTAGTGTTCTAACCCGTGCGATACACGGAAAAATTCTCATTTATTTAACAGTTAAATAACGGTCTATATGGCTGCATTAAGAATCATACAATTACAAAAATACTCACTTTATTTTGTAATTGAAAATTAAATGAATATGCCAAGGGAATGAGATACATATTGATAACACATTTGAGATATTGAATATAACTTTAGATGATAGTTGTTTTTTGCGAATAATAATCTTGTTGACTATCGTTTTACTCCCTCCGTCCCAAATTGATAGCCACGTTTGATTATTCATCCTTTTTATTGATATAAAGACTTGCATCATAAAACATAATTTGTTAATGCACTTTACAACTTAAAATGTACTTAAATCATTTTGGGACATATTGATTATAAGAAAAATATTACTATTTTAATGACGGCTTCATCCGTCCCATTAAATATGCACTTTTTCAATCACACATAACCCCTAATATCACGTCTCTTAAATATGTCAACAACCATATTCAAGCATTCTATTGTTACATCTAGATATGTGTTGTCAGAAAGAGAAGTGTGAAATAGTTTAGTAAAGGCAATAAATCACAAAACGTCAAAGTTGTGGAATTCATTTGCTACTCCTAAACATCTAAAATTAGGTAGTGGATGCACTGTATTGAATATAATAATACAAAAAATAAGAAACAATAACATAGGAACGTTTTATTTATTTTAGTTTGTTTTCTTTAAAAAGATGGATATATATTTTTTGATTATATTTAACTGTGTTTGGTTTAAATCAAAGGAAAAGTTGGTATCAATAGAACAAACACGTTTCTTAAAATAAAAAAATAAAAATAAAAAATTGAACAAACACGTTGCAACAACATACATTGTCTACCTATTTAACATGGTACGAAGTCTATGAACTTTTAGGGTTTTGGCAACAGGTAATTTAAAGGAAATATTTATGGGACATTTCAAAGATTAAAACCAATGTAACTAATGATTTTTCTTTTAAGCGAAAAACTATTGATAACTTAAGTTAATGTAAGAAGCTTCTCCCTCCGTCTAATGATTTTCACATTTGACTAATCAAACTTTTAAAGGTTATGAACACTTGCTTCGTTAGCCATGTTATGTTTATCTACATTTAAGCCCAAATTGGTAGAAATGGGAAAAACTTTTTGGGACAATAAAAAATAGCAAATGAGAAGATCATTTTGGGACGGATGAAGTATTTTTCAAGTTATTCTGAGAAGAAAACAATTTCAGAGATAGTCTCGTGAAAGTCAAAAAGGCATGGAATCTTTTCTAGCTGTAGGATAACCAATTCTTGAGTCCAGCCTTCCCATCTTCTTTCATTATCTACTTTCAGAAATAATAAAGTTACAAAATGTGGTCTACAAAATGAGATGTCATAATTACATTGTTGTTTTTAATTGGAGTGTGCTGGGTCCACTATCGATGTAGTCAATAAAATATCGCCACCACACTTTGTATCCTTCATTTTGTAAACTTCTTTTGTAAACCTAGCATTGACCATCTACTTTTTTCTATTTGGGAAAGTCAACTTATTTTTGTAGTTTCGTCAAATAAAGAGAAGTACATAATACCTTTAGTACTCAATACAAATAGATAATACATAACATAGACGTTGTAACAACATAATACTCCCTCTGTCCCAAAATATCTCTCTGTTTCAAAATGAAAGTCCCCCTATTTTCATGAGTTTTACTATGGAACTTTAAATAATAATTAAGGCTATTTTTCTAATGAAATTCTTCTGGATACACCATTATAAATACTATTAATATCAATTTTTAGATTCACATTAACATAATTATAAGTAGCATTTATAACTGCTCAAAGTTCTCTCGTAGTAACAATGAAAAAAGGTGGACTATCTTTCATATTTAAGGAGGGAGTATTAGAGCAGCAAGTAAACGAAATACATAACTTGATTACAACACATAACTTGGGAAAAAAAAATTTGAAAATTACATAATCTGCCTCGACATGGGTTGTTAGGAAAGAAAGAAGAAATGAAACGACCCATTTGACACACTCAAAACAACCACCCGACTTATTATTTACTATTTACTTTTTCTCTATTATCCAACTATCTACACTTACAATACATCATCAATTTATTAGAGTGTGTCGAGTCCACAATTAATTCAACCAATAAAATATCGCTACCTCACTTTGTATCCATCATTTTGTAAACTTTTTTTGTGACCCTAGCACACAAAAAAAAAAAAAAAAAAAACGAATGAAATACGCAAAATGGCAAGCTCGACGTCAAAAGCCCAAACATAACCCACACATTACACCTAATACCCAAACCTTAATCGTTTCACTTCCATAAATTTCTCGAGAGTTTCTTCTCCTGATCTACTCTATGGAAACCCAAGCAACCCCCGCTCTTCTACTCCATCTTCCCTGTCCTCAAAAAAAAAAAAAAAAAAAAAAAATCACAACAACTACAACCAATTTCATGTTTTTATCATCCTTTCAAAATATTGCAACCAAGATAGCACTTGTTAATTTTTAGTTGGGGGGAAGAAGCTCAAAATACTTTAGACATGCATGCTAATTATAATGAAGGCATTCAAGTACAATTAAAATTTTATTACAATGCATGAGTCACCCAGTAGAACAATAACAATATGATTATTGGGAGAAGAATTTCGGCAAAAAGAAAGAAATGGATACCTAGTAATATTATTTTAATATTACATCTAACAACACAATTTTCTATCTATTGGTTTAAATAAGGGAGTGAAATGTTGCGTACCTTGATTTCTTTCATCAAAATTTGATCTTTACCTCCATATCAAAGTTGAACTATGAATCCTCATAATGTTATGTTTCTTCTGTGCCTGTAAATACTAATTTGGAATTAGAGACTTCATATGGTGGAGTTAACAACCATTATTCACCTACCAAGATAGAAATGGAGGAAACGTACCGTTCAGTTTCACTGGCTGCCAACGCCGCTTCTTCCACCGGCGTTTTTTTTAAACCAAACTGATTAACAACCTTGCTCCTTCATTTATTCTTTTTTCTATCTTTTTTGCCTTCGTTTATTCGTTGGTGTGTGTTTTGGTGGGTGAGTTTGTGTAGTGAAGAGGGAGAAGAGAGAGGTCTTAAAACAGTCAATGAGAGGAAGAAGTTTTTGAAAAGAAAAAGTTGTATCGATCAGTGTGAACCTTTCTCCTCTCAAATCCGCAAGTTGCGTTTGCGTGTAAACATGGAATGACATTTCCACTGTTTTTTAACATGTTGCAGCAGTGAAAAGAGTTCAAAAGCGGTCAACTTGGAAGAGGACAAATGAATTATCAGAAAGCAAACTTGGAAAATGGTAGATGAATTCTTGGAAAGCGGCACATCACTAACCAAAGTTGTTGTAGGAGAAATGTTCAGAATCTAGAAATCACTATGACAACATAATACCGAAAATATACCTATGTTGTAATTGAAATGCCGATTGTACCATTGATTCTTGGCGGGATTCCTTCCTACTCCACGCGTTTTTATCATAGTATAGATGACCTTATTTTTCTTCTATGTGTCAAAATGGAGAAGTTCATCTCTCTCCAAGTTTGACCAAACACGACAATTCAGTGTATAACCTACACAACAGTCCAGACATTCGCAGACATTTTGAAATTCTATAAGCTACTAAGATAATTTTATGCCTGAATTAAACTTTCATAGCTTATTTTGGCCGCGGTACACATATAGGACACATTTTAATTTTAAAAAATACTCACTCCGTCCCAACACACCTTGCACTAATATTTTTTTTTGGAGGTCCATTGGTAATCCACCTCCCCTAAAATGTTCGAATTATAATTATTCTAATGTCCGTCCTTCTTAACTGTCCAAAATATTTTCAAGAATCACACGAATCACAATCCCATTCTCAAATGTCCACTTTCTAAGCACCATCAAAATGATACTCAGCAAACAAAAGAAATATTGTAGTATTTGCTTTAAAAAAACAAATGATACACTTAATATTTAAGAGATCTTAAATATTTTACTAATCTTATTTATATGATCCTCTACTAATCAATATAGAATGAAACCAAAAAAAAAAAATGTAACCCCATAATCGTGGTAAATCTTCATTTTAAAATTAAATCAAACAAATAATAACAAATAAAAAAAATAATTAATCCATACTTTATTAACGGTTTTCTTTTGCAGCGGTAATTATTTTCGTAAAAAAAAATTTGAAGACCTCACCCATCTTACTATACAAACCAAGTGTGGAGATGTTGGGTGGTTGATGCAAATAAGGTCATTTAAAGTTGAATTTAGACTCGTCTTTTCCCTATGTCGGGACAGTAAGAAATTAAATGTCATTGTAAATTGAATAGTAAGAGATGTATCATACCTTTGAGTTTCTGAAAAGAATCCATGGCGATAATACCCTAATTCCACCCGACCCCTGTTGTTCTCTTCCGCCCACTTTCAGTACACCAACACTATCCTCCACCACATTTGTCAATCATGTCGATGCCGCTTGTTCCTTTTGGCCTCCCTTTTGTATTTAATTGTTCATATCTTCAACAATTCACACAAATAACAGTAAGAAGAGAGTTAGGGGAATGAACTAAGATGGGTCGATGAGATGAAGAAGAGAAACTAAAGGCAGATTGATTGGTCATGTGAGTGTAAAAGTAAAGTAGGAGAGATAGTAAGTGGGATGAATAGTAAATATTCTTTGTCATTTTAGAATAGTGTGGCTTATCAATAGGACACCCAAAATGACAATTTGTGCACATAGTTATAGGAGGGGGGGGGGTACGACGAATAAAGAAATTGTGAAATATGATGAATCATGGAATACACAATCCACCAATAAATATACTAATCTTCCTCTGTTGGTTTCAAAAAATAAGGTCACATGCATCAGACAATATCCATTCAATCCTTGTTGGCTTTAATTCACGAATTAGACTGCACAATGGATGCATTTTATTAGTGTAATTTGAGAGTGAAAAAGAATGTAAATATGAAATTTTTTGAGACATTCATTTTAAGACAGAAGGAGCACTACATATAAATCTAATACTATCTCTATCCGTAAATAAATGTAAGGAACAAAATTCAAATTTACTCTTAGCCAAAGCAAATTTGAAAGTTGTTTTGACATTCATTTTAGGTCGGAGGGAGTACATGCTTGAAACTTCCGTCACACAGGAATCTATACAAAATCCCAGTTATCAAATAGGAATTAAAATAAATTTCATATATTCAATAGTCACAATAAAAATGATATAGAATGATCAAATCGCATAGTTTTAAGGAAATTCACACAGATCCAATATAACATTGATATATAGAAAATTTTATAAACACTATGTTTGAAGAGGACGTGAAACTGAAACTGGTTATCCCACTCAGTGACAATATCATAGGGGAAAGTACCGCACTTAAGAGGCCTCTTCAAAGGGGTTTTGAGTATCCTGTAGTGTCATCGAACAAAACATGCAAACAATTCCAAACATAGGCTTCCATCACAATCACCTGCTTCTATGAGCCTACACAAAATCAAAACTGATGAGAAAATTAAATTCAAACAACTATTTTACATATTAAAGATAACATTTAAGTACAAATGGAGTAATTAAACTCATCAAAGTAACCATCACAAATATACTAAAAATCAAAGAAATTCACATAGATACTAAAGAATCTAATTAATGAAGAATATGATTGTAAAACGAATACAAAACCGAATTGAAGATCTTTTGGAGAGAAAGTGAAAAAAAGGAGATCAAATGGAAGAGGACATACAATCTTTCCCTCGTCAAAGTCTTTTCTTCTTCACCCGAGCTTCCAGAACAGTCCAAAACTTTTGAAGAACAGATTTATTGCCATCATCTTCAGTATCAGTACAAAAAACCCAGCAGATTTCATTAATGAGAAGAAAATAAAAATTGAACCATCTAGATTTTCATAAAAATATTTTGAGGGTTTTCTAAAGACACACAAATCACACACCCAAAAGCAAAAATACAGAGAAGAGTCGGAGGGAGACATAGAAAGAGAGGAGACTGAGACGACGGACCTAGGGCGGAGGTTGCAGATCGACGGACTTAAGGCGGAGGTCGCAGTGGAGATACGGTGACTGTCATGGAAGCAGTGATAATGGCAGTGGCGGTGGCGTTGAGGGAGAAATTGGAAAATTGTGTGTGTTTGTGTGCTTTGACAAATTTGGGGGAGAAACGGAAAGAGTGTGTGTCGGCGAGAGGCAGAGAAAGAGAGGATCGTTGGCGATCGCTGTGTCGGTTGCGGTGGCGTTAAGGAAGAAAGGGGAAAATTGTGTGTGTGCGTGTGTGCTTTTACAGATTTGAGGGAGAAACTGAGGGAGTGTGTGTCGGAGATAGGCAGAGAAAGAGAGGATCGTTGTCGATTGCGGTGTCGGCCGCGCAGACGGTGGTTGATAGCGATGGAGAGGGAGTGAGGAAGAAACTCTAGTTGATCAGTGTGTTCTACAGTGTGTCTACACTCCAGCCTACATCAGTCTGCTAGTATGCCGGAACCCTAGCTTGGGGCCCAGCCGCTTACCTTAATTACTTTCCTAGTGTTATTAGTATTCTAGGTTATTATTTGAGTAGGATTATCTAACTTGCATCCCAAGCAAGTCTCTTGTATATATATACTATTATTGTGAATAATACAATTGAGTTTCTCCAATATTTCAATTATTCTATAAATAGTAGTGTTTGTTGAATAAAATGAGTGGTAGAAAATGAAGAGAGAGAATAAGTGGGGTTAAATAGTGGAGTTGGTTGAATATAAATATAATAAAACATTTCCATTTTGGGTAGTCTCACTTATGGTGGGACGGACTGAAAAGGAAATTAGTCTCACTTGTGGTGGGAGGGAGTGAGTATTTATTATTTAATATATAAATAAATGAATTAAACATGTTAGTTCTCATGTTAGTTTTACGTTGTACAAATTTATTTATTTTTTTAACATGAATGTTTTACAAAATGTTGTGTGATTTTCACACCTCTAGAGCGCAACAGCAGAAATCCGAAACAACAGTTCCAAGTCCACTTAAAGATGGTCTCAAATTTATATTTCTGTCGCTTTTAGCATTTATACAAATCTTTTTTTAAAGAAAAAAATGATTATTATCATGACTTAATATTAAGTATCAAATTTATTCCTATTATATGTGTATTTTTGAGCACTAGTGACGCACACCAAAACAATCGATTAAATAGAACAACTTTTAATGTAACGATAAGAGTGACGTTTGAATCAGATAGAGTAATATTTTTATATTTTACTTCAACCGTCCCAAAATAACTTTTTCAATTTAAGAGATACTCAAAAATGCTGAATTTTAACAGTAAATAAATTTGCTATCCACGATAAACAAAATTTGAAAATAGAAATTCAATTCATGAATGTAGATGTTAGTTTTGCAGGTATAAAACAAAATTTAGGAAAAGAATTTCATAAATGTGGCCCATGCAGGTCTCGAACCTGCGACCTTCGCGTTATTAGCACGACGCTCTAACCAGCTGAGCTAATAGGCCAATTGTGTATAAAATTAAATGAACACTTAATTTGTAGGCTAATTTAACTTCTAAGCCACATGCATTATCTTTTGATTTAAAATAGAAATCAATTTATAAGTTATAACACTGGTGGAATCATGTACATTTCAGTTTTTCTTACTTTTGTATTAGAGGGCCAATAGTAAGGAAACCTCTTCCTTTTACATTGAACAAACTAGCGGGTAACCCGTGCTCTGCACGGGAAACCAATACTATGTGTTAAAAAATATTTTAACTATAGTTAACTAATATAGTAATCATCATTTTAACTAATACTATTAATAATAAAAATTAATTTATATGATTACTATTATTATAATAACTATTATAATTAATTAATACCATTGATAGTAATAGTTAATATATACTCCCTCCGTCCCAGCTCACTTGAGACTTTTTGACCAAAATTGGTCAACTTAAGGTCGGTTTGACTAACACTTTATAGAAATATTTATGTTCCAAAAAAAATTCAAAAAATTGTTATTGAGAGGATTTTTAATGGTGATCATTTTATATTTTTTTAATTTTTATTCGGATCATAAATATTTCTATAAAGTGTTGGTCAAACCGACCTTAAGTTGACTAATTTTGGTCAAAAAGTCTCAAGTGAGCTGGGACGAAGGGAGTATATTAATAGCAATGATTAGTCTATATAATAATAATTATTAATATAATTATTATAATAAAATAATATTATTAATAGTAATAGTTAATTGATATAGTAACTATTATGATTAATTAATATTAAAATTTAATAATCTAACTTATATAATAACTATTATAATTAACTAACACTAATAATAGTAATAGTTAATATATGTAGCCTATTATAGTTAACCAATACTATTAATAGTAAAAAATAACTTATAAAGTAACTATTATGGTTAACTAATACTATTAATATTAATAATTAACTATATAGTAACTATTATAGTTAACTAATACTATTAATAGTAATAGTTAACTAATATAGTAATTATTATAGTTAACTAATACTATTAATAGTAATATTTAACTTGTATTGTAACTAATATTGTTAACTAATACTATTAATAGTAATAGTTAACTAATATAATTAACTATAATAGTAACTATTATAGTTAACTAATACTATTAATAGTAATATTTAACTTGTATTGTTACTAATATTGTTAACTAATACTATTAATAGTAATAGTTAACTAATATAGTTAACTATAATAGTAACTATTATTAATAAGAGTAATAGTTAACTATAATGGTTAACTATTATAGTTAATTATTACTAATAATAGTAATAGTTACTATAATAGTTAACTATTATAGTTACCCTTTTTAGTAACTATTATTATTAGCTAATAGTATTAGCTAATGAAAAGAAAATGAAAAGTCACTTATTTATTAGTATGTTGTTGATGTGGCTTCTCCAAATGCAAGCTTTCTCCATTGTTTGTCCACATGTCAATACCATAGCTCTTTTGGCCAACTTTAATATATATATATATATATATATATATATATATATATATATATATATATATATATATATATATATATATATTGTTTCATAACCATAACATAATGATATCGAGTTTATTGTCACTTTGACCTGCGTACTATTAAAAGATTAACGATTTGCCCTCGTACTAAAGAAACTCACACTATGACCTGCGTACTATGGTTTTAACAAAAAAGTGCCCAAGGATAACGATGACCCGTTAGAAATCTAACGGGCTGTCAGCATATGTTAAGAATTTAACAGATTTGCAATAAAAAAAAATCAAATCTGACCCTGACTATGATATTATTGTCCTAAAGGTCCAAAAAATATTTATATTTATATTTATTTTTGAAATAATTAGGATAATTTTTCTTAATAATATTTTCTTAATTATTATTTTGAAAATTATTTTTGAATTGATAATTCCAACCCATCTTCATCACTATCTCTCTCCATCTAATCATCACCACCACAGCCACAGCCGCCCATGATCCACCACCATTAACACCACCCACCAGAATCCTCAACACCTCCGTCTCCACCGGTCATTCCCTATCAACCTCCACCACCATCAACCGCCTCACCACACCCAGCAAAACACTATCTGAGAATCAGATACAAAAAATCAAAAATGCACATACGTAAATCACACAAACACGAACACACAGATGCACACATTCAAATCCAGATCTAAAAGTCAAATGGAAAATTCAAAAGGCATATCTGCAAATTAAATTCATAAACCAAACATCACACACACACACACACACACACACTCGAATTCAAAATCGAAATCTGAACACAATTTCAAAAAAAAACTTCAGAAACACTACGTACACAGAGATGCACACAGAGAAATCAAACACAGATTTGGGGCCCATAAATTATCAAATACAAACAGCACCCAGAATTGACGAATTAAAAAAAAAAAAAAAAACTTCAGATCTGGAGCTGGGCTGTAACTGTCGTTGGCGAGAGAGGACAGATGGGAGGGAGAGAGGCGGATCCCGCGTAGAAGAGGAGAGGCAAAAGCGACGATGACGACGGAAACACGAGGAGAAATAGTCGGACTTGCGTGAGCTTGGTTGGTGTTCGGTTATTGAACTTGCCGGAATTAATGGAAGGTGCACCGGGCGGGTTTTTAGTTCTTGCTGAGCGCCAGCGATGAAGACAGGGTTAATGGAGGTTGCGCCAGTGAACTCAAAGCTTGGTTTGGCCGGTGGGTTGGGTATGGCGTAGGGAAGAGGTGAAGGCGAGGGTTCTTGGGATGAAGGTTGGGGTTGGGGAGCCATCTGATCTGGGTAGAATGTAGAAATAACAATATCTAGGTTTTAATTATGGTTAGAATATTTTAAATTCACCCCGTGTATTTTATAATTCATTATTTTTGAAAAGTTCAATTTATTTCTTTTAATTATAGTTATGCCCCTTAATACTTTCAAGTTAGCAGAAATGGCCATGTAATTATGCCACGTATGAATATATGGATCAAAATTGTTTTGGGACAAAGTGAGTATACCAATTTATTAATATAAAAAATTTAAAATAAAAAAAATATAAATATAAATAAATTTTGGACCATTACAACATTAATATCATAGTCAGTGTCAGATTTGATTTTTTTTTATTGCAAATCTGTTAAATTCTTAAAATATGCTGACAGCCCGTTAGATTTCTAACGGGTCATCGTTATCCTTGGGCACTTTTTTATTAAAACTATAATACGCAGGTCATAGTGTGAGTTTCTTTAGTACGAGAGCAAATCGTCAATCTTTTAATAGTAGGCAGGTCAAAGTAGCAATAAACTCTAATGATATCACGAATGATATCACGGTCACAAACGGATTTCGAACCGCTTTAGCTTCACGCCGGTGGACTCAATGGCTCCGATCTCGCCACCTCACTTATTTTTGTGTTCGACGGGTGAAGTGTTCGAGCTTAGGGGACCCACAAAAATTTGAAGTGATTTCAGGCAGACAAATAATGAGTTCGCATACGTGAATGAATGCGGACCATAACAGTAAAAAATCAACTCCAGGTATAAATTTGATCTGAAAAATGGCAAAATAAAAACGACTCTGCTGGGGATCGAACCCAGAATCTCTGGTTTCGTAGACCAGCGCCTTATCCATTGGGCCACAGAGTCATTCGTTGCAATCAACAATCTTCGTATACTTTTTATACACTGAAATAAAGACTACATACTAGGTGAAATGATAAACATTGAACTCAAGAAAATTTTAAGGACCAAGCTCAAACAACATAAGACAAACTTCAAATTCTATACTAAAGAAACTGCGACCTCGTATGGAGTGCACAGCAGCAACCTTAATCACATACCAACTGTGTGGCACGAACGAAATAATGAAACAAAAAATAGAGATTTCAGTGTAAAGAATTTCATCAGGAAATGTACCAAGAATCGAGTTCACAAATTACACAAAAGACGGAATGAACAATGCCTATATATCCTACGAAAAATAGAACTTGGTTATTACAGAGGTACAAGTGAAAAAAAAAAAAAAAAAAAAAAAGATTGCGAATTAGCCGTGTAACCACCTAGAGCTCCAATAACATGCATCCAAAAACTCCGGCTAACGAGATGGAAACCCAATCGTGCAAAATGATCGCACAAGTGATCGTTTCTTCATTTTCAAAACATCAAAAGGGTCGCAAGAAGAATAGTCAAACACGAAAGGGAAAGTCCTGCAACTGTTTTGGGTTGCCCGTTTGGTGGAGATGTGGGTCCTCCGGCACCACCATTACCAGTGTCAGTAGGTCGTCTTTCCACTGCAGGGGGAAGAGGTGACTCGGCCACGTCAGCTTCTGTCAGGACTGGGTAGGGAGCCTCAGCTGGTGGGAAACTTGAACTCATTAGGGGGAATAGATCACCCGGTCTAAATGGGCTCATGTAGGGTGGTGTTTCATTGGCTGGTAACGCTAAACAAGGGTTAACTGCGATAAACCAAAAAAAAATTAATAAATAAACGAAGAATCAATCTATTGAAACGACATGTCGAGTGTTTTTTTTTTTTTTTTTTTTTTTTTTTTTTTTTTTGACACAATGTTGAGTGTTCTTAGCTAGCGTTAAACTGACTGAACTTTGAGTCATAATTACTAAAATATCCTCATATTAATGTCTAGGAAATGCACGCTTATCTTTGAAAATGAGGAATTAACTAGGGTATTTTTGGAAGAAGAGTGTTAAATGCAGCTGCTTTTAATGATCTTTGCTTATATTTAAGACCACCAAAATATAGTACCCCGTACTACATTTTTTCTTATAAACAAGTCCGAAGGGAGTATAAATAAAGAGTGATTGCCAGGGTAATACTCCCACGGTCCCGGAATGATAGTCATAATTGACTTTTGATGGACAATAAGTGAATTTAATGACACTCTAATCATCCTAATGAAATTCCCAAAATTGTCGTTGATAAATCGATAAGTAATACTCCCTCCGTCCCACCTGAATTAGGATTTTTGGGTTGGACACGGGGATTAAGGAAAAAGTGTTAGTGGAATAGGTGTTGTATGAAAAGTAAAGTAGGAGAGAGAAAGTGGGGTAGAAAATAATGAGTGGAAAGTTGTTGTGAGTGTGAATATGGGTCTCATTAAACAAAACACTTCCATTTTTGGGTTGTCCTAATTCAAATGGGACATCCAAAATGGAAATTTGTCCTAATTCAAGTGGGACGGAGGGAGTATATCAGTAACAACTTTTAAAATTTTATTGGGATGATTAGATTAACATTGATGCGTGGTCAAAGTTCACTCGTATTGACCCTTAAAAGTCAAATGGAACTATCTTTCGGGATGGAGGGATTACTACAGAACCTGGGTAGAAACACTTACTTCTGTATTTGGCGGCAGTAGCAGGGAACCCAGTAATGACACCATCAATACCAACTCCGGAAAAGTAGGAATTCAACTCCACATACGGGTCTGAAAAGAAGTCCCATGGTTGAGAAATGAACTCGTTGCTGAAGATTTGTAGATAAACTGGGAGCTTAAACGCTTGAAGCTTTTCTACAATATCGGTAGCCCCAAGGAGGAATCCACTATTACGAGGGAACACCGATTGTTTCCCTACGATGACAGAATCAGCAAACCTTGTAATGTCCAAAATGGAAGCATTTTGCGCGTCACGGATATTCTCATCGACCTCATAAACAAGCTCATATTTATTGCCTGTTTCCTTGAATTTTTTCAGAACTGCGCTATTGGAAGACTGGATCATTGTTTTCTTTGTGGTCTGATTACTGAATGATGATTTTGTTAGGGCATCAATGACAGCATCAGTCACACTTAATCCCTCATTTTCTGCTAGGTAAGCCGCATTCTACAAAATAGACAACAAAAGACTCTTGTCATTTACATGAGGATAATTAAGGTTAAATGTTTAACTGAAACACAGGAGGAGATACTTAGAATTGGTCACAACCTACATTTTTGATTGCTAAACAAATCGATCAGGGACCGCAACATAGACAACAATTTGATACCATTGGTCAGTTATAAGAGACGTCAGAGAAAGGGTAGCAACTCTGCTGAAAGATAGTTTCAAATGAATTTGGCAAATCAAATACGGATACAATTAAGGATGAGAACCAAGCTGCTATTCATGGCCTGTTTAGAGTTGCAGCAGAAGTAGCTTTCGTTTTTTGTTAATTGTTTTTTTAATGTGGTACAAAGGCAATGTGGGTAGATGTTCACCTCTATTTGCTGGGAAAAAAAAAAAAAAAAACTATTTCCATGGTACCAAAAAAAATGGGAACATTTAAAAAATTTAGGTCAGCTTGATTGAACTTTGATCAAAATTTTATGAAATTTGGTATTGTTAGGAGATTGAGAGATATACTCAAATCTCTAAATCATAGAGTGAAAATATTTAGTTACCTAATCAAACTAGGATAGTTAGCTAAATTAGGAGAATTTATAATAGAAGTAGATTGTTATAGATTTAATAGATTTATTAGAATCCTTATAGAATTAGGACTCGTATGTTTTGGGTATAAATATGAGTTTCTAGCTTTGTAAACTTTGAGACGAAATAATACATAATATACTTTTGGTTCTCCATATTTTATCAGGTATCAATAATAATGGTGCATCTACATTTTTGGATTTTCATGTGGAACGTTAAATCTTCATAAATGTTTGGTCAAAACTTAATCAAGTTTGACATAAGAAATCAAAATGAGACCCTTTTTTCAATGTGGAGGGATTATTGAAGATTATGGGCTTAAGATGGCATGTATCAGGCTACAAGGTGTGGTGGTGTCTGACTCCAAGATTGCTTTGCAAGTACCAAAATAAATGTCCCATTTGACTTGTAAATGTTTTTAAGGAAGGTATTGTACTAGTTTTTACATTGCTTGTATAATCATAAAATTGCACCAAATCTATTTCCTTATTTAGAAACCTGACATTTTTTGGGACGGACCAAAAAAGAAAGTGTGACATTTATCATGGGACGGAGGGAGTATTAATTTGGGTGAACCAAACATCCACCAAGCTGGAAATATCATAGAACACTGCCTTATCCTCTTTCGAAAAAGCAGGGACGTAAAGTGAGCAATGTTAAAAGAAATTAGTTAAGCAGCAGTTGAAATAGGTTTGATAAGCCCCTCATGGATATGGATGTAAGAAATTTGTTACTCCCTTTGTCCCTAACAAATTTCCATTTCTATAATGTGCATTTTCGGTGAAGTTACTAAATTCCCATTGTTATTCAACATTTTCTAATCACGTGCAATAATTATCTCTAATCACTCAAGAGTATTTATTAATAATGCTACTAAAATTGCTTAGATATTAACTTTCTTAAATTTACAGCCAAGAAGAAACATTTTTAAGGAGCGAGGGAGAACTTAGTTAATAGCCGAAAGGCATCCATTGCACCACCAGCATCAACAACAAAATAAAAAAAACACTAGCGACCATGATTTGACAATTCCAAATGGTAAATTCAAAAGGGTGTAAATTTGGTATTTGAACCCGTCACAAAAATAAATGAATTACCGGTCATAATCAAGCTCATCTTAATCCACGATAAACAGATAAAGAGGAATTTTAGTCTCTTAAGCTACTTTCTCTCACACACACACACACACACACACCAAAAAAAAAAAAAAAAAAAAAAACGGAGAGAGAGAATTTCAATAAAATATTGTCTGACTGTTTCAGATATTCAGGTTAAAAGTTTTCTTTAGTTCCAGAATTTGAGACCATCATCTTTTTTCTAATTCAAGGATTACATTGAACATTAAGCTGAAAGTTCTCAAGTTTTCTCCCATCTCGCCCCCTCTCCCCCATAAATTAAACAAAGAACACGGAATTTGAAAAGAATCATCATCTCATTCATACTACAGAGAATGGTTCAGAACATTATAAACTTACCTTTATGTTGATCAAGACACCAGAAATAGAAGAAGTGTTATTTGCCAAAGTCAAAAAGTTTGTCAAACTCATAAGGTTCCCAGCATTTTGGTATTTTGGATTCCTGTACAAAGTCGAATTTGCGAATGGGCTTGATATTGCAGCTACATCAAAAACGAAAATCAGGAAGGGACATCAAAAGAGTATACCAGTCAAATTTCTTGAATAATTGTCTCTAATTATGGAAGGAGAAAAGAACAATTCCATAAATGCAGCAACTTAGACAAGCAAGCAAAACAAAGTTCAATAGATGGTAGGACAAGCAAAAGAACAAATTAATAGAAGCTTCACACTTAAAAGATATTTGAAACAGTGCAAATGATATTCGATGGTGAGAAGGTTATGTTAAACAGCTAGAAAATGTATAGGCATCATCCAGTGAACAAACTTCATAGTCCCTACTCCTGTCCCCCTCCAAGGCAAAAAATGGGTGCAGGGAGAAAATGAAACTATCAAGATAGGGAGAAAATGAAACTATCAAGATGCACGGGGATTTAAAACCTGATTAGTTCCCCTATCTTGGTATCTGTGTTTTCCTTTTCTACTGTTCTATTTGTGCACGGTCATTCAGGTTGGGGTGGGGCTGGGATGGATGTCGTAACTCTCGGGTCTAAATTTTAACCACTACTCCCAGCTGTGGCAGCACTACGAAACTTACTACGGAGTACCACGTACTACTTACGTCCCAAAACAATGTGCACAAACTTCCCTTTTGGCCGTTCCACTTCCCAAAATGGAAATTTATAATACTTTTCTATTCCATGGGGCCCACTTGTCATACTCACAACAACTACCCACTACTATTCCAGACACCACTTTCTCTTTCCTACCTCACTTTCCATACAACACATAATGATAGTGCATTTTAAATTTTAAGTCTACAATACAGAGTACACACACACATATAGAGGAGATAAATTTGGTGTCTGAATCTCCATTTTATTTACTTTCGTCTCCTACTTTTTCTCACTAGAAAATCACCCATTTGAAAGTTAACTACCATTTATCATTTTCTTTCCACAACTAAAATATTAGTTAGCATATATATTTCACAGTAATGATTATAGATATTTTAGATTTAAGTTGTGAAAAACATATGCTGGTTGCTTGTAAGGAATAAAACGTATGCAAGTTCTTATAAGATATAAATGGGAGATCACTTACGTCTTAAACTCTGACCTGTGGCCAAGTGAGATTGAAGCTGAAAATAGCTTGACCAGGTTGAAGCTCAGGAATACTCATTGTAAGAACGCTGAAATTTGTTGTGGCAACTGTCGTCCTTTCAATAAGGTTGATAGAACCTAAGCAGAAAGGTACTCCATCACTTGACATCTGAACGGGACAGTCAATTACATCAGCACCATCCGAAATAGCCTTTATATACGCCAAATCCGTACAACCAGGGTAGTCCCCACTTGCTCCTTCGAATGAGATGATCAAAGGTTTTGCTGAAGCAATGATTGAAAAATCCTGATGTCAGTCTAGAGAACAATACAATTGCACTTGTGCTAATAGCTGCCAATAACATATCACACACACAAGATTGACTAGATGAAATTGTATCAAGGAAATATCAATATTTGGCATACCTGGTGGCCCTGAATGATTTTTACCCATATGAGATAAGCAATCTGCAGAGATAGGAAGCAATTAGCAACTGTAAGAGTACTTTGAAAACAAATACTACATTATTTAAGACGCCGAATCCAGATTTTCAACAAATAATGAATTGTAGTTGAATGTTCCGGAAAATAAATACTATGACCGATAAAACAAGACTAGATATCATCTTCAACGTGTAGAGGAAAAAAGTCGAATGAACCAAGATCTTCAAGGGCAACAAAAACGCACTTTCTCAAAAGTAACATGTAAGAAGTAGAGAGCATTGAATTTGAAAGGTGATGTGATAATATAAATTACCTAAAGCCGCTGATGGAGTAATTGGGAAATCGGAAAGCACACCATCAACCGAGAAGTCGCCATTTTCAGAATAAGAGAGATACTCAGCTACAGGGTCATAACTGTAATTATAAGGCAAGACTACATCGTTGGCAAAACCAGAAGCGATAACTTGTAGACCCGCCTTGTGAGCATCCGAAACTACAGAGGTGTGTGGTTGTAAATACAAAGCCTCATCCACGGGCCATATGTAAGTTTTGGGAACTACAATTGCAGAGGCAAATGTCTTTATAAACGTCAGATTCCTCAACAGTGAACCATAACTTTGATTCAGAGAAGGCTCAATATCGTCCTGTCCTAGAAACTGGAAAACAAGTTTTGTTGTGCTTGGCCTGAATCTAGTCACAATACTTCTCAAGAAGTTCACTTCTGGTGATGATATAAAACTAACAACAGAACTTCTGGATGTAGAAATCACAAAACTTCTCATACTCAAGTTGTGTTGGCTGAAAAATGCATCATGCTGGGCAACATAAGAAAGTAACCATTAGAATAAGTGTGCCTTGACACAAAACAGAGAAACTCAAAATCATTGCTCATGTATCCACAATTGCAGAAAAGAGTCACCTGAATATTCAACCACAATCCTGCTGGGTTAAGTCCTGCCACATCGGAGACCCTCATTATTCGGGTACCGAAATCAAACACAGGTGTTCTAGAAAAGATTCCCTGTTTTGCTGGGCAACATAAGAAAGCAACCATTAGAATAGAATTAAATATGATAAAATGAAAAACAACTGCACCAAAACAGAAACAACAATTCCCCATCTTAAGCATTTATGTGCTCTACTTGAACAAAAAGGAGAATGAGGAAGCGGTGAATCGCCGCAGGTGTTCAACAAACTCTCCTTAAGTAAGATGAGGCTCAGAACTATGAACACGCCGAGAGTTATTTTTATCTCCAATAAGTTACTCCGCCACTGACTTGCATAACAAACCCAACCATGTTCAAAAGTAACAGGAGGGTGACCTTAAAACGGGATAGAGCATACTGAAATGCGCTGATCCCAAGGATTTTTTTAATATTAACTTCAGTTTTTTCCTACTTTACGAGCCTTGTCTTTCAGTATTTCTACTTCGCAAAATATAGGGTTATCCCAGTCCTCTCCTTCGCATCTAGTAGAAAAGTGTTGTTACATACTAACATTTCTGCCCGGACCATGTGTATAAAACGCCTTCTATCACAAACATCTACTATTATTCTATCACAAACTCCTCAAGTTATACGCAGATTGCACACCAACATAAAAACTTAGAAAGGAAAAGTACTGATCACTGATTGAGTGAAACTTACTAAAGACATTTCCTAGTTCACGCAATGAAAAATCCGAAGAAAACCATCCTGTTGTATTGACTCCATTTATAGGGTAGGTCCTGTTCCTTTCCTTGTAAACTATGTCTATGTTTGAAGAATTTTCAAGCTTAACATCTGGAGCGCAGATCCCCACTCCATCACTAGTCAGTTGTACATCGCACCACAAGACCAAATCGGGTACACTAGTAAGCATGGCGAGTTGGTAAGCGTTAATAGTGGCTGCCGGAAATAGCCCTGAAAATCCATTGCGTGCAATGATCAAAGGGGGGGCTCCTGCAAAAGGATATCAAGTAAAATTTTTAGAAATTTAAATTACTCACTATAGTAATACTTGTAGATTACCAAATGTAAAGCACATCGTCAACTACAAAATAACAAATTGAACAAACCAACTGTGGCAAACAGATCATTAAATTGTATGGATATTATCAACGAAGTAAATTAGTTTTCAAGTAAATGCGAACAGGGGGGTGTAAACTAAACTAATAGGATTAGCTTTGTCACTTGATGTCCATGCAAATCATTTGAAAACCTTACCTATCCACCAAAATTACAAACCTGCTATCAATCACCGTAAATAAAAAAAGATACTGAATCAACCAAGAAAACTCAGTTGACTCAAAATTACAAAAATATTACTCTAAATTAATGTTTGTACAAATATAGTTAGATTCTTTAATAACTTCAATCTTCATAACTTTTGGCATCTTCACAATTCCTGCCTATACAAAATCAAACGCATGTTCATATCTAGAACAAACAATCAGGACTGCACAAAGAAAATTCTTTAAATGTAGACATATGCTGGATTTTGCGCACATAGTTGATACTAGAAAAATTGCCACACAAAAAACATTCCCAATTTGGTTGAAAATGAAATATCTCGAACCACAATCAATGCAAAACGGATAACAGATTGAGCAACACACACACACACACACACACACACACACAAATTCCAAAAATGTACTAACCATAATTATAGCAAGTTAACAAATCCGTTAATTTCAAGTTTCCATAATACCTCCATCACTATTTATTTTCCTTGATTGTCATAAATCTCATCCAAACAACAACAATTATGAGCAAATAGTTAAATACGGAACAAACAAACCTCGATATTTACTCAGTAGCCAAACCGAAGGCAAGCAAAATATAGAAATAAATTTATCAAAACTGAAAAACTATCAATTAAAAAAGGAAGAAGAAGCTGATACCGTCTAGTGTCTGCCACACACTCTTCCCGGTACCAGATCCCTGAGCGGCAACCAGCGCCGCCGTACAAACTAGTAGTAATAGGCGCAAGAGCGACTTGAACTTCCACATTGCCGACGGTGAAATTCGCCGGAAAACCAACGATTTTTGTGCTCTGCTGAAGCTCGTTGTCTTCGGGAACTGTGAGATTTGGTTTCTCAGGCGACAAAGATTTAATTACTTCTCTTTTCTTTTTCTTTTCTTTTTTTCTTTTTTCTCTGTCTTCTACTTAGAGAGAGAGAGAGAGAGACAGAGGTGAAACGGTGGTGGGATGGCATTATATGATCGTTTTTAATTTACTGGAGTATGTTAAAAATAACTAAGTCTTCTACCAACTAAATTAATTAAAGATTTACGAGTAGTCATATATCAGTACGAGCAATGCTAGAAGCACAAAGTAACTTCATAAAATTTTCCTCATAAAAGAGGGGACGATATTATATTGGTTGCATTGAACCCGCTACACTCTATTTAAAAACGTCAATAAAATTATTACACTTAATATTTTGTGAGAAAAATTTTGGGACTTTTTTGTGTACCAGAGTATTATTCATATCAGTACACAACGCGTTGTGGCGTACGGACAATCGGCTTGATCGGCGGCTATGGTGAGCTGAGCTGACAACATTTTCTGAGGAGAAATGTAAGAAAGCTGGATGCCGTATACCGGAACGCGCAAAACGGGTCACGTTCTAAGTAGGACCCACTTTAACCCGGCCCACTAATATTTCAAGGCAAAAGCTGGATAGACGTTACAGGTAGAGAATAAAGCCAACCCCTAAACGCCGGGCAGGTAGGCGTGACCCGCTCTAGTTTGGGTTTCATTTGGTCGATGATGACATTTTCTTTTCTTTCCTACAGTTCTTGGTTAGAAATCGCTTGAATTTACTTTTTTTTTTTTTTTTTTAATTTACAAAAATAAGTTTTGGCACAAGAATTAAGAAAAAGGTTGAAAATGTGATGTGTTGTCAGTGGATAGTTTAGTAGGAGAGAGAAAGTGAATTAGAGAATAGTAAGTTAATAGTTGTTGTGAGTATAACAAATGAGTCTCACTATTTATAAGTATTAAAGCATTTCCATTTAAAAACTTTGTAAATTACAGTGAGATAACCAAAATGAAAAATGTGATGTTTCATGCCCGTTTTAAAGTTTTGATAAGTCTCACTTTTCTTTGAAATTTGATCAGGACAAATAGTCATTTAATTTAAATAAAATTTACAAAAGAAAGAAAGTGAGACAAAACCAAACATTAGAACAGGACAGTGAGGCTTATCTAAACATTATAAAAATTTAGGGCTACTCCTTCCATATTCAATTAGTGTTGAGATGGAACTTGAGACTTTATCATCGTATCAGAGTTAACTTGTTACACGTGTGAGCCAAAAGTTCAGCCCACGATAATTTAGCCCCGCGTCACCCAAGTCTATGTCTACGTGTAAGCCCAAAGTTCGGCCACGCATGAGGGGGCGTGTTAGAGCAAACTAGTCAAGCCTTAACTATATAAAGATTTAGGGTTATTCCTCTCATAACCAATTGATATTGAAATAAAATCTCAGGCTTAACTAACTTTTTTTCCTCATATATTTAAATGATGGGTCTCATTTATCATACTCACTCACTCTTTCTCACAATTCATTTTCCACTTATCATTTTTTTTTTTGTGTCACTATTAAAATGGTGAATCTACCTAGACGAAGGGAGTATGTATAAACACTCAATGTGGCATAACTTGGAAAACTTCATATTTGAAAAATAATGGTCACTATTTTTTGTAGGATATTTGTTCGAATCCGGTATTAGCTTCCCATGCGGAGGTCTCGAGTTCGAATCCAATTAGGGAGATTTGTATTAGCCTATTTATAGGCCTAGTTGTAGCCGTCATGACAATTTATCTATCATTAATGAAATAAAAAACACATAAAAAAAAAAAAAAAAAAAAAAAAAAGACCTGTAAACCACAAAGATTGTAAACATCACTAGTCACTGCCACTTAAACCCTTTATAGTTGTAATCAACAAAAAGTTGAACAAAGAGAAAAAGTGTGTATTATGAAATTGATAAGAGTTGAAACTTTTGCTATAGAATACAAGTTGATATAGGTCTCTAGTATGGATGGGCCAATTGCCACTTGGAAAGGATCATCTTTATCTTTCACAAAAAGTGAACATTCTCTTTAATATGTTGTTGTATCAAATATTCTCATCTCAAACTTCAATCATTATGAACCAAAGTAATTTGATCGTCTTTAAGATAAAGATATAATCCTTCCGTCCCATAAATTATGTGCACAAATTATTATTTTTGGCGTCCAAAAAAATATCATTCCTCACACTCATTATCTCTCCTACTTGATTTTATACTCATAACATCAATCAATCAACTATTCTCTACCCCGCTTTCTCTCTCTCGCTTCACTTTCCACACTCATAACAACTACTCACTACTATTTATCCCTTAATTCCCGTGCACAACTCATTTTGTAAATTATAGGACGGAGGGACCTCTTAAAAATACGAAATCTTAAAAATAAAAAAAAATAAAAAAAAAGAACTAATCGCATTTTGTGACTTCAAATTCGCTTTTATGAGTATTACAATTGCAAGATTACTATAAAAAAAAAAAAAAAAAAAAATCCGTCTTTAATTTAAAAACAAACAATTTTAGTAATGAAATTGAAATTCTAATTATAAATTATGGACAAGCTAAAACTGTCCGTTTCATTGTTAAAATCGTTAGTTTGCCTGTTAAAATCGTTAAATTTTCTAGATAGTAACCATATTTCCTTGTATCATGAAAAACTAGTTTTAATAACACTCATCTCTTAATAAGTACTGCATTCTTTCCTTTTATTTTATCTCAAAATATGTGTTATCTTCTAAATTAATAAATAATTTTTAGGCAATTTTATAATAGCACAAACATGTATAAATAAGTATAATAAATTTTATACGAAATTTGATAATTTAACTGTGACACTTATTATTATGAAACAAAAGAGATAGAGTATATTGGTAGGTATCAATGGACTTGGCTCCATCGCTAAATAATTTGTGATGGGTGAGATTCGTATATTTAACAATCAAAAAATCTATTCAAATATTCAACTAACTGAAGAATTACTTTATAATGTTTCTTGATAGTGTATGTGATTGAGACAAAGTCAACTATTTACATATACTCACTCCCTCTGTCCCAGCTCATTTGATACCTTTTGATCAAAACTGGTCAACTTAAGGTCGGTTTGACCAACACTTTATAGAAATATTTATGATCCGAATAAAAATTAAAAAAATGTAAAATGATCACCATTAAAAATCCTCTCAATAACAATTTTTAAATTTTTTTTTGGACATAAATATTTCTATATAAAGTGTTGGTCAAAACGACCCTAAGTTGACTAGTTTTAATCAAAAGGTGTCAAGTGAGCTGGGACGGAGGTAGTATTTAGCAGCTGTATCTAGTTTCATGAGTTCATTTGAACTCGTTTATTCTATTAGTATTTGGAGGAGAAAAGAGGCTTTTTATGACTTTAGCCTTAGGCAAAAAAAAAAAAAAAAAAAAAAAGTTCACATGAACGTTCTAATCACGATGAGATCAACGCGCATGAATTTTTTTAAATGCACATTCAACAAAAGAGCGAATTAAAAGCAAATTAATTCTTCATAAAAATAATTAAATCTATAGCAAAAATTGGAAGAGAAAGGAACGTTTATAGTAATCTTGCAATTGTAATACTCATGAGAGAAAGAGAAAGGATAATTAAATCCTCTAAAAGGGTGATTAATTGTTCATAAATCTTATATATATATATATATTAAAGTTGGTGAGGAGGGTTGTGGGTTTGACATGTGTATAAATTTTAGTAAAAGCTTGAATTTGGAGAAGCCACATCAACATCATCCTAAAATGTAATGACTTTTGATATTCTCATTCTTAGCTAATACTATTAGTTAATCATATTAGTAATTATATGAGTTAACTATTACTATTAATAGTATTAGTTAACAATAGTAGTTACTATACAAGTTAAATATTACTATTAATAGTATTAGTTAACTATAATAGTTACTATATTAGTTAACTATTACTATTAATAGTATTAGTTAACTATAATAGTTACTAGATAAGTTAGTTATTACTATTAATAGTATTAGTTAACTATAATAATTACTTTATAAGTTAGTTTTTACTATTAATAGTATTAGTTAACTATAATAGACTGACTATATACGTAACTATTAGTATTAGTTAATTATAATAATTATTATATAAGTTAAATTTTTAATTTTTAATATTAATTAATCATAATAGTTACTATATCAATTAACTATTACTATTAACAGTATTAATTTATTCTAATAATTCTAATAATTATTATTATATAGATTAATTATTGCTATTAATATATATTAAATATTACTATCAATAATATTAGATAGTAATACTAATAGTTATTATAATAATAGTAATCATATAGATTAATTATTATTAGTAGTAGTAGTATTAGTTTAAATAGTGATTACTATATTAGTTAACTATAGTTAAAATAATTTTTTTACAGATATAGTATTGATTTCCCGTGCAGAGCACGGGTTACCCACTAGTCTTGAGAATAGTTGAGTGTCCTTCAGCGCCTTAAGAAGGCTTTTTCGACGGGTTCATCTAAGGTAGCGGGTCTCTTCCCTCTCTCGGTCTTTGTCAGTCGCGAGTCTTGAGTGACCTTGAATGTAATTTTTCCTAAAATTAACTAACCATGTCTTCGAGATATATAAGATGACAAAATCTTATGAGAGACGATCTCACATGTGAGGCGGGTCTCGTTGAGTGAGTAAATGGTTTGCCCCCTATGGCGGGGCGGCGCAAGCTCATTTCATCTCTCGTCGAAATCCGTCTCATGCGTGAGAGCGTCTCACACAAGTCTTCCTCATATAAGATTCATGATTTCATCTCATAACTAATTAATTTTGAGATAAAACCTCAATACGTAATCATAATATCAAAACAAACACTTTACACGTGTAGCCCAAAGTTCAGCTCACAACAAATCTATGTCTACTCGATTAAGATGAGGATTTTCGATTAAGATGTGCAATCATTGACAAACTACCCGCCTCCATGAGAGCCTAGCTCTTCTCGAATAATGAAAGTCAAACTTTAAATCAAATCTCCATTGAATGCCCTGTTGAACAATGACTTGGGATGCGCAAATGCTTCTCCAAGCGTAACTTGGACACGGCCCAACACTGACCTTAAAAAAAATCCCCACATGGACAATATTTGGCGCTGAAGACACAACAAGATAACACATTTGGGTCGGCAATAAATGTCCAACCAAACATCCAACGCATTACAACAAGGAAAAATCCAAATATCAAACAAAGACTCTCAACATAATGGAGAGATGACAAAGGAGAGAATATGAAGGCTCTCGACAAACGAGAGAAGACAAAGGCTCTCGACGAAAGAAAGAAAACAAGTAATATAGCGATTTTTTTTTGCTTTGATTGCACTAGTAAATCAACGGCGAAATGACCGCTTGCTATGGCCACTTTGGTTATCACCACCAACGTTCTTAATATTAATAACACTCAATCTGATTCAAAATCAGAGATTATTGAAAGTAAAAACACAAAGAACGACCTATACAAACATAAAGTGTACTAGTATTTTACTCCCTCCGTTTCATGTCACTTGAGACTTATTTCTTTTTTCGTCCGTTCCACTACCCAAAATGGTAAAGAATCTTTACTATTCTTCCCGCTCATTCTCTCTCATACTTTACTTTTACACTCACAACACCAATTATCTTAGAATCAAAATTAACAAAAGGATGATAAAGACAAAAAAAGAAACTGTAAAAAATTGTGAGACATAATGGAAGGTAGTCAGGTACTCCTCTGAAGACAGGAAAGGCACATGGAGAACATGGGGATGTTTTGGTAATTATGCAAAAGCATAGATTGCCAATTCAGAAACCGGCCTCGGCCTCCTTAACACACAAATTTTGTCGGATTGCGTTAATCGCTTGCTCCGTGCCGTTTCTTCCACATGGAACGAAAACAAATTATTTCCCCGTTTTCATAACACAAGACAAAATTTTGCACTAATTTATGTTTTTTTTTTTTTTGTGAAGGGTGCAGTAATTTATGTTAATCAAATTTAGATAACATATTAACATCTATTACTATATTACAACATGCTACCTCTGTCCCTAAATGGTGTCCAAATTTCATTTTAAGTGACACTGAAAATCTTAACGTTTTGAACAATTTGGTAACAACGATTCATATATAATCTTGTAATCTTTTTTCCAAACATTTAGTTTTGCACATAAAGAAACCGGTGAAAAAAAAATCGAAAAAAAAAACGTTTATGGAGAAAGTTATGTTAAAAACAGACACTCATTTAGGGACAAAGATTTCTTAAAAATGAACACTCATTTAAAAGAACAGAGGGAGTAGTACATTACCCTCATTCATTAAAATAGGTATAATTGTCAATTTTTGTAAAGGACTTTGTCTTATTTTTGACCGTCCATTTTGATCATTATTGATTTTATACTAACTCCTCCGTCCTCCGTCCTAGTTATACTACTCTTTCCGTATCAGAGTAACTGTCCACCTTTCTTTTTAATCTGTCTCAGAATAAGTGTCACTTCCTAAACTAGCAAATAATATTTACTATTTCTCCTACTCATTCTCTCCCATACTTTACTTTTACACTTACAACACCAATCAATTTACTATTTTCTACCTCATTTTCTCTCTCTTACCTAACTTTTCATACTCACAGTCACAACACTTGTATCATTTCCACTATTTTTTAATCCTCGTGTAAACAAATAGATGGACACTTAATTTGAGACGGGAGGAGTATGTAGTTCAAAAGAGTATGCCTCACAACAAATGTTGCATGCCAAATATTCACTGTGTACTAAAAAAATAATTAGTAGTTTATTATTATTTTATAGATAAGTCAGTAAGTGAATTTTAATCTTTTTCAAAACGTGACAATTTAATAATCATAATAAAATTTTAAAAATTTTTATTAAAAAATCATAATGATTTAACAATAAAATTTTAAAATTTATTGAGATGATTAGATAGAAATTAATATTTAGTCAAAGCTAACTTGTGTTGACCATGATCAAATGATATTATCTTTTCGCGGCAAAATGAGTATTATTAATGATGAGTTTTACTTGTTTATATATTACGTATGCGTTGATAGATTTACAATGAATTATTTTTTTTGAGTTTACAAATATAATATTATTTTGAAACATATTAAAAAGGAAAAGCGAGTGTTAGCTTTTTGGGTTAATGACAATTTAGACCCTAAAGTGATATACCACCCTCCCAAACGAACTCTGATGTTTTTTTTCGCCAGATCAGACCTTGATGTGAAAAATACTTGCCAGTTAGGGCATTTTTGACGCTTTTCGTTAGAAAAGTCAGTTAAGTACCATGTGCATGGCACATGATCGACAAAAGGGATGGATGTGTAACTTATATTACTTATTACGGACTTTAGTGAGAAATTTGAAATTTAAGGGGCTAAAAAATATTATTTTTTTGGAAAAATAATATCTTTTTTCATAATAATTAAATATTAAAATAAATAATTAATTACCATATACTAAAAAAATGAAATGGAAAATAAATATTTCATTACATATACGTGAGAGTTAAAAATAAATAATTTATGAGAATTTAAAGTAAATGAAACAAAACAGAGACAAAACAGAAACAAAAAAAAGGGAAAAAAAACCACAATAAAGCCCAACCCAGCAAACAATCCCAACCCCACCACTCCGTCCTCTCCGTTACTCTGCCCCACCTCACCCGCCGGCCACCATTTCCTCCCCACCCCACCGACGCAAATCTAAATCCAAAGGTTAATGCCATGAATCTAACTGTTGCACAATTCAAAAAGGAATAACAAAAATGGAATTGACACTGTAGAATCAAGTCATCCTCACCCACAAACACAGTCACCATCTTCGCCATTTTCATAGCAATCTGCCATTAAAACAATATGAACAAAATTAAGAAAGCTTCCCATATCCATTTCAGTCAAGAAAGCTTTTCTAAGAACAATCGTCGGAATTTAAGAAAGCTTCCAAAAACGAATCATAAATCTGAGAGAGAGAGGGGTGGGTTGTTTTAGATTAGAGATGATGACGCCCTAGATTTCTGGGGTCACGGAGATAGAACTCCAACTTTGCTGTCTCTTGATCCTGATCACAACACAAACAAGAACACCGTTAAGACCAAGGCCGGGTTGGAATCCGGCTTAGGCCATCGGGTGTGAGAGTAAGATCTCTGAGGAAAACCTAAGCAGAAAGCTTGTAAAAGCCTTGTGTGTGTGAATAGGATAGAGCACGTACCTGGCCCATGGGGGCGGATAGAAGTATTTATATGAGTAGAAGAAGGAGGTAGGTTTAAGGTACTAACCGCCCTTGTACCGGATGGACACGCGGCAGGTCCTCATTGGTTCGGCCAGGGGAGTGGCTGGGAACGTGGCGTGTTGTCAGGGAGTCATGGTTCTTCCACCAACCGTTATGGTATGTCAGGTACGAACTGGTAACGTCTGTAGTACGTTTGCGACAGCTGACTGCTGCGGGCTACGGGCATATGGTTGAGTGATCAACACGGGACCCTACGAATAGCGGGAGGCAGAGCTACCTCGGTTACGGGTATCGTGAAGCCCGAATCTCTCGGGCCTACTAGCTTGCGGGCTTATCCGGTTTGATGTGGTCGAGCTCGCTTGTACTGGCTTTTAACCGGGTCCGGTCCGGTCTGCGATGCTCGGTCTTATCAGTGGCCCCTAACTCCGAGGGTCAGCTTATTTATGAGCGGCGCGAGGAGTTACACTTCCATGTCTCGGCCCGGGCAAACTGTAGTAAATACGGGCACGGAATATCATGGGACGGGAGTCTTACAATGGTGGTTGACGACAGGACAGTGGGCCCCACGAGTCAGGCTAGTGACGTAGCTGTCAGGTCCTTGATATGACAAGGAGCACGCTCATTAAATGCGAACCGTCATCGGAGTTCGAAAAAGCTGGTTCCCGCCTCTTCATTTTCGGGTCGTATGCCGGTTCAAAACCGGATCTGGGACAAGACCCGACCCGCATTGGGGGTATAAATAACCCTAACTGGCTTCGTTCAAATACTTTCGCCATTTTCAGAATACTTGCCCCTGCTTTCCTTTGCCACCTCTGCTTGCAATCTTTCGCGATTCCGCTTTCGGCGCTTCTTCTTTCAGACGGTCATTCAGGTAGTGCTTTTATTTTCTTTTGCTCGTTGTTAATTTCTTGGTTCGTCCGTCCTGGGTATTTAGAGGCCTTCCTTATTGTCTTTTTGGGGTAAGCCCCTTAGCACCAGCTCTTCGGATTCGGGGAAAGAGTCCTTAGGTTTTTGATTAAATTCCTAGCCCCTTTCTCTGGAACCTCGGGTCCTTGCCTTTCTCAGAATTTTCGGGTCCATTTATTTCTTTCTAACAGGGAATATGAACGAACAGGACCTGGGGCGCAATCTCCGTCCTGACCTCTTTGGTTGTTGTCGACGAACGGGAGGGATTTATCGATATCTGATAAATGCCTGGAAAAGGCTTTCTTTGGATGCCTTCAAGACCATAGGAGTAGTCTATAACTGGGATTCCTGGATTCTACCCCTGCTGTGGGAAACAGGTCCTCGGGTTCATTATGACTCAGGGAGGATGAGAGTTCTGGGGGGTGAGGAGCAACTGGGCACTTTTGTTAAGGCCGTTTTAACTCGATTCCCTGATAATGTAGATATGGCCGGGAACGCTAGGCGATTAGTGAGGCAGGGCGGAGACCGTGTGTCCTCGACTGGCCCGAATCCCTTGACTTGGATGGATACTCCTTTGAATGATGACTTGCTCAGTACCGAGCAATCGCAGGATATTCCAGCGGCCCCGGGCGTTGTGGAACTGTCTAGTGGGGACGAGGAATTGGAACCGATCGCGGAAGGTGACAGTTTCTTATTGGAATATCACGCTTCGGATACCGGGGAGGAGATCAACATTGGTCGCGGGCTTATCGACGAGCCCGTATCTTCCGAGACTCCCACGGACTCTCGCGGGCCAGATGAGAGGCTGGCCCCTGATGCTGCCCGAAAGTTGAGCTTGAGGCGCTCGCCGGTCAAGATAGTGAGTTCCTTCCCCGAAGGGCCGGACAACCGTGCGGTCAGTCAGATGGGGGCGTCTACCTCGGGTGCGGCCTTAGCGGATGAGGGCGAGGGTGATTCTGACGATGAGTTCCGGTCTCAGTATCATGTCGACCCAAAGGTTTACCTTGTGAGTGGTCTGGGTGAGTACGCATCGCCTACCGGAGGCTCCAAAATGACTTCTACCTTGGTCCGCGCAGAGAACTTGGCTTGTGTCTTTTATCCAGTGCAGTTTGAAAATGGGCTTCGCCTCCCTCTTGACCCGTTTATTTGCGAATTTCTGAACTTCGCTCAGTGTCTGCCTATGGACCTGACTCCCAATGCTATCCGTTATTTGGTGTCTTTCATCGTGGTTAGCCGTGTCCTCGGGTTTGAGCCCTCGTTGTCTGCCCTCCATATTTACTTTACTCATCAGATAACTGCGAGCTGCCTGAGCTTGAAAACAAAACCGCGCTCCAAGAAGATTTTTTCTGCCGCCTCTAACAAATTCGACCAGTGGCAAAGGTATCCTCTTGTGATCCAGAACCGCCTGGGTTGGCCTTTTCCCCATCCTGAGAATATATCTCCTATCTCGGTTTCTCGAAGAAACTTTCCGGATCCGGAAGAGGGCCGCGAGTTGAGCGAGGCCCTGGAGTCTTATCTTGCTCGCCACGCAAGGAGGGTCTTGGGGGAAGATGGGACAGTGGAAGCCGTGGTCCCTCAGGTCTTTGATGTACAGGCCATCATAGATGATGAGGACCTTTTGATTTATGCTGGGGTGGCCCCGAGTCGTACTCCTGATCGCGGGTCTAGGGTTGATATGGTCCCCCTGCTGAGAGATCCCGATTGGAGGGTTCATCAGTCTTTTGTTTTTGCTTCTGAGTGCTCGTTTTGTAACCACGGGGACGCGTGCTCTGACCCTGGTTTAACCGGTCTCTCTTTGCTATTATTTCTTTTGTCTGTGCTCATTTTGTTTCTGCTATCCGGAGGGGGCGCTAAATTCCCTTTGATTTTCAGGTCCCGAAGATACAATGCCTCCCAAGAGCGTGGCCGCCCAGAAGCAAGCGGCAAGGGCACAATTGGAACGGGAGAAGAAAAGGAGAGGGGACGAGCTTAATAAAACCGAGGCTCCGGGCATCAGGCTCCCGGTTACGGACAAAACAGATAAGTCCGGGGTAGCGGTGGCCGCACAGCCTGCCCTGACTCGTAACCTGCCCCCTAATCCCCGTCACGCAGTTGGGAGGGGTAAAGGACTGATCGGCACCGGTCATTCACAGTCTTCCTCTGACGCGGGCATAACCACCCCGGAGCCGCAAAGAAAAAGATCTGCAACGGGAGACCCTCCTTTGCCTCCCAAAGATAAACAACAGAGGACCGAAGCCCCTTCGGCTGAATTTGCTGTGGTGTCCCCTGCCCGAGGTGGGATGTGTGCTACTCTTTTCCCCGTGGAGCTCATTGACGATAGAGAGCGGGCAAAGGAGTTTGGTCTTAAGGTTGCCCGAGCTCCCGAGATCTTTGGGGTTGACCTACATAGCCGCCGCAGCAATAACGCCTACATTGGTGATGGGTTGTTGCGTCGTCTAAACTTTCCAGACTACCAACAGAGGGTTCTATCTACTTCCAATCCTGCAACCGCAGTTGGCCACGCCGGGCTGGCCCTGACCGAGGTTCGCCTTTTGCCTCTGGACCGAATTATCCCACCTTCATTCGTTACCTCTCTGACTTTCTTCGTTTCTTGCTTGCAGATAGCCAATGACCTCCTCTACTTAAGCGCCCAGGCTAAGTCCGATGCTTCCACCATTGCCACCAGGAATAAGGAGGTTATGGAGGCAAGGGAAGAAGCCAGTAAGTGGTCGAAAATCGCAGAGGGCTTACGCACCGAGCTCAAAGAGAAAGATGCGGAGGTCATGGGCGCGGTTAAGGAAGTTTCCCAACTGAACAGCGATTTGGCCGCGGAGCGGGGAGCTAAGGAGCGCCTTGAAGCCGAGAAGCAGAGTCTCGAGGCCAGCTGTGCTGAATTACAAAAGCTTTTGGATGAGGGGAAGGAGACCATTGATAGGTTGTCAACAAAGGTGGATGAGTTGGATGGACAACTGCTCGATCGGGTGCGATTTGATACTGACCGGGAGCGGGTGCTGCAGGAGGAGCGGGAGAAAAGCATAGAAGCACTGATGACGCCCTAGATTTCTGGGGTCACGGAGATAGAACTCCAACTTTGCTGGTCTCTTGATCCTGATCACAACACAAACAAGAACACCGTTAAGACCAAGGCCGGGTTGGAATCCGGCTTAGGCCCTCGGGTGTGAGAGTAAGATCTCTGAGGAAAACCTAAGCAGAAAGCTTGTAAAAGCCTTGTGTGTGTGAATAGGATAGAGCACGTACCTGGCCCATGGGGGCGGATAGAAGTATTTATATGAGTAGAAGAAGGAGGTAGGTTTAAGGTACTAACCGCCCTTGTACCGGATGGACACGCGGCAGGTCCTCATTGGTTCGGCCAGGGGAGTGGCTGGGAACGTGGCGTGTTGTCAGGGAGTCATGGTTCTTCCACCAACCGTTATGGTATGTCAGGTACGAACTGGTAACGTCTGTAGTACGTTTGCGACAGCTGACTGCTGCGGGCTACGGGAATATGGTTGAGTGATCAACACGGGACCCTACGAATAGCGGGAGGCAGAGCTACCTCGGTTACGGGTATCGTGAAGCCCGAATCTCTCGGGCCTACTAGCTTGCGGGCTTATCCGGTTTGATGTGGTCGAGCTCGCTTGTACTGGCTTTTAACCGGGTCCGGTCCGGTCTGCGATGCTCGGTCTTATCAAGAGAGAGAAAGAAGAGGCGGCCAAGTGAGCGGGTTTAAGATCTGATCTGATGGCGGACTGATTTCACTCCTTAGCGAAGAACGACGACTTGTGGCTGTCGTTCCTCTGTTTATCGAACGATGGATTTGGGAATTGAATCTACGGAGGAGTCGCCGGCGACTTATTGTTGCTCTTCCGATGGATATTTTAGAAAGAGAAGTGAGGGGAGAGAGAAGGGTTGGTTTATATTTTCTGGGAGGAGCCGCCAGCAATGGACTTGTTCGAGGAGTCGCCGGCGAGAGATTTGTTGGGTGGAGGGAGGTGGGGATGACGGCAGTGGAGTAAGGGGTGGCGCCGGGGAAGAGGGAGATATGGAAAAGAAAATTTCAGTTTTAGTACATTAATGCTTCAAATAAGTTATTTAATTTTTTCAACCTTTAAGTTTCAAAATTTTTATTAAGGCCCTTAATAGTTAATATGCACATCCATCCATTTTGTCGATCGCGTGCCATGCACATGGTACTTAACTGACTTTTCTAACAAAAACCGTCAAAAAGGCCCTAGCTGACGAGTATTTCACACATCAATGTTTGATCTGGCGAAAAAAAAAATATCAGGGTTCGTTTGTGAGGGTTGTAAATCACTTTAGGGTCTAAATTATCATTAAACCTAGCTTTTTTATTTGTTTTTTGAATACTAAAGAATATGCTTCATTGCCAGTTGGAACCGGTGAACTGGTATTTATTTATCAAAACAATATCTTCAAATTTTAAATTTTAAAATGGACGCATTCAATGCAGGTAATTGAGAATGTCTTCCATGGTGATGTTTGTACCAAAAAAATGGTGATGTTAACAATCATTGAATTTTTCCTCAAACAGAAAATTACTCCTAATAAATTAGCGTTGACCCCTTGGGTCGTGACAGCAACTTACTTAAGCCTTCATTCTCTCAATACATACATCCTCTCAAACATAAATTGAAGACTTGAAGTGAGATGCATCAACACTCAATGTGACTGATCAATGTTACTCCCTTTGTCCAGACTAACTAAGGTTATTAGTTTTTTTTACAGTTTGTCTGAAAAAACTTTTAGCAATAATTATATATTAATCTAATTATCTTAATGAAAATCTAAATTTGTTATTGATACACCATTATAATTAAATACTATCAATAACAAGTTTTATATTTTCATTAAGATAATTAGATTAACCTATAATTACTGCTCAAAGTTCCTTCAGACAAACATCAAAAAAACTAAAAACTTTAGTCTGGGACGAAGGGGGTATTAAACAAATAATTAAATAAAAAAACAATAATTCTTGAATTGCTTAAATAATATTTTGTCTGTCTAATAATAATGTCATGTTTTCCTTTTTGTTCTCCTCCAAACAAACGTTGTATTTCTAAATTAAGAAATGCTTTTAGTGCAGTCTGACCATTGTACATGTACGAGTAACTAAACGGACCCGGATCCGCTCCACCGAGTTAGCTCCACCCAACGGCTCCGATCAAGGCCACATACACACACTCATCGTCTGTGCGGCTAGGATGATTTCAATTTTTTGTGGATCCCACCGAGCTCGGCCACATCACAACCGTTGGGTGTAACTAACATGACGTGGCTCCAATCGAAACCATTGGGTGGAGCTAACTCCCCGGTTGAGCGGTTCGAAATCCGTAACTAAAACATGTTTTTATCCATTAAAAGACCTACAAGTCAATTGTTACATTATATTGAGACAAAGTGAGTTTTTCTCATAACATTGTTTGCTTTTTTTTAATTCATCCATAATAAATGCCTCATTTATACTCCCTTCGTTTCAAAATAGATGTCGTTCTGAGCACTTACACAATTCTTAAAAAATACAATTAATGCATGTGAAAAAGTCTTAGAGCATCCACAATGGTAGAGCTCCTTCAAATTGTGTTTTTTTTTTTTTTAATGATTTTCACATGCCAAGTAGATAATAAAATTTTCAAAGTTTATTCTACAATGGTAGAACTCTTAACATTTAATGGCACCCCTTTCATTCTGGGATGACGGAGGGATCGTACCATTTGAGCCCTTTTTTTTTCTCTTAGTTCAGTAGTCATGAAACGAGCAGAAGTCAATCTACTCGGACGCTACAGTGGAAGTGTGTTGAATCAAGAGCAGACGGTAAACGTCTTTATTATGGACGCTTTATTCTCCTTCGCAAGGTTAGTCCACAAAGGGTGAGTCAGGGCCCAAGATCAGGCCGAAAGGCGTAGTAGATGGACGTCCTTGCCTCTTGATTGGTATCGGGAGTCGGGCTCTAAACATTGAATGGCTACCATGGGGAATTAGTGAAAAGTTAATGAAAGAGCTCATCGAAAGAACTCTTTGTGGAAAAAGTGCTCTTTAGGTAAAGAGCTCTTTCAAAAACTCTACAATGTTAAAAACCTCTAAAGAGCTATTTCATGAAAATAAAAACCTCCTAAAAAGCTTCCATTGTGGATGCTCTTATATACCCCTAAAAAGAAATCCAATTACCTAGGTAATTAAATGCTTGTGCAAGAGATAGTTCACTATCTTTAATAAGGGTATAATTGGTATACAACAACAAAAAACCTTAAAAATAGCAAAACGAACTCCCAAAACGACATGTATTTTGAGACGGAATGAGTATTTCTAAAGAAGCTAATGTCATAAATATAAGCAGTGAAGAAGCATCTTGAATTGATGTGCGGATTAAACTTGAGTAGGAATGAGTGTTGTTGGTATGGTCCCAAGTATTGATGTTTGTTGTTTGTTTGTTTAAAAGTAAAAAAAAAAAATGTGTTCTTCATGATTCACCATTATTTTCTCTCTCAAGTCTTCAAACAAGTTGAGTCTGACAGTGGTCACAATGAGCGTAATATTAGATACTCCCTCCGTCCCGGAGTAAGAGTCTCACCCCTCATTTGCACGCTTATTAATAAATATTGGATGTGATGTAAATGTTGTGAGTGTAAAAGTAAAGAATGAGAGAGAATGAGTGGGAGAGAATAGTGAACTGATTGGTGTTGTGAGTATAAAAGTAAAATAAGAGAGAGAATGAGTGGGGTGAATAGTAAAGATTCTTTGCCATTTTAGTTTAGGAATGAGAGTCTTACTCTGGGACGGACCAAAAAGGAAAATGGGACACTTACTCTGGGACGGAGGGAGTATTATTGATCTGATGCTCTTTTTTGTGTATTTAGATTGAAACATGGACTGAGAGGTATGTCTCAGAGTATTTTTGCATTTGAAATTTGTGTCTCAGATATTTTTTTTTTTTAATCTGATAGTTATGTCTTGGGATTTTATTTTATTTTTTGCCTCTTGAGAGTTAATTGTAAAAAAAAATCAGTATCTAAGGGCAACTCTAACAATGGGTATCAAAATCAAATCAAGATTTGATACTCATGTGATAGTATTAGCATTTACAATGGTTTGTATGATAGGTATCTAAATTTGAGTTGGTACTAAGGTAGGTATCAAATTTGATACCTTCCATAGTACCAACTAAATATACAGACATCAATTAAGTGAAAAAATAATTTTTATCAACAGCATTAATATTTTATGTCGTATTCTTTATCCCATATTTAAATTGTATTTTTATGTTGTATTTTTATATTGTATTTTATACGTTGTATTTTTATCCATATCTAATTTGCTATATCATACTAATAATGTCTCTGTTTGTATCTCTTATCTAAAGTCATATTTTTATATCATTTTACTAATATTAATGTCATACTTTATAGCATTTTTTATGTCGTATACTTCATATTTTAATCATATTTGAATTTCATACTTTATGCTATAGTACACATTTATATTTTATGTCATGTTTTGTTCCATACTTATTGAGGTGTGCTTTAATAATATTGAAAATATCAACAACGTTAATAAAAACTAATTTGATAACATGTATTTGATATCTATTGTTGGAGACTAGTATAAACCCGTGCCAAGGCACGGCCCATAGTGACTTCCCAACGGTTGTTCGTAAAGTTTTTGGACTTATATAAAAATAAGAGAATTGTAGGAGGTAAAATGTAAGTTATAAAAGGTGGTGGACTGACTTGATAATAATAAAAGATTAGGGGTTAAGGGAAACATCTAAAGATTTTTGGGGTTAAAGTGAAACCTACGAAATTTTAGGGATTGAGTTGAATATATAAGAAGTTGAGGGGGGTAAGGTGTAGCATTTGAAGAAATCCTGGCCATACGTATTTTGTTTGGGTTAATCTCAACCGTTGTTTGTTATTTCGTCCTTTAGTGATGTGTTTTGTATAATAGATGTGAATTTGATACTTTATGAATAGTGTCTATAAGTATAAAATTTTAAATTAAAAAATAATATTAGAGGCACAAAAAAGTCACAAAATTTTGCTTACAAAATCCAAGGTGTCATGATTTTATTGGCGTTTTTAATTAGAGTGTGGCGGGTCCATTATCGATGCAACCAATAAATTGTCGCCACCTCATTTTGTGAGTAAGATTTTTTGACCTTGTTTTGTGCCCCTAGCATTGCTCTAAATTTAATACATATAGAGTTAGTATCATTGTTGGAGTTGCCCTAAGTAATGACTGAGACTCTCATAGTTATTTCGCCTTTGACTTTGACAGATGAATCTCATAGTTGTTCGTGGGGCCTTGGACTCTAGGGCCCCTGAGCCCAGATTTAAACTCAAATAAGAAAAATTCAGATGGAAAATTCCTCATACACCCCTCACTAGCAAAATGATGTAAGAAGACTAAAATACCCTCATATCTCTTCCCAACTTTACTTTTTTGGTCAAATTTTAGTCAACTTTTATAACTTACACATAATTATCATATAAGAGTTTAAAAAATTACTTTTTGATTTTTTTACAAAAAAATAATAATTTTTTTTTGTCAAATTTGGTCAAACAGCAGTCAAACTCTTATAACTAACACATGAGAGTCAAAATTTCACTTTTTTCATTTTTTTACAAAATAATAATATTTTTTTTTGTCAAACTTTGTCAAACAGCAGTCAAACTCTTATAACTTACACATAATTATCATATAAGAGTTACCAAAAATTACTTTTTTCATTTTTTTACAAAAAATTAATAAATTTTTTTGGTCAAATTTGGTCAAACAACAGTCAAACTCTTATAACTAACACATAAGAGTAAAAAAAAAAAAATCTTTTTCAATTTTTTTACAAAAAAATAACAAAAAATTTGGGTCAAATTTGGTCAAACAGCAGTCAAACTCTTATTACTTACACATAAATATCATATAAGAGATACAAAAAAAAAATCATTTTTTTACAAAAAAATAATAATTTTTTTGGTCAAATTTGGTCAAACAGCAGTCAAACTCTTATAGCTAACACATAATAGTTACAAAAATTACTTTTTTCATTTTTTTTACAAAAAAATAATAAATTCTTTTGTCAAACTTGGTCAAACAACAATCAAACTCTTATAACTAACACATAAGAGTCAAAAATTTCACTTTTTCCATTTTTTTACAAAAGAATAATAATTTTTTTGGTCAAACAGCAAACAAACTCTTTTAACTTACACATAATTATCATATAAAAGAGTTACCAAAAATTACTTTTTTTCATTATTTTTACAAAAAAATAATAAATTTTTTTGGTCAAATTTGGTCAAACTTGGTCAAACTTTTATAACTAACACATAAGAGTAAAAAAAAAATCACTTTTTCCATTTTTTTACAAAAAAATAACAAAATTTTTGGGTCAAATTTGATCAAACTTGGTCAAACAGCAGTCAAACTCTTATTACTTACACATAATTATCGTATAAGAGTTACAAAAAAATACTTTTTTCATTTTTTTACAAAAAAATAATAATTTTTTTTGTCAAACTTGGTCAAACAGTAGTCAAACTCTTATAGCTAACACATAAGAGTTACAAAAATTACTTTTTTCATTTTTTTTACAAAAAAATAATAATTTTTTTTGGTCAAACAACAGTCAAACACTTATAACTAACACATAAGAGTAAAAAAAATCACTTTTTCTATTTTTTTACAAAAAATAATAATAAAAAATTTGGTCAAACGTGGTCAAACAGCAGTCAAACTCTTATTACTTACACATAATTATCATATAAGAGTTACAAAAATTACTTTTTCATTTTTTTACAAAAAAATAATAGGTTTTTTTTTTTGTCAAATTTGCTCAAACAGCAATCAAACTCTTATAACTAACACATTTAACATATAAGTGTCAAAGTCTTATGTTCATAAGACTAAAGTCTTATTTAAGAAAACAATAATAATATTATTTTGTCAAATTTGGTCAAACTTGGTCAAATAACAGTCAAACTCTTATAACTGACACACAAGACTTTCATATTCGGTCAAACAACACTCAACTCTTATAACTGACACATAAGACTTGTCCACCTCTTATAATTAACATATAAGTCAGATTTTTCACTTTTTCATTTTTTTAAGAAAAAAAATAGTTGAAATAGTTAATAATATTTGGTCAAACTCGATCAAACTCTTATAATTGAAGTATAAGAGTCAGTTTTTCACATTTTTTGTTAAATCCTAGTCATCTCTTATAACTAACATATAAGACCTGTCCACCTTTTATAATTAACATATAAGAGAAAAAAAATCATTTTTTTCAGAAAAAATAATACTGTTACTTGGTTAAACTCGGTCAAACTTTATAGCTATTGTATAAAACTAATTCTTCTCTTGTAACTGAAGGATAAGAGTAATTTTTTTTACATTTTTTCACAAAATAATTTTAAAATAATAATGATTCTTGACAATGGAAACAAAACTAGTGTATAAACTCAATAAAAAAACCTCCCAACCCAAGTGTTTCTAACATAGGATATGATTCTTGACAATGGCAGGACAACTAAGAATACAATCAAGATTTTTCAAGAACATATTTTGAGAACAAGATTTAATTACAGAACCGAGAAAACAATAGTACTCCACTAATTAAAGATTACCAAAAGTATTGAAACAAGAATGTATAATCATGCACAAAGTACACCTCTTGTATCAAAATTGGTAATTTATTTTGCCTTCCTTAAAAGACTGTAGTATGAACGTAAAAACTTTTCAAAACTTTACAGATACCAATTCCTTAAAATTATGCCAAACTACATAGTTACAGCATCCAAGGTTCACAAATCCTAGCAAATTCTTGAAGCGTTTGCAATTCTCAGGCTTTATGTCTTCAGAGATTTTCAAATCTCATAACAGAAAAAATCTCAACAAAAATGCACAAATCTCATAAAAACTAGTTGAAATGGCTATAGACTAGTTTCCATATGCATATCCATTGTTTCAGATCTGGAGTTGAGGGAGGGGATCTGACATAGATCTTACCAAATATTGATTAACAAAGCCGGAGAAGCAGGACATGCCAGATCTGAGACTAAGGAGAAGGCATCAACGATTTAGGGTTGTGCGGATCTGAGATCGGGAACTGAGGAGGCGAACGAAAGAAGAGAAGAAGGTCGGCGCTGCTCCGGTGGCTAGGTAAGGAACTTTGACGGAGAAGGAGGAGATGCCAAATCTGGCTTAGATCAAGGGCGGGGAACGGGGTTGAGCGCCGGTGGGTTTGGGGAATGGCGACCATCGGATCTGAAAAGGAGTCACTTGGGTTAAGATCGTTGGAGACGGAGAAGGAATCTGAGCATGTGGTGGTGCCCCACGAAGAAGATGAAGGTCGCCGGAGCCGGAGGGTGTGCCGTGTTTGTTTGTTTAGAGAGAACGTGTGTGTGTTTAGAGAGAGAGAGAGAGAGCGTGAGTCGGGACTGGGAGGAGGGAGGGGAGAGGTGGTGGGGTTTTGTTTGAGGGGTGGGGGTAATTTTCGGTATATAGGTGTTTAATTTGACCAGTAAACGGAGGCTTAAGGGTGTATGGGGAATTTTGATCTCAGCCCAACTCCTTATTTGGTATTTGGTTTGGGCTGGGATTTATGTGTAATAAAATCTCGCACTGGGGCCCTTGGGGAAAATTCCGTTGTTTGTGGCTCTCAAAGCGGTGGCTTAGAGCTTGCAAACTTGTTGCTTAGAAGAACGTGCGACATCAATCAACAATTTTAGGGCATTTTTATCTATGTATAAGAATTCTTTAAAAAAAAAAATGTTTAAGAAAATGGCTATGCTAGTGGCACAAAACAAGTCTACAAAATGAGGTGACGATATTTTATTGGTTGCATTAATTGTGGACCCGCCACACTCTAATTAAATGCACCAATAAAATTTTAACACATTATTTTGTGAGATTTTATGGTGACTTTATATTTACGCTTAAGAAAAACCCATTTCATGCTTAAAAAAAAAAAAAAAAAAAAAAACATTTCAGGATAGATTGATGACTAGAGCCCAAAACCGTAACACGTAGTGTAAATATTACGGGCCCATTAAAGCCCACGAAACAAAAACACAAAATAGCCTACGTAACGTAATTGCTGACTGGACAAACAAACAGTCACGTAAAATCAGACACGTGTGTCCACGTCATCGGGACAGTGCTATGTGTCACTTCTAGTGTGCTCGTCCTATATGTCGATGCTCGTTTCGCGGGAAAATCTCCGCTCTCTCTCTCTCACACACACTCACACACACTCAGCTAATGTTGTACTGAGCAATCTGAACTGCGAGGTCAAACGGCGACGATGAATTATACGACGGCCTACTCAGACGCGGCGGCGGCGGCGAACATTGGGAGCAGCCATCACCAGGTGGTTCCGATAACGGTGTTCGTGGCGGTGCTGTGTCTATGTTTGGTGATAGGTCACCTCCTCGAAGAAAACCGATGGGTTAATGAATCCATTACCGCCATTATCATCGTAAGATTATCGTTTTTTGTTCAATTACAGTCAAAATCATAATCTATGTGCCTAATTGTAGACGTTGATTAAAAAAAAACATTCATTATATCGTCACTGTTTCGAATATAAATTAATCATCTTACTGTACATCGATCCATCTTAAATTCAAATCTGGCATTGTAACTAGCTACGATTTTTGAATCCATGTCTCGAATTTGCTTTCTGAATTTTCAGTTTTGCGTCAGTGAACTTATTATCTGTCTCTGCCTGCATAAATCAGGGATGCGTTACTGGAACAATAATCTTAATCGTTAGGAAAGGGAAAAGTTCTCATATACTAAGATTTGATGAAGAATTGTTCTTCATTTATCTCCTTCCGCCTATAATTTTCAATGCTGGGTAAGGTCACCTTTTTGTTGAAATTAATAATTGCTTAAGTATGCTTTGTCTTGTTACATTTGGATAACTTTTTTGAACTTTCTCGGAAAAGATTTCAGGTGAAGAAGAAACAGTTTTTCCACAACTTCTTAACTATCATGTTATTTGGAGTAGTTGGTGTTTTCGTATCGACTTCCATAATTGCAGCTGGTATAAATGAATCTCACGCTTCTTCATTATTTCCGTTAATGCGTTATACTGTAGTGATTACACCTGTCCACTAACATAGCAAATTAGAACTCACTCTGATCTCCTTAAGATTATTTGTGTAGGTAGTTGGTGGCTATTTCCTAAATTCGGATTCAGTGGTTTGACTCTCCGTGACTATCTTGGTATGATTCTACCACCCGTCAGCTTCTTTATGCACCTCCCACAGTGCTTGTGTTCAACATATATAACTGCTTTTCATTTTCTATGTTAATATTTTGGTTCAGGAATCGGAACTATTTTCTCGTCAACAGATACAGTGTGTACGCTGCAGGTAGGTCCAACGTTTAGTAGTAACTTACATTACATTCAATTATTGGCTTGGTATATCCAGTCGTAAGCTATTACCATAGTTGTTTCTTAGTAGTTCTTTCTTTTTCTGTAGGTTCTGCACCGGGACGAGACTCCTCTTCTATATAGCTTAGTTTTCGGGGAAGGAGTAGTGAATGATGCGACATCTGTTGTTCTCTTCAATGCAGTTCAAAAGCTCGATGTTAATAGACTTGATGGCTGGGCAGCAGTGCATGTCCTTCTGGACTTCTTGTACTTGTTCACTACTAGCACTGCCCTTGGAGTTGCCGTAAGTGAAAACTTTTACAGAAAAAAGTGGTTAAAATGGTGATTACCATTATTGCAGCTACACTCATACGAGAAGGGTTACTTGTGCGTAGGAAAGAGAAGAGAGAGAGAGAGAGACTAACATGTGCAAGATGTTAGAAATGTGGTTATGAGATAGTTTTATTATGGCTCACTTGGCCTTTGCTTATGCAATCGAAACACATGATTAGATTTGAACAATATGATATCAAAATAAAGGTCAATTACTTCCAATATATGTTATTTCCACCATTATGAAACTCTTTGACATTACTAAGTCGGTTGTGTGATTTGTATTGCTTGCATACACAAGTCACTTATAGGCGGGAGAAGCTAAATATAATAAAGACATTATATAAATGTTGGCAAGCTCACATTCCTTACTTTAATGTTTAGTTCAACTGTGGGTGTAGATGTCTTAACATTTGATGCCCCTACTGTTCCTATGTTGCACGTCTTCTTCTTTCAGGAAGTGTGTGGCCCTTTCTCCATTTGACTGGTGGATGATTTCCTACAAATGATTATTCCTCCGTCTTACCTGCTCCTGAAACTAGACGGATAGCAAACCTGGGAGAAAATAATTTTGAATCTTCTCCTTACAGCACTATCCATTAGCACTACTCCTAAGAGAGCTAGGCTACTCCCGCTTGAAGGGAGTGTGTGTGATCTTGCATTTTTATCATCTCTGTTTTGGATTTTAGGCTCCTATCACTTTAGGTCTAATTGAGATTATTAGATAGACAGTAGTGCTTCAGAGATTTGCGCAAGGAAATAGTACTTGGGTTACTATATTACAAAACAATCTGTCAAAATTGAAAGAGCAGAGATGCAAGATAGTATGAAGAGTACATGTAGTTATTTTTTATCAGCTCATTATCCCAATTTGGTGATCTCGTGGTGTTTTGATGACCCTTGATTCTTTATCTTATTGTTACATACGATCTTTCTCTATTTTACTATTGGGTAGAAACAGATAAAACTTGAAATCCTGCATGAACATATTTTGGTATCTCACGCGCAGTTGATCAACTAAGCTCCTTTTGGGATCATCACCATCCTCTGACGGGTTTAATTTTCTTAATCATGCAGGCTGGGCTTCTTACGGCATTTGTTCTTAGAGGCTTGTACTTTGGCAGGTACTTGGTGCTAGAAAGTTTTTTATTAAGATGGTAGATTTGTTAGGGAAGGGCCATGTGGTGACTAGATATCACATTTTCTTCCACTATTTTAGTATAAACTCTGGAGCTAGTAAGTGTTGGTGCATTCATATTACTTTTTTTGTTTTGTAAAAAGGCATTCAAGCGTTCGGGAGATTGCATTGATGGTTTTGGTTGCGTATCTGTCCTACATGCTTGCTGAGGTAATGATGCATTAAGTAAGAGGATGTTATCGATAATTTTTCCTTCATACAATCTTTTTGTGGCGTCGTTAAGGTAAATTTTCCATGCTAGGTAAGTGTTGATAGTGATAACTATTATTTGCAAAGTGTCAGCTAGATAAAATTATACTCTCTCCGTCCTAGATTGATAGTCCGTTTGACTATTCAACTATTTTAGTAATTTGTTTCTCTTTCTATAATTATCCATGGTGGTGTTAAAGTGTGAAACAATCATAGTTGTACCATGGTTCTTGTAAAAACAAGAATGACGCAAGTGAAGTGAGGAATATTATTTGTTGTGGGTAGTTTAGGAAGTTAAGTGGTTTTTAACGTTCAATTTTGGAAATGAGACTGACTTTGCGGGACAAACAAAGATAGATAGAGAGACTATCATTTTGGGACAGAGGGAGTAGTAAGGTAGTTTTTCTCTGGTTGAATTTGGAATTCTTGATAAGTGCATGTTCACTGTGGTCTACACATAAGTGTCTTTTAATGAAAATTAAACCATTCAAATTTGGTATCATTTTTCATTGCATATCGTTGTTGGAATAGCTCTGCAATGGCGTAGTAGCAAAATATGAAATTTAAAATTAAGTTATTTGGCCATTTGAATCTTCTTTGCATGGTGTCAAGTTTAGCTGTTTAATATCCGTAAGTGAGTTTCTTTTGGCATTGGATCAAGTGGAATGTGGAATAGAGGTGCGGAATTGAACACTTTGATTAATAAAATCCGCCATGGCACCATCTCCCTGCTCTTGTCAGCCCCTTCTAAAGGACCCTGGGATTGTGATGGACTGTTTTCATATTAGCATCAGCTCTCTTAAATGTTATGAACCCAAATTCTGGTTCTTTGTTTGTTAACATAGATGAGATGGAGAAGGATCAGGAAAGGTAAAGGTAGGGGGTGGGACACAGAACGAGTCATTTTACTCCAATTTGCTGAACTATCTTCTTTGGATGAGTAGTTATGCGGGAAACTTATTTTCGTATTTCTGCATATGTGAGTTGCTTTACATTCTTGATCTTATGGTTGCTCGTGCACTCAATCATTGGTCTTGTGTTATTGCCTTGTGCAGCTTTTTAGCCTAAGTGGGATCCTCACAGTCTTCTTTGCTGGGGTTCTAATGTCTCATTATGCATGGTATAATGTGACTGAAAGTTCACGGGTAACGGCCAAGTACGTATGACTATGTTTTGTTGGTCTTGCTGCAAAGCCCCCTCTTAGTAGCCTTCATTATACTTCGTCGCAAAATGAATGTCAGAAAAAAAATATCAAATTTACTCTTGATGAAAAGCAAATTTGAAATTTTTTGGGACATTCATTTTGGGACAAAAGTAGTACTGTTTAGGGTACTTATAAGTTGATGAGTAAGTTGGGGTTTTTTTCTTGTCTCTTTCATTGGTTAGTGTTACTGTACCTTCCCTTATTATTCTTAATCTGCAGGCATGCATTTGCAGCAATGTCCTTCATTGCAGAAACGTTCATATTTCTGTATGTTGGTATGGACGCTTTGGACATTGAGAAGTGGAAAATGAGCAAATTAAGGTAATGCTTTTTTTTTTAATAATATTCATCTATCATGTGTATCCTTGAGATGAGCTGTATTGAAGAAATCTCATGCAAGGATACTCTGCTCTACAGTTAAGCTTAGAGTTTCAGGATGTTCATTATAGTGTGTGTTTCAGTGCTTTGTTCCACAAATATGCTTGAGGTTTCAGGATGCTCATTATAGATCCTATCCAATATTTGAATTTTCATGACATTCTCAAGTATGCTATGTGATAGAAACTAGAACATGAATGGGTTTGGGTTCTGCTTCACCTTCACTTGTCACCAACTGAGGGCAGTGGACCAGTGGCACACCCCTAGAGTTCTTTTGGCCTTCTGAAACGGGACTCTTCAGGGTGGGATGAGTTGTGGATACACCATTGTAGGATGTTCCTCTCTTTTGTCAGTGTCTATTCATTTGTTTTCTGAACAAGCAGTTCCCCAGCAGTAACTTGACGATCTTTTAACTCAGAATGATTTTACGGAAGTATTTTCGCTTCCAGTTGTTTTCATGGATTTATTTCAGTCAAGTGTAAATGCAAGAGTTGCCAAATTTAGTTTAGCACAGACGGACTATCATTTTTTTAGCTAATTTTTATTGGTATAACGGTCATGCTTTGTACCCCCCCCCCCCAGTTATCAGTTTGAGAGTAGATATTCAGTTTGGGAGGTAATATAGCGGCCACAGGTTCAGATTTGACCTTAAGGGGAGAACATAGAAGATCACCTTTTTAGAGGATGTGGTTAATAGATCAAAGACCTCTTTTTATCTTTTTGAAGTTCCATGTTTATATCGTGCTGGAAATTTGTCAAATTGGCTTCTTGCTTGTATAAAACATTAACTTGAATTGAAGTCAGCAACTAGGTTTGTGAATATTGTTATCTTTAACGGGTAAAAGCGTGCTCTTCCTCTTTCTATATTACAGGTTCGGGACTTCCATGAGCATATATGCCACTGTGATGGGCTTGATATTAATTGCACGTGCTGCTTTTGTTTTTCCACTCTCCGTTCTTTCTAACTTCATGAACAGAAGTGCAGATAGATCATCATCTATCAACATACAGCACCAGGTGGCCACTTGAAGTTATATTTTGTACTATATAAAAAGTCACTATCGAAATGCTAATGCACTGTTTGGTTATACTTGCAGACCGTAATTTGGTGGGCTGGGCTGATGAGAGGCGCTGTTTCAATTGCCTTAGCATTCAAGGAGGTATGTGATATTTGAATCAGCTTATTTTCTGTTTTGATGCAATGGATCTGTACTTCATTTGTCCCGGAATGAATTAATGATAGTCCCATTTTTATCTTGGTGGTCATCTCAAGTGAGCTTTGACCATATTTTTTTTCTTTTGAAATTTTAGCTATCCTAATGAAATTCTAAAAATTGTTATTAATGCACTACAAAGAATACTGCTACCTCTGTCCCGGAATAAATGTCGCCTTATTTTGTTAGAAAAATTAAATCAACATATATTTATTGCTTAAAGTTTCTTCGTGCTAATGTCAATAACGGCAACATTTATCCCGTGACAAATGGAGTATCATTAGCATTGTTTGAAATTTTATGAAAATAATCATATTTTCATAAATCTTGGTTTAAGTTCACTTGAGTTTACCACCAAATTGAAATGTGACTAGTACATTCTAGCTTTCAGCGGTGATTTAAATGTGGCATTTTGTGTACGAATTTGTAGTTCACTCAAGCTGGCGTGACGTTAGACGAAATAAATGCTACGTTGATCACCACAACCATTGTTATCGTGCTCTTTAGTACAGTGGTAAGTGTAACTCTTTTTTCTTGGTTTCTGATGAAATAAATGCTATGTTGGCATGGCAAATTATAAAGGTCCTTTTTTTTTTGGCAGGTGTTTGGTTTTCTAACAAAGCCACTTGTGAACCACCTACTTCCTCAAGCTCCTAATATCGGCATTCACAGAGAACCGACATTGTCTAAAGATGATCTAACGCTTCCGATGCTTTCATTTGAAGAATCAGCTGCAACAAATATCCAAAGCGCAAAAGACGGTTTGTCTATGCTAATAGATAGACCTGTGTACACAATCCACCGGTACTGGAGGAAGTTTGATGATGCATATATGAGACCTATCTTTGGTGGGCCACACCACAATCAGCCTTTGTGATGGTAAATAACGTAACCTGAAGCAATTCTTGCTTTGGTAGGCTATACAAGTAAAATCTTCAGAGGCTCATAGCACTTAGTTACGCTCGGGTTAATATGAAAGGTGAAATCGGGAGGCCATCCTACTGGCTTCGGTTTGGCAGGCATAATTATTTAGGTTGCGAGTGGGGCAGCACGGGTTGTGCCTGGGAAAGCTATTTATGATTTCTTGATCAGAAGGCAACTTAGATGGTTGGTTATAGAATATTAGTCCTTTGTGTAGTATGTACTTTTTGCATAAGAGCAGTAGAAAATTTTGCTTTTTTATACTGGAAATAAATGTACTTGTGATTGTCATGAATATGATATTGCGCTGAAAGTAGTATGCTCATAAGAATTGTTGTATTTTGCGTAGGATTAATCTTTGCGGACAAAGGAAGAGGGTTGCGGTAGACTTTTATCACATACACGTGAATCTGAATACAAACACATACTCCATCAGTCCCATTTTAAGAGTCAAAAATTTCCTTAAATGGTGTCCTATTTTAAGTGTCAAAATCCTAAAATGGAAAGTGGGTTCTATATGTCATACTCACAACAATTATCCACTAACTTTTTTCCACCCCACTTTCTCTCTCCTACCCAACTATCAAACACTCACATCACATCACATTTTCCTTAATTCTTGAACCCACCCATTTTTTTACTCTTAAAATGGGACGGATGGAGTATTTCTTTTTGTTTTTCTAACTTCTCTTTCAAACATATGATATGAAGATTTATATTGACCGGCTTCATATTTATATTTTACTATTCAAACTTTTTAAGAATACAAACACTTGCTTCACTAATCATGTATTGCTTATGCACTTTTAAGCCTAAATTGTAGTAGAAATAAGAAGAATTTTTGAGACGATGGGAAATGGCAAAAAAAAAAAAATGAGACAATGAGAAATGACAAATGAGAAGATCATTTTGTAACGGATGGAGTACAACTAATATTATTAAAAGATGCAACTCATGACTATAGAAAAAGTCGGACCGTACACACCCCGAATCCCCCTTAGCGTAGTGCTGTGGCGTTTGTAGGGAAGACATAAGAGTCAGAGCTGAGGTTTGTACTTGCAAAAACAAGCCATATTCAGAGCTGAGGGCTGGGTTGGGAAGGCGATTTACCTTTGCTTGCTTGATAAGCACCCTGCAAGATCAGTCAGTTTGACACTCCAATCTTGTTACTCGAGCTATAGTTACAACTCCATTAAGCACATCAATAAGCACGAGGGCCGAGAAAAGTAATATAAACACCACCAAAAACACAAAAGAAACCAACTTCACACTCCTAGATTTCAATTTACATAACTATATTAGTAAGTAGCGATCCTCTGGCCTTAAAGTCAAAACATCATTTTACAATTCGAGAAACAGGTCATGTCTACTCTATTACATCCCACCTATTTCCTCTATTGTCGGATTTCAACGGGTGTTAGAAACTCCCTACAGAAGAAGATTAGAAAAGGAAAAAAAAAAAAAAAAAGATTACCTGGATAGTAACCAGCTAAGCATACACAACTGACGTTAGCCCAATATTAAGTTTCAAGCATTCAACTATACTTCCTTGATCAGATGACGTCGCAATCTACACAAACAATTGCTGAAGAGATGCCAATTGAACCAGCAATTTTTTTTTGACATAACTCGATAACATGGTTAGAATCAACACCATATATACCTGCACACAAGTGTAATTCAATTAGATTTCTCTGATTATTACTCCATCAGTCTCAAATTGATAGTCCCGTTTGACTTTTCAAACATTTAACATTTAAAAGTTACATTGTAAGTTCCGGAAATTCAGTGAATTTGAAGCTTTAATTTTGGAAATAAGACTAAATTTCTGGGACATGCAAAAAGGGGGAATGGGGCTATCATTTTGGGCAGGGCCGGTCCTAAGAGTTTAGGGGCCCTGTTCAAAATTCGGAAATAGGCCTTAAGACAGTTAATAAAACAAGATTATTTAACATATAAACAATGTAAATTGAAACCCAAAATCGAAATATGCCCACCTTAAGAGCAAGAACGGAAGAGTAATTGGAGAAGAAACTCTGAAATCAGACAGAACAACTATTTGATTGATTTAGTTCACTTGCTATTGAAATCGAGCAGATGGCGAGTAGGTAGGGGAATAAGAAAATTTTGGGGATTTGAGATGGGAATTGCGGTTTTAATAGTGTAGAAAAAATATCTGTTGTTGAATTGTTGAAGTCGATTTTTCAAACATGAGGAGCCGGCATTAATGGTGCTGATTTCGTTGAACGGTTGATGCGCAGAGTATAATTTTATTTTTTTTTAGTTGGATTTTTTTATTAGGAACCGTAGCATAGTAAATTATGGCGTATATGGCTTTCCTACTTGACATCAATTCCCTTTTTTTTAGTTGGACTATGTATTCCTAATGGGCTGTGTTAGATTATTGGGCTTATTTTGGAATGGGCTGAGGTAATTAACCAATAGTAATACATCAACACTAAAGAAAAATGGGCCTATTAAATTTGGGGGCCCTGAGCAATTGCACACCTTGCTCTTGCTCAGGGCCGGGCCTGATTTTGGGACGGAGGGAGTATTAGATATAAGTTGTGAAGAGATGATGCGTGAAAACTACTCTAAAGCATTGCTCGTGTGCGAATCTAAGGGTATTTCCTTTGATGGTCATAATAAAAAATAAAATAAAAATAAAATAATGATAAGCATGTCCAGGATGGTTATATTGCATATAGAGGATAATATTGAAAGTTTAACGGGATGACGAGCTTGTTTTGGCAACTGGCTCTTCAAGTGCAAGATCCCAAAATAGTATGGACGAGACTTTGATTGGAATGAAAACAAAATATACCTGGAGGACTGGAATGGAAAAATGAGAAAAAGTGACTATGCAAACCTGTCAGAGCAGTCAGCTATCATGATCTTTTATAGAGATGATGGCGTGCCAGTATCTCAGGTATTCCAAAAGCAGAAATACTCTCACATCCTAGAAGTTCTTGAAGTTTAGCATCGCACATTATCACCATTGCATTTAAAGGATCCTAGAAATATAGAGAACAAAAATCAGCTCAATTATAATCTCATTGACCAGAACGGATACGAAAGAAATTATCAGATTCAAGGAACAACCTTCAAAACACCAAAAAATTGGTAATCATAAGGATGCCGCACAGCTATAACATTTCGTAAGTAAACATTATTGCGAGCATGAATTCCGGAAGACCCTAACCTCTTTGTGATGGATCAAAGTTACAAACTTTGTACCATCCTAAAGGCAGGCGAACTTCCTGAACTTGTAAGACGAATCCCCATTTGAATCACTTAAAAAATCTTTCAAAGTTCCAGTGTGACATCGAGCAAGATGCCAAGCAATAAGTATATAAAAAAAAATGAATAGATAAATGGACTTTTGACCTCTCAGATATATCATGAAGTTAGGCCTAATGAAACAATCACACTTGAGTCACTTCGTTGATAATATCCTATTCATAAAATGGACTGACATTTCCAAATGAACTTTCACTAAAAAGAACATTATCCCGAACCATGATGGACTGGAAAGAATAAAAAGAACAAATGCAAAAGACTCTAAAGTCCAAGGACAACGGTCAAAAATTCTAGAGGAAGTACCAATAATCAAGAGAACAATAAAAAGAGTGATCTCCACATCCTAATGCTTCTTGAAGGATAAAATTCCCAAATGTCCATTCAATTCTCCAAACTTCCTGGAGTCACATTTTCTGGCCTTCCCCACACCCGAACCTTTTTCAGAAACACAAAATGGTAACTTTAGAATAAATGAATCCAGGATTAGCATGGGTGACAGAATCTTCAAGCACGCTATACAACAACGACAACAATAACAAAGCTTTAGTCTCAAAATGATTTGGGGTCGGAAATCTCCACGGACACTATCTTGAAATTTATATTGTGAAGCACTAGAACTTCAACCTACATGGTGTAGTTTTAATGTGAGCACCTAAACCACTAGTTGTAGGACATTTCGTCAAATCAACTTTAGAATGTACCTATATGCAAAAACTGCATCCAAATTTACTTCTTTAATAGGAAACCATGTTAGCTGTTTGAAGTCAAAGTTAAATGTTTATGACTTTACTCGGGAAATTAATACATATGAAAAAATGTGAAGACCAAACTTCTTGCTTGTTTGCTGTGATTGCAATCGGACAAGAAATCACTAGTATCAAGGACTTTCATAAGCACCCTGTCGGACAAGTAAGCCAACATCTACATCACAAGCTTCTGCAACAACTTTAGATGATTATAATGGCTTCTGAAAGAGTATACGTAGTTGGTACACTCTATCGTAGAAAAGGAATCGTAATTCCTTTGAGATTTTTGCCTTTTTTGGATACATGTGAATATTTCCTAGATTAAAATTGTCGTGTTCTTCTTAACTTCTATGGAATTGATTTTGGAGTTCTAACCCTAACATATATCTTCCCTCTGTAGTGCATATCTCTTTGTTTTGTAGGACTGATTCACTGGTATAAATAGAGGAGGACGCACTGCGGATTATTTACGCATTAAGAATATCAAGAGAGTAGCAAAAAGTACAAGAGTGCAGTCCTAAGTTGACGTGAGCTTGTGTGTGTTTGAATGTGTTTACATCTTGGATCACAGTGTGGTTTTGTTTTGTGCTTGCTCTCGCGTTGGTTTGTTTCATCACGACATGATTCCATTTCTTTGTGCTACTTGTTCAGCTTAAAACATGTTCTCAGATCTCACCTTTGTTTAGAACAAGTGGTTTGGTGTTTAGTGTTTATCTTTCTTTCACTTGTGATAGGTCTATTTGTAACTGTTATTCAAAAGACTAGTAGGTAACCCGTGCTCCGCACGAGAATTTATTCCGTTAATGTTTTTGTATTTTCCTTTTTTTGATGTTTTTAATTGATAAATTAACATAATAATTTTATTTGAAAATATTATGTATATTTTAAACTAATTAAAATATTTTCATAGCTTTGGTTGTACATAGTAGTAATAAATATGTTTTTTAATTAATTTAAAAGTAAATTTAAGTTTGTTGTATGAATATTTCAAAAAACTTAATGGTATTAATAATAATAGTTAACATATATAGTAACTATTATGATTAAATAATATAATTAATAGCAATAGTTAATATATATTGTAACAATTATGATTAACTAATACTTTTACAACAACAACATTACCCCAGTGCCGCAAAGGCTCCCACCTATGGTGGGGTAAGGGGGGTCGGATGTACGCAGCCTTGCCCCTGTATTAAAGCACAAAGAGGCTGTTTCCAGATGACCCATGATGAAAATTGCGTCGAAAATTGCATGGACTGACTGCTGCTTCATCACAAAGAAGCGCACAGTTTAGTGACCCATTTTGCTTTATTCCATCATATTCCCAAGCCAAAAAATAGTGAGTCTTTGGCTCCATCGGAAATGATGGAAAAGATTAACTAATACTATTAATAATAATAATTAATTTATATAATAACTATTTTAGTTAACAATTATATTTAATTATTATAATTAACTAATACTATTAATAATATTAGTTAGTTATAATAGTTAAATATTACTCACTCTGTCCCGGAGTAAGAGTCATACCTCTTATTTGCACGGAGATTAAGAAATGATGGAAGTAAGTAAGTGTTGTGAGTGTAAAAGTAAATTAGGAGAGATAATAAGTGGGGGGAAATAATAAGTTGATTGGTTTTGTGAGTATAAAAGTAAGAGAGAGAATGAGTGAGATGAATAATAAATATTCTTTGCTATTTTTGGAAAAAGACTTTTACTCTGGGATGTACCAAAATAGAAATTAAGACTCTTACTCTGGGATGTAGGGAGTAATAGTTAACTATAATAGTTACCTATTATAGTAACTATTACTATTATAAGTATTAGTTACTATAGTAGTTAACTATAATAGTTACCTATTATAGTAACTATTACTATTATAAGTATTAGTTACTATAGTAGTTAACTATAATAGTTACCCTATATAGTAACTAATACTATTAGCTAATACCATTAGCTAAGAAAAAGAATTTGAAAAGTCTCTTATTTATAAGGGTGGTAATGATGTGGCAACACCAAATGCAACATTTTTCTAAGACTTGTCTATGTGGCAACACCATGGCTCTCCTCACCAACTTTAATATATATATATATAGATTTTATAGTGAAAGTGTTTAGCCTTCTTAGGCTCGTCTACTGTTTAATGTTCTAGACAACTGAAAACTTGTCTTAAAGTTTATTTCTTCATTCTAGATATTCCGCTGGCATGCTGCAAATCTGGTGGATATAAACTTGGATGTGCTTACATCTGGCTTTATATCTCCGTAAACCTATCTACTAAAAGTTCTTCAGCTTCAGTGTCAAGGAAATTTAGTATAGACCACACATGATACAACCAGATTTTCTATCACAATTCAAGCTTTTTAGTAAGTTACTTCCTTAGTCACACTTATCATGGCCACTAGAACAAAACACAAAGGTTAAGGCTGAATAATTAATGCAACAACATTTATCATCTGTACTCTACTTTCTCCATTCATGCCCTTACTAGATTTAGTGATTTACTACTCCCATTTAATTGCTTAGCTTGGTTCGGAATATAAATAAAACAATAAATGATCATTGATATTTTAAGTGGCCAAAATCTTTTAGACGTCCAAGAAAGGAAAGATGGTCAATATATTTGAGAAAGTATGCCATTAACGGAAAGGCTAAGCTCCACGGCAGGAACTTTTTTCTTACGAGCCATGTCATTTTAGCCAGAAAAAATAATCGCATCTACGAAAAATAGAAGGAAACAAAAAAGAAAAGTTTTCATTCAAGTTGATCCTTTTTGTTGAACTCACCTCCAGTTGGTTGACCTTTATGTATTCCCAAATACGTCTCAAGACCTCTCCTTGCGCCATCTCCCTTTCGCCAGTAGCAAAAAAGTTCGCAAGTGCATCAGATATTGTGACGATTGGAATGGATTCAGTAGTTCTACTTACAGATGATTCCTTATCCACCTTAGATTTCCTAGACTCCCGCCCAGTCGGCTCTGGAAAAAAACAAAGAATGTGTTTATTTAGTCTCATAAGTATCAAATCTGACGAAGGGGAAATAAAGTTACTCCAAAAGCATACTTGTTGGCTCGAGAGGGATAATATGTTTAGCTAGCAACTTATTCATCTTGAACATGTCGGTGCAGTCCACCTCAAACAACAAACGCAGCTCATCATTGCAAATTATCTTCCTCTTATTACTTGGATCTTGAAGATTGTGTTTCCTTATGTATGCCCACAACTGCTTCACTATCTGATCCAGCAAACATTTATTACATGTGAAGGCATAGAAAAGAAATGAAGAGCTGATGCAAACATACAAGTGGGCAAGAGTACACACCTCAGTCCTCGGCAACTGGGGATGGCCAACAACAGCCTCGAGTTGAGGAGTAACGCCACAAAGTTTGTTCAGCCCACCTGGGCCACCTCTTTTCTTTTTGGCAGGTTGAGCACCGCTAAGAAAAAAAGAGAGAGGGAGATGAATTTCAATCATGTCAGACAAAACCAACTATTAGTCAAAAACACGATTCAGAATACATGATTCGATGTGCACACAATGAATCAGGTATCAAGATTTAGTGCACCAAAGTTGGGGTTGGGGTTGGGGTGGTGGAAGAATGGAGTATCTGAGCGGACTCGTTGAATTAAATAACAACGATTTGAACACAAGCAAAAAGGCAGGATCACTAGAATCCATCCCATGATACATACTCTGATAACACCCAATACAATAATGGTTTTTCTATGCAGAGACTTTTCTCAATAAGCCTCATCTTAAACTGAAACGAAACTCTTTGGACTGCCGTTGTGATCTGTTCTTCGGCAGTAAGGAGGCTCAAGTCAGTCATTTAACCTCTATATGGACTTTTAGCTAGAGATAATTCAAGTACAGCCTCCGGTCAAACTTAAAAAGGGAACTAACTTAACATTGTCTAACACGAGTTGGGGGTATTAAAAACGACCTTACACAAGATTCAATGTCCTTATATTACCACCTCCGGATGCGCTCCTGCAATGGATACTTACCCATCTTTAAGAGAATCTAAAAGCTTCTAGACTGTACTTTAACGAGGTCGCTGCATGCAAATAGGCTGGAATCAATACCTTAAATGTGGTATCACTAGCAAGAAAAACTAACACATGAATTAAAAGTCCAAACAACACCGTCGATTAATTGAAGGAGGATAATGAGTGTAATTATTTGATTGATCAGTGATACCACGACGTGTGATAACCAACATTTATTTCTCAAAAACAGTATCAATAGAGTCCCCATATCTTCAGTAGAGATCATTATTAGAAACACTGGGTTAGGAAATTACTAAATCCGACTAGGAATGCCAAGTACAATGGCAAATCTGTCACCAAGTGTATAATGGCAAATTTTATAGTTTTCCCCATAAATTCCTAATAAATGAAATCTATCCATCTAGAATGAAATCCCCAAGCAAATTACTAAATCTGACTAGGAGGGCAAAGTGCCAATAACAGACCAGAAGCCTCAAAAATAACACTATAAGTCCGTTTTTCCTTCGCTGACGGATATACAACATTCTACTAAAATTAGGAGCTTCTACAGCCACACATTAAATCTCACTGTTGATTAATTAAAGGAGGATAATGAGTGTAATTATTTGATTGATCAGTGATGCCACACCATGTGATAGCCAACATTTACTTACATTGTTTGTCAATTGTACCCTTATTTATGATTGTGGTTGTCATTGTAAAAGCATTTAATTGTCTTAGTACTTGAAATATTCCAAGGGTAATTTAGTCCATTAGACATGCATTGATTGCTTTTCTTAATTTGAGTGAAATTCCTAGAACTACAAGTATTTTGGAACAGAGAGAGTATTACAGTTCAATAGATTTCCTATATCTTCAGTCGAGGTCATTATTAGAAACACTGGGTTAGGAAATTACGTAGTAATCCGACTAGGAAGGCAAAGTACAATGGCAAATATGGCACCAAGTGTATAGTACAATGGCAAATTTTATAGTTTTCTGTTTTCCCCATAAATTCATAATAAATGAAATCTGCCCATCTAGAATGAAGTCCCCAAGCAAATTACTAAATCCAACTAAGAAGGCAAAGTGCCAATAACAGACCAGAAGCCTCAAATAATACTCTTAATCGATTTTTCCTTCACTGACTGATTTACAGCATTCTACTTAACTTAGGAGCTTCTTTAACCACACATTAAATCTCACTGTTGATTTCTTGTTGCTCATTGCAAAATCAGCAGTAGGCTGAGTTGTGTATCGAAGTTGTGTTACTATAACATAAGATGGACATAATCACTCATCTGTAGCAAGCTTTACTAAAGAATACAAAATCAATAACAAATTAAAAGCAGTTGCAGTTGGTGAGGAAGTTGGGGATACGAACAAAAAAAAAAATCCCACCAACCGGGACAGGCGATAAAGAAAAGACAAACCTATCTTTGGAAGCTTCGACAGCAGGTGCAGCGACAGGCTGAGCAGCACCGGTGGTGACATCCCCAACCTCAGCCTCTGTATTCGTGACGGGAGGTTCGTACGCTTCGGTTTTCCCGACGGGAGGTGTAAACGTTTCGGTTTTCGCGACCACCGGCGGTTGTGGAGGTGGTGGCTGTGGCTGTGGCTGTGGCTGTTGCTGTGGCTGCCGCAAAACAAAATCCTCAGTACGGTGAGCAGAGAAATTAGGCGACAGTTGACGGGACAAGGCGGGGTGAAAATTAGGGTTTTGTTGCAGAGCAAAATGCTCGGCCGGACCGCGCTGTTGCTGCAATTGTTGCTGTTGTTGTGGTTGATACTGGTTCCGGTGAACCGGAAAATTCTGAGGTGGCAACCGGAAAAGATAGTGGATCTGGTTACGGATGAAATCGATCTTGTGGGAGAGATTTAACCCTAGCTTGGACTCGAGTTGCTGTACGACGGCGTTTAAAGAGGTAAGAGAAGTGTTAGGGTTAGGTTGACGAAGCAGAGACTCCAAAGCTTGAGCTATGTCCTGGTCGGATACCATTGTCGTTCCTCTCTCGCTCATTATTCATATAAACTTAACACAAACTAACGGGACTCTGTCGCCCCTCTCTCGCTCATTATTCATATAAACTTAACATAAACTAACGGGAATTTTCTCTCTCTCTTCTTTGTTTCTCTCTCTCTCTCTCTCTCTCTCTCTCTCTCTCTCTCTCCTGGTTATTTGTCTCTGTCTCTCTCTTCTGTGTTTATTGTTGAAGTGAGAATGACGATACGGTCCTTGATGATGGTGTAAAGTGACGGGCTGTGATCCGTTTTATGGATAAACATCCAATCAGAAAGCACACATGACTTCCAATTTACGTTGTCTCCTGTGAAAAGAGACGATGATGATCATGTCACACTAAGATATTTCTTTGCCCCCGCTCATTGTTTATTTATGCTCCTTTTACCTATAGGTAAATATAAATTCACAAAAAAATGTCACAAAATGTAGTTTACAAAATGATGTGTCAAAATTTTATATGTGTTTTTTATTAAAGTGTGTCGAGTTCACAATCGATTCAACCAATAAAATATCGTCACCTAACTTTGTATCAATCATTTTGTAAAAAAAATTGTGCCCCTAGCATCGCCCTTTACTTATTGTTCCAAACAATAAATTTTAAATTAATAGTACTGATAGGGCTGGCTATTTATTCAAACCGATCCAAACTTGAATGCGATATGTCCAAAAAAAATGGTGTTCTTACTGTTAGAACTATTTTGTGGGTTTATATAGGAAGTTGTAATAATACTTTTGAGACGGTGAAACATAAGGAGTATAAAAGAATAGGATTTTTGACTGAAAAGTGTGTTGGGCGACCGCCCAAATAGGGCCGGCGACCGCACATCATTCTGGAAGGTTTTGGTCTTGGTTAGGTGGGTTTGTGGGCGACCGCACATGAGAGTGTGGCTGGCCGCACAGCCCTGCTGGGATTTTTAAGTTGTTCCAATTGAATTGATTTAAGGTTCAATCGTTTTTTAGGCTTTGGGTCCTATTCTAGGGTACCTAGATAAACATTGTGGAAAACAAAAGTGGTAGGAATGGTCAGTTTGTGATCGAGTTTGGAATGAGTAACCATTTGGGGTTCATGTTGGTGTTGTTCATCTTTATGATGCTTTTGTGGGATTTCCTACTTTGAAATCCATTGTTTGAGAAATGTGTTTAACGTACGTGGTTGTTGGGCTCTTTATGGGCAGTTTATCATCTTTATGATGTACCTAGTATGGTTCCCTCTTTTGGAATCATACACCGATTGTTCAATAGTTAAAAATGGTTCAGCTGGTCTTACTTGGTTGAGTCAGGCAGTGGTAGGAGATTATAATGGCACCCGAGTCAAGTTCATTATAATGTTCCCACTGGTACCTTTTCTTTTTCCCCAGTCCAGATTGGCCTTGGATGGGATGAGCTAGCTCCCTTGTGTGAGCATTGGGTTATGACTTTGTGTCATATTCCCCCCGTTGTTACTTTGGTTCTTATGGTTATGGTTTGGTTTTCGGAACCTCCGTTTCAGCTCTTCGATGCTGCTTTGTTGATGCTGCTCTTCGATGCGGTCCGGTTGATATGGTTCAGATTGTTATATCCTTTTTGGGGAAACCTTGGCTCAGTATCCTTTGTAACGTGTTTATTTCAGTATTGTATGCTGCATGATGAGTTGATCGTTATTTCCAACTGGTATGGGACGGTTGGCGATAGGGATCCTTCTCATTTGTTCTTATATGCTCCAGTTATTTAGTTAATATATATATGATAACATGCCATGTAGCTGCATTAGTAACTTACTGAGATTTATCTCACCCCGTTCCTTTTAATGTTGTTTTCCTTAGTTTACAGGAAAGCTAAAGGTAATAAGTTGTGAGAGAGATGTCGTTGTGGGACTGTTCGGAGCAGGTTATACACTTTTGGAGTAGTTGCTCTACGAAGCCTTTGTGTTTGTGATGCCATGGTTGTATAGTATGTAAGTACAGTGGTCATTTAGGTATATATATGGTTGGTTGTTTTTGCTTCCGCACTTGTAAATAGTTTATGAGTTATAATCTCGTTGAGGTATAGGCTCGATTGTTGATGTGTTTTGTCATCAACGTGTATATGGTAATGTTGGTTTTATAGCAGAGTTCACGCGCCTGGTTCAGTATTTAGCATTTTTGGAGATGTATATTATACTATTTTGATATTTATGAAATTTGGAATTTTCGGGGCGCGACAGTTGGTATCAGAGCAATGGTTTTAGATCTTGAAAGGGAATAGGAACTTTGATATTGAATAGGTTTTGATATTTGAGTGTTACGATGTGGAGCGGTTTAGAACGCTAAGTTCTCTTGAAGTCAATTAGCTTCATTGGTCATGGAAAAGTTTGTGCAATAGAATCATAATGAATTAGTGGATGAGGTTAAGATAGAAGTTGGTTGGGTTAAGGGAGTGTGATATTAACGTCGAGTGTTTCTTCTCTTGTGGTATACCAGACATAGGACTGGTGTTAATAGTATTGGTTCCATTGTGGTTAGATGGTTTGAGAATCAAGGGTGTGAGTCTTTGAAGATGTAGGCGTACCTACTTTGTAAGTGGATAATGTTTCGTGCTACATACGCATGTTTGTCCTCATCCTGTGATTTATGTTGAGGTGTATTCTCGAATACGAAACTATGTGATTGTTGCTGGTATATATATGGTGATTTAGTTATGTCACTTATTCGGGATATTGATGTGATAAGTGGTGTGGCCTAGCTTTCTATGTGTCACGAATCTCTTGTTTGCCATCGATTGGTGGTGAATATTTCTATACTGGTATGTGTGACTTTGCTTAGAAGCATAATGGGTTATAAGTGGATGCATCTCTTGTGATAAGTTACATTAATCTTCTTGGAAGAAAAGTGTTTCAGAGATTAAGGGAAAGCTTGAAGATGAGTATTTTTGGATATTTCATTTTGGTCACTAGGTTTGTAAATGTTTCAGGGGAAGCTTGATTGAATTGTGATTAGTCATAACTTATTCATTTTAAACCGGATTCAAGTGATTTTTTAGCCTAAATCGATTAAGTTTTTGAGAGCTTTCCGTTTGATTAATTTTGTAATTTTAGATATGCGTTGAATTGCCCCAGAATCTCAGTTTTTGTGCTATTGAATTGTTTACAGTTTTGGGGAAATTAGTAAATTAAAATGATCGTAAGTTATTCATTTTAAATTGGAATTTGATGATTCAAGTGTCTAATTTGACTATATTTTCAAGACCTTTCCAATGATCTTATTTTCATAAGATGATTTTCTGTATTTTGTTCCCAGAATTCGAGTCTTGGTTCTGTAGAACCATAGAGATATATTGAATAGTGTGAATTTTAGATATATCGTAAGAAATACATCCGAGCTCGTATCAGAGTGATTCTTTAGGCTAAATTGTATGGTTGTATGCGAATTTCTTAAATATCATATTTTGGCGGCAGTCCATGATATATAACTCAAGTGTGGATTGAGTTTTAATAAATTCTTATCTAATTCATCGAACTCCGAATTAGGTGATTTTGGGTCTAAATTGGATATTTTCAGAGAGCTCAACTAGGTCACTATGACGAATTAGTACTTGTTATTTTATATTGGTGAATTAGTAAATTCCTGGTGATTGATCAGTGGTTTAGTCGGTGTTTGATTAATAAGTGGCTATTATTGGTTGAAGCTCAATATGAGAATATATCGAAGACAATTTCTCATATTAGGCATGCTCATCATGAATTCGTGGTTATGTCATTTAGATGAATAAATGGTTTAGTGGTATTGATGAATTTGAGGAATGATAATTCCAAATTATATAATTTGGTTTTGGTGGTGAATTGATAAGGGATATGACCAGTGTTAATGTTTTCTTGGGGACATGTCAAGTTTCATCATTATAGTAAAAATGATAAATTTATTATCTATAGTAGTATTTCCAAATAGAGATTTAGGAGTATATTGATTCAAGATGATAAGGTACTTGTATATGTTTTGAGGATTAACTCCCTATGGATAGAATCATCTATGACTCAGGATTGATTGTAACTTTATTGATACTAGTGAGTAACCCGTCGGAATTCGACGGGAATAATAAAGTTAATTAATTAAGAAAAAACTAATGAAAGGCATTTTCAAACTGAGATAATGTTACGAAATCAAATTAAGTGATCTATATAATACCATATAATTTGCAAGGATATTAAGTGATGAAAGATATTTTCAAACTCAGAATATAGGTTCACCATCTCATTTGCAAGGATATAAAGAAGCCCGTTTAAGGCCTTAAATAACGTTTTTTTTGTTGTTTTAGACCCTGCCTCAAGGGGCTTTGCCCTATGACTTTTGTCCGTCTCGCTCCGACGTTCGATTTGATATGCGGTGCGTTCCGCGGTTCATCCGGAGTCAAAAGTTATGACGGTTTCGGCGCACTCGCTGAAATTACTCCAAAAACTTCAACGCTTTAGTGTCCGCATCAATTAGTAATTTAAACCATCAAACATACTTTATTTATAGAATCATTTTTATTTTTATTTTTATTTTTGCAAAATATGTGGCTCGATTTTCTTCACCGAGATATACTGCTACATCACATTTCTTATCTTTAGCCCATATCTTAAAATTCAACTAACTGAATGATTATAATTTCTAATATTTTAATTTAAGATATCCATTATCTTTAGCCTACTAAAATTAAGTAATCATGTTTTCGTAATTTAAGCTCAGAAAATATTTGATTTAAAAAAAAAAAATCAGTTTTAAAAAACTAAATCATTTCCTGAAATAAGTATTATATACATTTGCCTATAGAATAATGCCACGTGGATTTCCACGTCATAATTCCACGTGGCTTAATGAGAAGGCTTGAAATGTTTTTGCTTTTATATATTATATAGATAGATAGATGTGTAGATTTTTACCATTAATTATTAACTTTATTTTTTTTTCACTAAATAACAAAAAATACAAATTCTCATATAAAAATGAATATGCATGCAAAGTTGACAACATCTACGTCCAAATTAAAGATAACGACTTTTGTCCGTCTCGCTCCGACGTTCGATTTGATATGCGGTGCGTTCCGCGGTTCATCCGGAGTCAAAAGTTATGACGGTTTCGGCGCACTCGCTGAAATTACTCCAAAAACTTCAACGCTTTAGTGTCCGCATCAATTAGTAATTTAAACCATCAAACATACTTTATTTATAGAATCCTTCATTTTTATTTTTATTTTTATTTTTGCAAAATATGTGGCTCGATTTTCTTCACCGAGATATACTGCTACATCACATTTCTTATCTTTAGCCCATATCTTAAAATTCAACTAACTGAATGATTATAATTTCTAATATTTTAATTTAAGATATCCATTATCTTTAGCCTACTAAAATTAAGTAATCATGTTTTCGTAATTTAAGCTCAGAAAATATTTGATTTAAAAAAAAAAAATCAGTTTTAAAAAACTAAATCATTTCCTGAAATAAGTATTATATACATTTGCCTATAGAATAATGCCACGTGGATTTCCACGTCATAATTCCACGTGGCTTAATGAGAAGGCTTGAAATGTTTTTGCTTTTATATATTATATAGATAGATAGATGTGTAGATTTTTACCATTAATTATTAACTTTATTTTTTTTTCACTAAATAACAAAAAATACAAATTCTCATATAAAAATGAATATGCATGCAAAGTTGACAACATCTACGTCCAAATTAAAGATAACGACTTTTGTCCGTCTCGCTCCGACGTTCGATTTGATATGCGGTGCGTTCCGCGGTTCATCCGGAGTCAAAAGTTATGACGGTTTCGGCGCACTCGCTGAAATTACTCCAAAAACTTCAACGCTTTAGTGTCCGCATCAATTAGTAATTTAAACCATCAAACATACTTTATTTATAGAATCCTTCATTTTTATTTTTATTTTTATTTTTGCAAAATATGTGGCTCGATTTTCTTCACCGAGATATACTGCTACATCACATTTCTTATCTTTAGCCCATATCTTAAAATTCAACTAACTGAATGATTATAATTTCTAATATTTTAATTTAATATATCCATTATCTTTAGCCTACTAAAATTAAGTAATCATATTTTCGTAATTTAAGCTCAGAAAATATTTGATTTAAAAAAAAAAATCAGTTTTAAAAAACTAAATCATTTCCTGAAATAAGTATTATATACATTTGCCTATAGAATAATGCCAGGTGGATTTCCACGTCATAATTCCACGTGGCTTAATGAGAAGGCTTGAAATGTTTTTGCTTTTATATATTATATAGATAGATAGATGTGTAGATTTTTACCATTAATTATTAACTTTATTTTTTTTTCACTAAATAACAAAAAATACAAATTCTCATATAAAAATGAATATGCATGCAAAGTTGACAACATCTACGTCCAAATTAAAGATAACGACTTTTGTCCGTCTCGCTCCGACGTTCGATTTGATATGCGGTGCGTTCCGCGGTTCATCCGGAGTCAAAAGTTATGACGGTTTCGGCGCACTCGCTGAAATTACTCCAAAAACTTCAACGCTTTAGTGTCCGCATCAATTAGTAATTTAAACCATCAAACATACTTTATTTATAGAATCCTTCATTTTTATTTTTATTTTTATTTTTGCAAAATATGTGGCTCGATTTTCTTCACCGAGATATACTGCTACATCACATTTCTTATCTTTAGCCCATATCTTAAAATTCAACTAACTGAATGATTATAATTTCTAATATTTTAATTTAAGATATCCATTATCTTTAGCCTACTAAAATTAAGTAATCATGTTTTCGTAATTTAAGCTCAGAAAATATTTGATTTAAAAAAAAAAAATCAGTTTTAAAAAACTAAATCATTTCCTGAAATAAGTATTATATACATTTGCCTATAGAATAATGCCACGTGGATTTTCACGTCATAATTCCACGTGGCTTAATGAGAAGGCTTGAAATGTTTTTGCTTTTATATATTATATAGATAGATAGATGTGTAGATTTTTACCATTAATTATTAACTTTATTTTTTTTTCACTAAATAACAAAAAATACAAATTCTCATATAAAAATGAATATGCATGCAAAGTTGACAACATCTACGTCCAAATTAAAGATAACGACTTTTGTCCGTCTCGCTCCGACGTTCGATTTGATATGCGGTGCGTTCCGCGGTTCATCCGGAGTCAAAAGTTATGACGGTTTCGGCGCACTCGCTGAAATTACTCCAAAAACTTCAACGCCTTAGTGTCCGCATCAATTAGTAATTTAAACCATCAAACATACTTTATTTATAGAATCCTTCATTTTTATTTTTATTTTTATTTTTGCAAAATATGTGGCTCGATTTTCTTCACCGAGATATACTGCTACATCACATTTCTTATCTTTAGCCCATATCTTAAAATTCAACTAACTGAATGATTATAATTTCTAATATTTTAATTTAATATATCCATTATCTTTAGCCTACTAAAATTAAGTAATCATGTTTTCGTAATTTAAGCTCAGAAAATATTTGATTTAAAAAAAAAAAATCAGTTTTAAAAAACTAAATCATTTCCTGAAATAAGTATTATATACATTTGCCTATAGAATAATGCCAGTGGATTTCCACGTCATAATTCCACGTGGCTTAATGAGAAGGCTTGAAATGTTTTTGCTTTTATATATTATATAGATAGATAGATGTGTAGATTTTTACCATTAATTATTAACTTTATTTTTTTTTCACTAAATAACAAAAAATACAAATTCTCATATAAAAATGAATATGCATGCAAAGTTGACAACATCTACGTCCAAATTAAAGATAACGACTTTTGTCCGTCTCGCTCCGACGTTCGATTTGATATGCGGTGCGTTCCGCGGTTCATCCGGAGTCAAAAGTTATGACGGTTTCGGCGCACTCGCTGAAATTACTCCAAAAACTTCAACGCCTTAGTGTCCGCATCAATTAGTAATTTAAACCATCAAACATACTTTATTTATAGAATCCTTCATTTTTTTTTTATTTTTTTTTTGCAAAATATGTGGCTCGATTTTCTTCACCGAGATATACTGCTACATCACATTTCTTATCTTTAGCCCATATCTTAAAATTCAACTAACTGAATGATTATAATTTCTAATATTTTAATTTAATATATCCATTATCTTTAGCCTACTAAAATTAAGTAATCATGTTTTCGTAATTTAAGCTCAGAAAATATTTGATTTAAAAAAAAAAATCAGTTTTAAAAAACTAAATCATTTCCTGAAATAAGTATTATATACATTTGCCTATAGAATAATGCCAGGTGGATTTCCACGTCATAATTCCACGTGGCTTAATGAGAAGGCTTGAAATGTTTTTGCTTTTATATATTATATAGATAGATAGATGTGTAGATTTTTACCATTAATTATTAACTTTATTTTTTTTTCACTAAATAACAAAAAATACAAATTCTCATATAAAAATGAATATGCATGCAAAGTTGACAACATCTACGTCCAAATTAAAGATAACGACTTTTGTCCGTCTCGCTCCGACGTTCGATTTGATATGCGGTGCGTTCCGCGGTTCATCCGGAGTCAAAAGTTATGACGGTTTCGGCGCACTCGCTGAAATTACTCCAAAAACTTCAACGCCTTAGTGTCCGCATCAATTAGTAATTTAAACCATCAAACATACTTTATTTATAGAATCCTTCATTTTTATTTTTATTTTTATTTTTGCAAAATATGTGGCTCGATTTTCTTCACCGAGATATACTGCTACATCACATTTCTTATCTTTAGCCCATATCTTAAAATTCAACTAACTGAATGATTATAATTTCTAATATTTTAATTTAATATATCCATTATCTTTAGCCTACTAAAATTAAGTAATCATGTTTTCGTAATTTAAGCTCAGAAAATATTTGATTTAAAAAAAAAAAATCAGTTTTAAAAAACTAAATCATTTCCTGAAATAAGTATTATATACATTTGCCTATAGAATAATGCCACGTGGATTTCCACGTCATAATTCCACGTGGCTTAATGAGAAGGCTTGAAATGTTTTTGCTTTTATATATTATATAGATAGATAGATGTGTAGATTTTTACCATTAATTATTAACTTTATTTTTTTTTCACTAAATAACAAAAAATACAAATTCTCATATAAAAATGAATATGCATGCAAAGTTGACAACATCTACGTCCAAATTAAAGATAACGACTTTTGTCCGTCTCGCTCCGACGTTCGATTTGATATGCGGTGCGTTCCGCGGTTCATCCGGAGTCAAAAGTTATGACGGTTTCGGCGCACTCGCTGAAATTACTCCAAAAACTTCAACGCCTTAGTGTCCGCATCAATTAGTAATTTAAACCATCAAACATACTTTATTTATAGAATCCTTCATTTTTATTTTTATTTTTATTTTTGCAAAATATGTGGCTCGATTTTCTTCACCGAGATATACTGCTACATCACATTTCTTATCTTTAGCCCATATCTTAAAATTCAACTAACTGAATGATTATAATTTCTAATATTTTAATTTAATATATCCATTATCTTTAGCCTACTAAAATTAAGTAATCATGTTTTCGTAATTTAAGCTCAGAAAATATTTGATTTAAAAAAAAAAATCAGTTTTAAAAAACTAAATCATTTCCTGAAATAAGTATTATATACATTTGCCTATAGAATAATGCCAGGTGGATTTCCACGTCATAATTCCACGTGGCTTAATGAGAAGGCTTGAAATGTTTTTGCTTTTATATATTATATAGATAGATAGATGTGTAGATTTTTACCATTAATTATTAACTTTATTTTTTTTCACTAAATAACAAAAAATACAAATTCTCATATAAAAATGAATATGCATGCAAAGTTGACAACATCTACGTCCAAATTAAAGATAACGACTTTTGTCCGTCTCGCTCCGACGTTCGATTTGATATGCGGTGCGTTCCGCGGTTCATCCGGAGTCAAAAGTTATGACGGTTTCGGCGCACTCGCTGAAATTACTCCAAAAACTTCAACGCCTTAGTGTCCGCATCAATTAGTAATTTAAACCATCAAACATACTTTATTTATAGAATCCTTCATTTTTATTTTTATTTTTATTTTTGCAAAATATGTGGCTCGATTTTCTTCACCGAGATATACTGCTACATCACATTTCTTATCTTTAGCCCATATCTTAAAATTCAACTAACTGAATGATTATAATTTCTAATATTTTAATTTAATATATCCATTATCTTTAGCCTACTAAAATTAAGTAATCATGTTTTCGTAATTTAAGCTCAGAAAATATTTGATTTAAAAAAAAAAAATCAGTTTTAAAAAACTAAATCATTTCCTGAAATAAGTATTATATACATTTGCCTATAGAATAATGCCACGTGGATTTCCACGTCATAATTCCACGTGGCTTAATGAGAAGGCTTGAAATGTTTTTGCTTTTATATATTATATAGATAGATAGATGTGTAGATTTTTACCATTAATTATTAACTTTATTTTTTTTTCACTAAATAACAAAAAATACAAATTCTCATATAAAAATGAATATGCATGCAAAGTTGACAACATCTACGTCCAAATTAAAGATAACGACTTTTGTCCGTCTCGCTCCGACGTTCGATTTGATATGCGGTGCGTTCCGCGGTTCATCCGGAGTCAAAAGTTATGACGGTTTCGGCGCACTCGCTGAAATTACTCCAAAAACTTCAACGCCTTAGTGTCCGCATCAATTAGTAATTTAAACCATCAAACATACTTTATTTATAGAATCCTTCATTTTTATTTTTATTTTTATTTTTGCAAAATATGTGGCTCGATTTTCTTCACCGAGATATACTGCTACATCACATTTCTTATCTTTAGCCCATATCTTAAAATTCAACTAACTGAATGATTATAATTTCTAATATTTTAATTTAATATATCCATTATCTTTAGCCTACTAAAATTAAGTAATCATGTTTTCGTAATTTAAGCTCAGAAAATATTTGATTTAAAAAAAAAAATCAGTTTTAAAAAACTAAATCATTTCCTGAAATAAGTATTATATACATTTGCCTATAGAATAATGCCACGTGGATTTCCACGTCATAATTCCACGTGGCTTAATGAGAAGGCTTGAAATGTTTTTGCTTTTATATATTATATAGATAGATAGATGTGTAGATTTTTACCATTAATTATTAACTTTATTTTTTTTTCACTAAATAACAAAAAATACAAATTCTCATATAAAAATGAATATGCATGCAAAGTTGACAACATCTACGTCCAAATTAAAGATAACGACTTTTGTCCGTCTCGCTCCGACGTTCGATTTGATATGCGGTGCGTTCCGCGGTTCATCCGGAGTCAAAAGTTATGACGGTTTCGGCGCACTCGCTGAAATTACTCCAAAAACTTCAACGCCTTAGTGTCCGCATCAATTAGTAATTTAAACCATCAAACATACTTTATTTATAGAATCCTTCATTTTTATTTTTATTTTTATTTTTGCAAAATATGTGGCTCGATTTTCTTCACCGAGATATACTGCTACATCACATTTCTTATCTTTAGCCCATATCTTAAAATTCAACTAACTGAATGATTATAATTTCTAATATTTTAATTTAAGATATCCATTATCTTTAGCCTACTAAAATTAAGTAATCATGTTTTCGTAATTTAAGCTCAGAAAATATTTGATTTAAAAAAAAAAATCAGTTTTAAAAAACTAAATCATTTCCTGAAATAAGTATTATATACATTTGCCTATAGAATAATGCCACGTGGATTTCCACGTCATAATTCCACGTGGCTTAATGAGAAGGCTTGAAATGTTTTTGCTTTTATATATTATATAGATAGATAGATGTGTAGATTTTTACCATTAATTATTAACTTTATTTTTTTTTCACTAAATAACAAAAAATACAAATTCTCATATAAAAATGAATATGCATGCAAAGTTGACAACATCTACGTCCAAATTAAAGATAACGACTTTTGTCCGTCTCGCTCCGACGTTCGATTTGATATGCGGTGCGTTCCGCGGTTCATCCGGAGTCAAAAGTTATGACGGTTTCGGCGCACTCGCTGAAATTACTCCAAAAACTTCAACGCCTTAGTGTCCGCATCAATTAGTAATTTAAACCATCAAACATACTTTATTTATAGAATCCTTCATTTTTTTTTTTATTTTTTTTTTGCAAAATATGTGGCTCGATTTTCTTCACCGAGATATACTGCTACATCACATTTCTTATCTTTAGCCCATATCTTAAAATTCAACTAACTGAATGATTATAATTTCTAATATTTTAATTTAATATATCCATTATCTTTAGCCTACTAAAATTAAGTAATCATGTTTTCGTAATTTAAGCTCAGAAAATATTTGATTTAAAAAAAAAAATCAGTTTTAAAAAACTAAATCATTTCCTGAAATAAGTATTATATACATTTGCCTATAGAATAATGCCACGTGGATTTCCACGTCATAATTCCACGTGGCTTAATGAGAAGGCTTGAAATGTTTTTGCTTTTATATATTATATAGATAGATAGATGTGTAGATTTTTACCATTAATTATTAACTTTATTTTTTTTTCACTAAATAACAAAAAATACAAATTCTCATATAAAAATGAATATGCATGCAAAGTTGACAACATCTACGTCCAAATTAAAGATAACGACTTTTGTCCGTCTCGCTCCGACGTTCGATTTGATATGCGGTGCGTTCCGCGGTTCATCCGGAGTCAAAAGTTATGACGGTTTCGGCGCACTCGCTGAAATTACTCCAAAAACTTCAACGCCTTAGTGTCCGCATCAATTAGTAATTTAAACCATCAAACATACTTTATTTATAGAATCCTTCATTTTTATTTTTATTTTTATTTTTGCAAAATATGTGGCTCGATTTTCTTCACCGAGATATACTGCTACATCACATTTCTTATCTTTAGCCCATATCTTAAAATTCAACTAACTGAATGATTATAATTTCTAATATTTTAATTTAATATATCCATTATCTTTAGCCTACTAAAATTAAGTAATCATGTTTTCGTAATTTAAGCTCAGAAAATATTTGATTTAAAAAAAAAAATCAGTTTTAAAAAACTAAATCATTTCCTGAAATAAGTATTATATACATTTGCCTATAGAATAATGCCACGTGGATTTCCACGTCATAATTCCACGTGGCTTAATGAGAAGGCTTGAAATGTTTTTGCTTTTATATATTATATAGATAGATAGATGTGTAGATTTTTACCATTAATTATTAACTTTATTTTTTTTTCACTAAATAACAAAAAATACAAATTCTCATATAAAAATGAATATGCATGCAAAGTTGACAACATCTACGTCCAAATTAAAGATAACGACTTTTGTCCGTCTCGCTCCGACGTTCGATTTGATATGCGGTGCGTTCCGCGGTTCATCCGGAGTCAAAAGTTATGACGGTTTCGGCGCACTCGCTGAAATTACTCCAAAAACTTCAACGCCTTAGTGTCCGCATCAATTAGTAATTTAAACCATCAAACATACTTTATTTATAGAATCCTTCATTTTTATTTTTATTTTTATTTTTGCAAAATATGTGGCTCGATTTTCTTCACCGAGATATACTGCTACATCACATTTCTTATCTTTAGCCCATATCTTAAAATTCAACTAACTGAATGATTATAATTTCTAATATTTTAATTTAAGATATCCATTATCTTTAGCCTACTAAAATTAAGTAATCATGTTTTCGTAATTTAAGCTCAGAAAATATTTGATTTAAAAAAAAAAAATCAGTTTTAAAAAACTAAATCATTTCCTGAAATAAGTATTATATACATTTGCCTATAGAATAATGCCACGTGGATTTCCACGTCATAATTCCACGTGGCTTAATGAGAAGGCTTGAAATGTTTTTGCTTTTATATATTATATAGATAGATAGATGTGTAGATTTTTACCATTAATTATTAACTTTATTTTTTTTTCACTAAATAACAAAAAATACAAATTCTCATATAAAAATGAATATGCATGCAAAGTTGACAACATCTACGTCCAAATTAAAGATAACGACTTTTGTCCGTCTCGCTCCGACGTTCGATTTGATATGCGGTGCGTTCCGCGGTTCATCCGGAGTCAAAAGTTATGACGGTTTCGGCGCACTCGCTGAAATTACTCCAAAAACTTCAACGCCTTAGTGTCCGCATCAATTAGTAATTTAAACCATCAAACATACTTTATTTATAGAATCCTTCATTTTTATTTTTATTTTTATTTTTGCAAAATATGTGGCTCGATTTTCTTCACCGAGATATACTGCTACATCACATTTCTTATCTTTAGCCCATATCTTAAAATTCAACTAACTGAATGATTATAATTTCTAATATTTTAATTTAATATATCCATTATCTTTAGCCTACTAAAATTAAGTAATCATGTTTTCGTAATTTAAGCTCAGAAAATATTTGATTTAAAAAAAAAAAATCAGTTTTAAAAAACTAAATCATTTCCTGAAATAAGTATTATATACATTTGCCTATAGAATAATGCCACGTGGATTTCCACGTCATAATTCCACGTGGCTTAATGAGAAGGCTTGAAATGTTTTTGCTTTTATATATTATATAGATAGATAATGTGTAGATTTTTACCATTAATTATTAACTTTATTTTTTTTCACTAAATAACAAAAAATACAAATTCTCATATAAAAATGAATATGCATGCAAAGTTGACAACATCTACGTCCAAATTAAAGATAACGACTTTTGTCCGTCTCGCTCCGACGTTCGATTTGATATGCGGTGCGTTCCGCGGTTCATCCGGAGTCAAAAGTTATGACGGTTTCGGCGCACTCGCTGAAATTACTCCAAAAACTTCAACGCCTTAGTGTCCGCATCAATTAGTAATTTAAACCATCAAACATACTTTATTTATAGAATCCTTCATTTTTATTTTTATTTTTATTTTTGCAAAATATGTGGCTCGATTTTCTTCACCGAGATATACTGCTACATCACATTTCTTATCTTTAGCCCATATCTTAAAATTCAACTAACTGAATGATTATAATTTCTAATATTTTAATTTAATATATCCATTATCTTTAGCCTACTAAAATTAAGTAATCATGTTTTCGTAATTTAAGCTCAGAAAATATTTGATTTAAAAAAAAAAAATCAGTTTTAAAAAACTAAATCATTTCCTGAAATAAGTATTATATACATTTGCCTATAGAATAATGCCACGTGGATTTCCACGTCATAATTCCACGTGGCTTAATGAGAAGGCTTGAAATGTTTTTGCTTTTATATATTATATAGATAGATAGATGTGTAGATTTTTACCATTAATTATTAACTTTATTTTTTTTTCACTAAATAACAAAAAATACAAATTCTCATATAAAAATGAATATGCATGCAAAGTTGACAACATCTACGTCCAAATTAAAGATAACGACTTTTGTCCGTCTCGCTCCGACGTTCGATTTGATATGCGGTGCGTTCCGCGGTTCATCCGGAGTCAAAAGTTATGACGGTTTCGGCGCACTCGCTGAAATTACTCCAAAAACTTCAACGCTTAGTGTCCGCATCAATTAGTAATTTAAACCATCAAACATACTTTATTTATAGAATCCTTCATTTTTATTTTTATTTTTATTTTTGCAAAATATGTGGCTCGATTTTCTTCACCGAGATATACTGCTACATCACATTTCTTATCTTTAGCCCATATCTTAAAATTCAACTAACTGAATGATTATAATTTCTAATATTTTAATTTAAGATATCCATTATCTTTAGCCTACTAAAATTAAGTAATCATGTTTTCGTAATTTAAGCTCAGAAAATATTTGATTTAAAAAAAAAAAATCAGTTTTAAAAAACTAAATCATTTCCTGAAATAAGTATTATATACATTTGCCTATAGAATAATGCCACGTGGATTTCCACGTCATAATTCCACGTGGCTTAATGAGAAGGCTTGAAATGTTTTTGCTTTTATATATTATATAGATAGATAGATGTGTAGATTTTTACCATTAATTATTAACTTTATTTTTTTTTCACTAAATAACAAAAAATACAAATTCTCATATAAAAATGAATATGCATGCAAAGTTGACAACATCTACGTCCAAATTAAAGATAACGACTTTTGTCCGTCTCGCTCCGACGTTCGATTTGATATGCGGTGCGTTCCGCGGTTCATCCGGAGTCAAAAGTTATGACGGTTTCGGCGCACTCGCTGAAATTACTCCAAAAACTTCAACGCCTTAGTGTCCGCATCAATTAGTAATTTAAACCATCAAACATACTTTATTTATAGAATCCTTCATTTTTATTTTTATTTTTATTTTTGCAAAATATGTGGCTCGATTTTCTTCACCGAGATATACTGCTACATCACATTTCTTATCTTTAGCCCATATCTTAAAATTCAACTAACTGAATGATTATAATTTCTAATATTTTAATTTAAGATATCCATTATCTTTAGCCTACTAAAATTAAGTAATCATGTTTTCGTAATTTAAGCTCAGAAAATATTTGATTTAAAAAAAAAAAATCAGTTTTAAAAAACTAAATCATTTCCTGAAATAAGTATTATATACATTTGCCTATAGAATAATGCCACGTGGATTTCCACGTCATAATTCCACGTGGCTTAATGAGAAGGCTTGAAATGTTTTTGCTTTTATATATTATATAGATAGATAGATGTGTAGATTTTTACCATTAATTATTAACTTTATTTTTTTTTCACTAAATAACAAAAAATACAAATTCTCATATAAAAATGAATATGCATGCAAAGTTGACAACATCTACGTCCAAATTAAAGATAACGACTTTTGTCCGTCTCGCTCCGACGTTCGATTTGATATGCGGTGCGTTCCGCGGTTCATCCGGAGTCAAAAGTTATGACGGTTTCGGCGCACTCGCTGAAATTACTCAAAAAACTTCAACGCCTTAGTGTCCGCATCAATTAGTAATTTAAACCATCAAACATACTTTATTTATAGAATCCTTCATTTTTATTTTTATTTTTATTTTTGCAAAATATGTGGCTCGATTTTCTTCACCGAGATATACTGCTACATCACATTTCTTATCTTTAGCCCATATCTTAAAATTCAACTAACTGAATGATTATAATTTCTAATATTTTAATTTAAGATATCCATTATCTTTAGCCTACTAAAATTAAGTAATCATGTTTTCGTAATTTAAGCTCAGAAAATATTTGATTTAAAAAAAAAAATCAGTTTTAAAAAACTAAATCATTTCCTGAAATAAGTATTATATACATTTGCCTATAGAATAATGCCACGTGGATTTCCACGTCATAATTCCACGTGGCTTAATGAGAAGGCTTGAAATGTTTTTGCTTTTATATATTATATAGATAGATGTGTAGATTTTTACCATTAATTATTAACTTTATTTTTTTTTCACTAAATAACAAAAAATACAAATTCTCATATAAAAATGAATATGCATGCAAAGTTGACAACATCTACGTCCAAATTAAAGATAACGACTTTTGTCCGTCTCGCTCCGACGTTCGATTTGATATGCGGTGCGTTCCGCGGTTCATCCGGAGTCAAAAGTTATGACGGTTTCGGCGCACTCGCTGAAATTACTCCAAAAACTTCAACGCCTTAGTGTCCGCATCAATTAGTAATTTAAACCATCAAACATACTTTATTTATAGAATCCTTCATTTTTATTTTTATTTTTATTTTTGCAAAATATGTGGCTCGATTTTCTTCACCGAGATATACTGCTACATCACATTTCTTATCTTTAGCCCATATCTTAAAATTCAACTAACTGAATGATTATAATTTCTAATATTTTAATTTAAGATATCCATTATCTTTAGCCTACTAAAATTAAGTAATCATGTTTTCGTAATTTAAGCTCAGAAAATATTTGATTTAAAAAAAAAAAAATCAGTTTTAAAAAACTAAATCATTTCCTGAAATAAGTATTATATACATTTGCCTATAGAATAATGCCACGTGGATTTCCACGTCATAATTCCACGTGGCTTAATGAGAAGGCTTGAAATGTTTTTGCTTTTATATATTATATAGATAGATAGATGTGTAGATTTTTACCATTAATTATTAACTTTATTTTTTTTTCACTAAATAACAAAAAATACAAATTCTCATATAAAAATGAATATGCATGCAAAGTTGACAACATCTACGTCCAAATTAAAGATAACGACTTTTGTCCGTCTCGCTCCGACGTTCGATTTGATATGCGGTGCGTTCCGCGGTTCATCCGTAGTCAAAAGTTATGACGGTTTCGGCGCACTCGCTGAAATTACTCCAAAAACTTCAACGCCTTAGTGTCCGCATCAATTAGTAATTTAAACCATCAAACATACTTTATTTATAGAATCCTTCATTTTTATTTTTATTTTTATTTTTGCAAAATATGTGGCTCGATTTTCTTCACCGAGATATACTGCTACATCACATTTCTTATCTTTAGCCCATATCTTAAAATTCAACTAACTGAATGATTATAATTTCTAATATTTTAATTTAAGATATCCATTATCTTTAGCCTACTAAAATTAAGTAATCATGTTTTCGTAATTTAAGCTCAGAAAATATTTGAATTAAAAAAAAAAATCAGTTTTAAAAAACTAAATCATTTCCTGAAATAAGTATTATATACATTTGCCTATAGAATAATGCCACGTGGATTTCCACGTCATAATTCCACGTGGCTTAATGAGAAGGCTTGAAATGTTTTTGCTTTTATATATTATATAGATAGATGTGTAGATTTTTACCATTAATTATTAACTTTATTTTTTTTCACTAAATAACAAAAAATACAAATTCTCATATAAAAATGAATATGCATGCAAAGTTGACAACATCTACGTCCAAATTAAAGATAACGACTTTTGTCCGTCTCGCTCCGACGTTCGATTTGATATGCGGTGCGTTCCGCGGTTCATCCGGAGTCAAAAGTTATGACGGTTTCGGCGCACTCGCTGAAATTACTCCAAAAACTTCAACGCCTTAGTGTCCGCATCAATTAGTAATTTAAACCATCAAACATACTTTATTTATAGAATCCTTCATTTTTATTTTTATTTTTATTTTTGCAAAATATGTGGCTCGATTTTCTTCACCGAGATATACTGCTACATCACATTTCTTATCTTTAGCCCATATCTTAAAATTCAACTAACTGAATGATTATAATTTCTAATATTTTAATTTAAGATATCCATTATCTTTAGCCTACTAAAATTAAGTAATCATGTTTTCGTAATTTAAGCTCAGAAAATATTTGATTTAAAAAAAAAAAAATCAGTTTTAAAAAACTAAATCATTTCCTGAAATAAGTATTATATACATTTGCCTATAGAATAATGCCACGTGGATTTACACGTCATAATTCCACGTGGCTTAATGAGAAGGCTTGAAATGTTTTTGCTTTTATATATTATATAGATAGATGTGTAGATTTTTACCATTAATTATTAACTTTATTTTTTTTCACTAAATAACAAAAAATACAAATTCTCATATAAAAATGAATATGCATGCAAAGTTGACAACATCTACGTCCAAATTAAAGATAACGACTTTTGTCCGTCTCGCTCCGACGTTCGATTTGATATGCGGTGCGTTCCGCGGTTCATCCGTAGTCAAAAGTTATGACGGTTTCGGCGCACTCGCTGAAATTACTCCAAAAACTTCAACGCCTTAGTGTCCGCATCAATTAGTAATTTAAACCATCAAACATACTTTATTTATAGAATCCTTCATTTTTATTTTTATTTTTATTTTTGCAAAATATGTGGCTCGATTTTCTTCACCGAGATATACTGCTACATCACATTTCTTATCTTTAGCCCATATCTTAAAATTCAACTAACTGAATGATTATAATTTCTAATATTTTAATTTAAGATATCCATTATCTTTAGCCTACTAAAATTAAGTAATCATGTTTTCGTAATTTAAGCTCAGAAAATATTTGATTTAAAAAAAAAAATCAGTTTTAAAAAACTAAATCATTTCTTGAAATAAGTATTATATACATTTGCCTATAGAATAATGCCACGTGGATTTACACGTCATAATTCCACGTGGCTTAATGAGAAGGCTTGAAATGTTTTTGCTTTTATATATTATATAGATTGCCTTAGCAGATTATATATATATATATATATATATATATATATATATATATATATATATATATAACGGATAAACTGAGGTTGAACGAAAGGCTACGTATACGTATTTTCAAAATTCAAAAGTCAAAGTTACTGTAGAAAAGTCAAATTTACTATTCACTATTCATGCGATGTTTATTTTGATATTATTTTCATGTTATTTATTGTTATTATCTTAATATGCATGCTTTAAAATCGGACCTCTGATCTTTGGTATCAGAGCCTAATATTCAACAAAATTATTTAACTAGCTTAAACAATTTACTTATTTGTCCCGAGTCGGTGTGTCACTTAGGTCTAAGTCACGCATTAGGAAGTGTAAGTCGTGCATCCATTAGGTAAGGAAGTGTATCCGAAAAGAAAGACAAATAGTAAATCATGAGTTGGTTAGGTAATTTTACGAATAGAAGGCCTCCTAGAAATCAAGATCCTATGAACGATTATAACATACATATTGAAAATGATAACCATGATAACAATGAAAATGATCAAAATATTTTATCAAAAGAATTTTCTTGGAATACTCAGTCTTTGACTAATTGGAAACCACCTCTTATTTCAAACTCAGAAATTTATAAAGACAAAGGAATTTTTAACATAAGATCAAGATTAGCCATTAAAACAAAAGAAACTATTATCCCTTTATTTTCCAATAATCAAACTATGAGTCTATTTTCAAAATCATCTATAAAAAAATATATATCCCATGGATACAAATTTTTACATATCGAACTTGTACAAATTGCTATTAAACCCTTAACAATGGAAGGATTAAACACAAGCATACAAATATCCTTAAGAGATGCTAGACATCTAAACTATACAGATTCGCTATTAGGAGCTATTGAAACTAGTTTAACAAATGGACCAATTCATTTTAATAGCTATCCAAACTTTACAATTTCTTTAACAGATCCTAACATAATGGACATCTTAACTTTAGATATTTTAACACATAATTATCATATGAAAAATGGGTCTCACGTATATGAAATATTTTATAGATTATATTTTAAGGTTATGAACACAGGACTATGCCCTAACGCTTTTAACAGAAACAAAATAGGAGAAACTATTTTTTGGGAAATTGACAAAATAAAAGCTAATATAAATATACCAAAAACAATTAAATGGAATGAAATAACTTTACCCGATAAATGGTCATATCCCGCTAAAATTGTCCCAAGAAAAGAACAAAATCAAACAACTGATATAGAACAAATTACACAATATGAGGATGGATCAGTAGATCTAAAATTCAAAAGAACCCGGTCACTAAGTCGAAACAACAAATTTAATGTCCAAACACCATCTAGGAGATCAACATCAGGAAGATATGAATTTCCACAAACCAATAAATATGAATTCCCACAAACCACAAAATATGAAGATAGTTCTTCACAAAATGAAACTGTTTTTGAAAATGAAACTAATATTGAAATTCCACAACAAACAAATAATACTGGAGTAAACAGAGAAGGGATTAATGTCCAACCATACGAAGGAATCAATGTTCAATCTTACGAAGATAGTGAGTTTACCTTAAATATGATAAAAAACAATTTTATTCTAAATAAAAGTATTTTAAAAAAAGATTTTACAAGTAAACACAATGAAGAAAATAGAAAACTATTTTTTCAAATGTATGATACCAATGAACAAAAATTAATAAAAGAAAAGTATTACGAATTTTGTGAATTGCAAGAAGATCACATACCATTTTTTGATTTCTTAAAACATGATTACTTATACAAAATAACTACATTACAGAAAAAACTAAGGCGATGGTACAAAGTAGGACCAGATCTTCTACCGACTCACGAAGTATACGAAAACGAAAAACCACCTTTAGAAGCCACTTACTTTTGTAGAGACAATATTCAATATGGTGCATACCCCATTGATAAATCTAATCAATTAAACACCAAAGATAAAAAACAAACATATTTACATTTACAAAATAATTGGACAAATTTATACCTATATACCGTAGGACAACAATTAGATAGAGTTGAAGAAAAAATTGATAATTCTACTAAAAAAATAACCACAATAGGAAAAGATATAACACAACTAGAAGTAGAAATGAGACCCACACCAATACCAACAAAAAATGATGAACATTATAAATCCCAACGATTTACAGAATATTCAGAATTATATAAAATTAATCCATCAACTAGAAGAAATAAAAATACAATGTTTACTAAACAAATTCCCCCTCCTAGGAATACTTTGGTAATACCTGAAGTCAAACCAACACTCCATGATCCCCTAAATGACTTAATGAATAAAATAAAAACACATTTAAAAGTAAAAGAGGAAACAAGTACAAGTACAAATATCCGAATGCTAACAGACTATAATGACAAAACCTCAGAATCAGATATCTCTTCTAATAATGAATACAACTCTACTACAGAATCAGAAGAAGAAGAAAACTTAAATACAATTCTAATTCAAACAATGAGACGAGATTTTCACAATTATAAAGATCCTGAAGACTTAGAAATATTAAAAAACCCAACAAAATCATACAATGCAAAAAATATTTATGAATGGAACATTGACGGATTAAGTGAAATGGAAATTATAAATATTACAAAAGAAATGATAATTGTAGGAAATATCTACAAATCTACAAATATTACAGAACGCCAAGCAGTTGAAAACATTATATTAGGATTCACTGGTCAATTAAGAACTTGGTGGGATGAATTACTAGCACAACAAATAAAAACACAAATTTTAGAAGCTATTAAGGCAGACCAAGATGGACACCCAGTATTAGATGAAAATGGAAATCAGACTCCTGCACAATTAATATACTTAATATTTAACATTACAACTCACTTTATAGGAGATATAGATTTATATACTGAAAGAAATTCTGAAATATTACAGAACCTAAAATGCAGAAAATTAGAACAATTTAAATGGTATAAAGAAAATTTTCTTAAAAGAGTTTTTAATCTTGCTGACCCAAATAATTATCATTGGAAAGAAAAATTTATTACTGGACTACCAGGCCTATTTTCAGAAAAAGTAAAGGATACGATAGAACAAAAATACGGACAAATATCCTATGATAATCTTACCTATGAAGACTTAATTACTTGTGTAAATATTACAGGATTAAGACTATGTCAAGACCAAAAACTACAAAACAAATTAAAAAAGGAAACTACTAAAACAAGAAAAGAATTAGGACATTGGTATGAACAATTTGGTTTTGATAAACTAAAATCTCCATACAAAAAGAAAAATTACACTCAACATAGAAGCCCGTATTACAAAAATAGTACATATAGGAGAAAATATAGAAAAACAAATAAAAACTATCAAAACAATCCCCCTGCTTATTACAATAAAAATAAAAAAACACATTTTCAGAAAAGATACAACAATAATAAAAAGAATACAAAGTATAAAAAATCCTTTAAGTCTTTTAAGCCATATAATAAAACCATAAAATGTTTTTATGCAAAAAACCTGGTCATATTGCTAGAAATTGCCCAGTAAAAAGACAAATACAACAAATCTGCCATAATTTAAAAATAAAAGAAACAGAAAAAATATTACAAAACATAGATAATCTTGAATTATCAACATATATTGATGAATATAACTCTTCTGATCAAACTGATACAAGTAATGATGATGAATGCCAATCCTGTAATAGAGAAATATGTCTGTGTAATAATAAATTAAATACAATATAACAATACGATGAGATATTAGAAAAAATCAAAGAAATAGATGAACCAACTATAAAAAGAAAATTTCTAAAACAATTAGCCAAAACAATTAACGAAGAAAAACCAGATACATCAAAGCCCGCTCAATACGAAGATGTTATACAAATGTTCCAAAACAAAAAGAAACAAATTTCATCAGTAGACCTACAACATGAAATTAGAGAAATAAAACAAGAAATAAAATTATTAAAATAAAGTAATTTGGATTTACAAAAAACACAAAAAGAAATAGAAACAAAATTAGCACTACAAGAAATTAAAAAACAAATACATTCAACCTACAATGATGAAGCTTCTACTTCTAAAGCTAACAAAGAATTAGACAAACATTTTGAAAACCCCTTTGCTAAAAAATCTTCTTCGGAAACATATACAAATACCTCTACAGACACAGAAGAAAGTATATACGCTCTTACTCGAGTCAGATATCAAAAATGGTATGTACATATACATATGAAAATCAAAGATTTCGAATACAAAGGATTAGCCATGTTGGACTCAGGAGCAGATCTAAATTGTGTTGAACAAGGTATAATACCAATACAAAGATCTATAGATTTTGCTGACAAATTCCCAGATGAGATAAAGGATAAAAATCAATTACAAAGATTCTTAGGATCATTAAATTATATAGCAGATTTCTTTCCTAAATTAAGACAAATTTGTAAATCACACTTTGATAGATTAAAAACAAATCCAAAACCATGGACAAAAGAGCATACTAATGTTGTAAAACAAATCAAACTACATGTTAAAAGATTACCATGCTTAACTATATGTGATCCTAATGCCCCTACGACAGTAGCTACTGATGCCTCAGACACAGGATATGGTGGGATATTAACTCAAAACATAGATGGAAAAGACCAAATAATAAGGTATTATTCGGGAATATGGATCACAACACAATCAAATTATTCTACAATAAAAAGGGAAATTCTTTCTATAGTTTTATGTATAACAAAATTTTAAGATGAGTTACTTAATCAAAAATTTACAGTCAAAGTAGATTGCAAAGCAACAAAAGATGTTTTACAAAAAGATGTAAAAAATTTATCTGCAAAACAAATTTTTGCCAGGTGGCAAGCCCTTTTAGCAATATTTGATTTTGACATCGTTCATATTGCAGGCAAAAACAATTCAATTCCTGATTTCTTAACTAGGGAATTTCTACAAGGACATGGCAGACTACGTACAAATAAATAATCAAATTACCAATACACATGAAAGACGTTCTAGATGGATAAATGGTCGTTTTGATAACATTGAATATCTGATCCATTTAGCTAGACAACTAAGAGATCTACAATCTACCGACTTTCCCCATACTTATACAAATTATGAAATCAGAATACATTTTATGTATGCGAGATTCATCATTAGTGATCTAGAGGAATATATAGATCACCATGGTGTTTATTATCATCAGAAAAGACTCGCAACAGGTTTTCTCAAACAAGCAATGACCCTTTCTCGAAGAATGAGAAAATTACACAATTTTCTTTAAAAATGTATCTTTATGTATTTCATATATTTGTATTTGATCTAAATTCAATAAAATCAATCTTTATTGCAGGTAATGGCAAATATAAATGAAGAAGCCTTACTCTTTTCAAATCAATCATTACAAGAATTGGAAAAATTAAATGAAGAAACCTTACTCATTTCACAAATAGAACAGGAACAAACTTGGGACCTTTTTATTAATGGAAATCGTATTCATCTAAATACATCCAATTACATAAATTATTTATTACAAAAATCACCAATACTACTAAAAGAATGCAAAAACTTTCACAAAATAATCCCTTTTCACAAAACCACAATGCTTAGATTCCATATACATGATTTACAAGAAATCTTTGAAAATAAATCTTCCTCACCTTTTTCAATTCTTATCAAAAACGAAATCTCAACTTTTAAAAGACTTACAAACTGTATTTACAATGATCATTATCCAAATCTTCAGGATTTTCTACATATACCAGATTAAAATAGTCTCGTACGAGAATATCTATGTTATCATTCAATCGCACGAGATGAGATTTACATACTAAAATTTTCCATGTTTAGAATGATTACAGGAACTTCACTCAAAGGAAAGGCCAAGAAAGAACAAATAACCATACAAATCAGACCTCTTACAAAGCTCCCAATCTTCATTCCTGACAGAATGCCAAATCCTCCCAAAATTAGAAAATAGGTTTGCTACTCTTTCCCCAGATGCAAAACCGTTCTCTCCCCCAACCACAAAGGAAACTTCATCTTCCCATAAAACAACTACTTACAAATTATTTTTAAAACAAAAACGTTACGAAAGGTGGAAACCACTAACCTTCCAGACCTACGGGTGACGGATAAACTGAGGTTGAACGAAAGCTATATATATATATATATATATATATATATATATATATATATATTATGAGACCAAGTCTGAAATGTTATGTTAATAGGCTATCAATATTTGGTGGATATATTTTCTTAGAAAAATTAAATATGAGATAGTGCAAGTGGGTGGAGAAATTTAAAGATCATAATTGTATTATGTTTTATCATATAAGAAAAATGAGTGTAGTAATGGAATCACCGAACATGTAGATGGGTATATTATGTTGCATACCGCTGAATGGGAGATGTTGGAAGATTTGACTCAGTGGAATGGAACACGTGTAGTGGAAATTTGATTATAAGTACTTAAAGAGATTCACAAGACCAAGTAAGTTACCTATTTAAGTGAAAAAAAAATAATGGGATGAATTCGAAGAATCATATTTGATCGAATAGTGATAATGGTAAATTTTCGTGTATATAATTGAATTCTTTGGTGACAATAATCGTTAGTCCTATTCATTCCCTTATTTGTTCAGGCAGTAGCATGATTACATGAGATGCTTGTGGAGATAATATATGTCAGGGAGCATTGTTGTACATCTTGATCTTAATAGACTTTTTAGAGTGCTATGAATATTTATTTGGGTCTTGTTATAATATTAGGAAACTCTTGGGACCGATACATATTTATAAGGATATACTACGTGTATGTGGAGTTGATTCCAAATACTATTGGGATGATGTTTATATCGTCAATACGTAGGGATAAAACTGGAAAAGTAAAACTTATGGGTGTTGATGACTTAAGGGTTGATTGAGAGCGTAAAGCTAATCAGAGATAGATCATTTATGATTCAGGACTAGTAAACAAGTGATACTGATAACCGGAAACGAAATCTTAAGATCAAGTGAGGGGTTTAGTTTTCTTGAAGGAATTATGTGTAAAGATAGTTGATGCAAAGGAACAAGTTTTGAGTAAAATTATCTCTTGTGAAAGTACTAGGGAAAATCGTGAAATTGAAGTGATTATAGGAGAAACAGATAAGAAGTGGAAAATAGACACCCATAGTGGTTGATGGATTTCATGAATACTCTTGGGTATGTTTTCTCTAGTTAAGAATGAGAGTTTATGGGTTTGTAAAAGTGAGAAATTTGTTAGGAATAAATTGGTATTCTTATCTATTGTTCTGCTGGTATAGAATGTTTAATACGAGTATACGTGGGATATGTATGTGTTTCATAAGTGTTAGTCTATTTAAAGACAAATTAATGAAAATTGAGATTGGGAATTTCGGGAAAAAAATGGAACGAAAGTATCCGTGGATGGTTGATCATCTTGGTAAGTAACTTTAAAATTCGGGACGAATTTTGTTTTTAGGGGGAGTTAATGTAACGACCCCAAACCCCGACACTATTTTTAATCATAAGTTGAGCACTTGTAGGTGACGATCTGTCCCAAATTTATATAAAATTTACACTAAATATTATTTTATAAGTTAATTTGTGTTAGCTTGATTATTTTAAAAGACTTACTTGATCTATTAAAATATTAAATAAAAGTATTTGGGTTGCAAAATTTTTAATTAGCATGAGTAGAAGTTGAAATAGTTGAGTTATTATTTGTAAATAATGATAAGTGGTTTAAGTGTTAAAGTTGAAACATTGGGGTTTAAACGTAATTGATTAACTTGGAGGGACCTAAGTGTAAATGGCCAATTATTAAACCCACTGAACTCTATCTCTCTCTCTCTGCGAACACACACACACATACTCACTTTCCCAATTTCTCTCTTCTTCCTCTCTGCTGTTCGTGAAGAAGGTATGAGTTTCCATCTTGTTTGATTTTTCTAATTTTAATTACTCATCTGTTTTAAAATCTAATTACACCAAAATGTTCAGGGCGTTGAGTAGATCGTTTCTAGATAATTAGAATAATTTTTCACCGGTATCAATTCCGGAGCAAGTAAATTACTATTCCCCCTTTAACTATAATATTGCTCATGCATATTATATGTGATGAATATTTTGATAATTGTGGCTTTGTGGGAAGTATTTGGGCTAATTGTTATTTTGGTTATATTGATTAATTTTGGGTGTTCTTACTGTTAGAACTATTTTGTGGGTTTATATAAGAAGTTGTAATAATACTTTTGAGACGGTGAAACAGAAGGAGTATAGAAGAATAGGATTTTTAGCTGAAAAGTGTGTTGGGCGACCGTCCAAATAGGGTCGGCGACCGCACATTATTCTGGAAGGTTTTGGTCTTTGTTAGGTGGGTCTGTGGGTGACCGCACAAGAGAGTGTAGGCGGCCGCACAGCCCTGCTGGGATTTTTAAGTTGTTCCAATTGAATTGATTTAAGGTTCAATAGTTGTTTAGGATTTGGGTCCTATTCTAGGGTACCTAGATAAACATTGTGGAAAACAAGTGTGGTAGGAATGGTCAGTTTGTGATCGAGTTTGGAATGAGTAACCGTTTGGGGTTCATGTTGGTGTTGTTCATCTTTATGATGCTTTTATGGGATTTCCTACTTTGAAATCTATTGTTTGAGAAATGTGTTTAACGTACGTGGTTGTTGGGCTCTTTATGGGCAGTTTATCATCTTTATGATGTACCTAGTATGGTTCCCTCTTTTGGAATCATACACCGATTGTGCAATAGTTAAAAATGGTCCAGCTGGTCTTACTTGGATGAGTCAGGCAGTGGTAGGAGATTATAATGGCACCCGATTCAAGTTCATTATAATGTTCCCACTGGTACCTTTTCTTTTTCCCCAGTCCAGATTAACATGGATGGATAAGCTAGCTCCCTTGTGTGAGCATTGGGTTATGACTTTTTATCATATTCCCCCCGTTGTTACTTTGGTTCTTATGGTTATGGTTTGGTTTTCGGAACCTCTGTTTCAGCTCTTCGATGCTGCTTTGTTGATGCTGCTCTTCGATGCAGTTCGGTTGATATGGTTCAGATTGTTATATCCTTTTTGGGGAAACCTTGGCTCAGTATCCTTTGTAACGTGTTTATTTCAGTCTTGTATGTTGCATGATAAGTTGGTCATTATTTCCAACTGGTATGGGATGGTTGGCGATGGAGATCCTTCTCATTTGTTGTTATATGCTCCAGTTATTCAGTTAATATATATGATAACATGCCATGTAGCTGCATTAGTAACTTATCGAGATTTATCTCACCCCGTTCCTTTTAATGTTGTTTTCCTTAGTTTACAGGAAAGCTAAAGGTAATAAGTTGTGAGAGCAGATGTCGTTGTGGGACTGTTCGGAGCAGGTTATACACTTTTGGGGTAGTTGCTCTACCGAGGCTTTGTGTTTGTGAGGCCATGGTTGTATAGTATGTAAGTACAGTGGTCATTTAGGTATATATATGGTTGGTTGGTTGTTCTTGCTTCCGCACTTGTCAATAGTTTCCGAGTTATAATCTCGTTGAGGTATAGTGTCGCGACCCCGACTCCGCGGGCCGGGAACTCGCGAGCTGGACGTCGACTTAATAATTAAAACACCAAAATAGTGAAGATAAAAATTCCTCTTTATAACAAAAGATGTAATACACGGTTTTGGAAAATCCATTCTTAACTACAATATTATACAACTAGTATAAGCTCCACAAGCTTACACCCAAAATACAAAATATTACAACTCTTAATGACGTCTGTTTGGTAATACTATCCCATAGGTTATACATTTAATAACAATGTAAACCGAACAACAACCTGCCCAAAAGTCACGAACACTCTCGATGTCCTTCTCGTGATTAGCGAGTCCTATCACTTTCTCCTGGGGGGGTGTTAAGGAAAACAAATTTGAAAAGAAAGGGGGTGAGATAAATCTCAATAAGTCACTTATGCAGCTACATGACATGTTATTATGCAATACACAATAATAAGTTCCACATAGCACTTAACACATAACAGTTAACAGATAGCAATGGAAATAAACGAGTTACGAAGGATACTAAGCCAAGGTTTCGCCAAACGGGTATAATAAAGAAATCCCTGCGCAGAACCAACCGATCAACCAATCAACCATAGTAGCATAACAGCTGAAGAGAAATCCCCGGTACCGGAACCATAAAACCAATAATAGTAACAAGGGGAAATGACACAAAGTCATAACCCAAAACGAACTAGCTAGAATACTCACTCAAGGGAGCTAGCTCATCCCAACCAATGCCACATGGAAGGGGAAAGAAGGACCAATGGACAATATCATACTGGACTCGGCTCATGTGCCATTATAATATTCCCCATTGCCTGACACGAACACAAGTACCAACTGGACTTTCAATTAAAGGCTAAGTAATAAATACTAGCTCGATAAACAACCAATGATTCCAAAGTAGGGAACCATGCCAAATAGTCATCATAAAAATGAGTCAAACCAAAAATACATCAAGAAGATGTTCCAAAATCCCAATTAACACTTAATCAAATTCCACCACATATTTGATCACAAAGGAACCATTTCCAACACTAGAGTGTACCACGATGTTCATAAAGGTCGACTAAAATAGTACCCAAAACATAGACCGAACCACACTCTTTAATCACACAAAAAGAACAAGTATAATCTTTCAGTAACAACTGTGCGGCCGCCCATTACTGGTTGTGCGGTCGCCCAAGATGCCCTGTTCCAAGACAAAAACCTTTCAGATAAGTGTGCGGCCGCACGCCCTATTTGGGCGGCCGCCCACTCCACTCGACCGGCCAAATTGCACTAAATTATACTCCATTCGATTCACCGTCTCAAAAGTACTACACATTAACACTTATAACATTCCCGTGAAACAAACCCAACTCATTATACTCAGTTTAAACTCATTCCAAAACGTCCCAAGACAAGTAATTTCATAAACCAAAATCAAGTAATTCAAAAATCACTCACAAAGTTATAATTCACAACCAAATCAACATAGATCATACTAGATAGTAATAATGAGCAATAATATACAAAAAAGGGGAAAGTAACTTACTTGGAAAAATACGAATTGAGACGGAACTTATTCTTACTTAGCAACAAACGATCCTAACGATGATCTGAGCATTTAATATAAAAGGAGTATTAAGAAAAGATGAATAAATGAAGACCAAATGAAGGAAAATGGGACGGAGTTCTTACCTTTCTTTCAAACTCAAAGAATGCAGAGAAGAAGAGAAAATTGCTTTAAGGATAAGAATGAAATGCCATGGAGGAGAGGAAGATAATATCTAATTTCCCAAATTACGAATTGGTCACTCCCAGTTAAAACATTAACAAAAATCCCCAAAGTTTCTAAAATACTTCAAAAGACCCCTGAACTCAAATTTACACTACGAACCTTAAAGTTTCAACTTAGCAAAACTAACTCAAATAAATCATGAAAAGGATTAAATAATTAATAAACAAAGAGCCAGGGTTTCGGGTCGTGACATATAGTCTCGATTGTTGATGTGTTTTGTCATCGACGTGTATATGGTAATGTTGGTTTTATAGCAGAGTTCACGCGCCTGGTTCGGTATTTAGCATTTTTGGAGATGTATATTATACTATTTTGATATTTATGAAATTTAGAATTTTTGGGGCGCGACAATTGTGACTGTGGGTGAGGAAGTAGATTCGTGCAGTAACAAGAAACGTGCAATGAAGGTAGCCGCTAAATTTCATGGAGGACATTCACACCAAATTCGAAATCCATAAAAATGGGGGTAAAGAGTGTGGCAGGTGTAGGGAGAAAGAAAAAGTTGAAGTTGGGAGGGGTTACCGGAAGCAGAGGGGTGCGAGTGACAGAAGAGGTGATAGAGAGAAAAAGTTAAGAGATGAGAGAAAGTGCAATAGTAAGAGAGTGTGTGTGGGTTAATGGTTCAAAAAGGTAAAATGAAAAGAGTGATGGATTTGCTTGGTGTTGGTTGTAATAATTGGTGGGGAGATTTAGTAGTAGATGTAAAATAAGTAATTTATAGTTAGTGGTCTTTCCGTCTCATAATAAAATATTTATTTTACCACTATAGGGAGTTAAATACATGTTTTAGCCTTAACCTATTTACCATTTTCCGTTTCCATTCTTAATGGTTTTTTTTTTGTTTTCCCCCTTACGATTGTCTTTTATGGTCATTATCATATTTCCGTCAAATGACCATCCATTTGACCGTTAAAAATGTCATGTGGCATAGTGAGTCACCATTTTTCTTATTTGGCATGCAGAAGTTAGCTGATGTGAAAGTTAAAGGGGGTTGAAGTGCATAAAGTTAAACGAATAACTTTAACTATCTTTTTCACAAATATAATGGTTAACTAAAAAATGTTTCAGTTATTTTATAAGTTATTGTCTATCATTTTTCTTTTTCTTTTTCAAACAACTCATTTCATTATGCTTAAAAAAACCACTTCATTCTTATTTTCAATTAAAAACGTAACTGCTAAAAAATAATAATTAAAAGCATCTCTTTATTTTTCGCAACCGAATGTTTTAATGGTTAAAAAAAAAAAACTAAAATGTTTAATTTAAAATATTCGAGTTTCAAAAAAACCTAAAAAAAAAAAAAAAGATCATCTTCGTTCTTCCCAATTAAACCAAACCACCCAGCTCACAACCAAACAACCGTCATCACAACCACCGTCCATCGATATCATTGCCAGCCATTAATACCACCACCAGGTCTGAGTAAATTTAGATCTTAAACAAAATCAAATCCAATCCAAGATCAAGCCCTACGCATCTCGGTTTGTGCTAAAATTGCAATTTATAAACCATTTCAGATTCAAATGCAGATTTGTGCTATTTGGAATCGCAAACATGTGAAGAACAAAGTGATTGGGGGGGGATGCAATAACACGTATTTAATACCGAAAAGGATAGGTCCAGATCTCAAACATTTCCTTTTTAAAAAAAAAAAAAAGATCTCAGACATTTCCTAATCATATATTATTTTTTTCAAGATAAAAATAATTAAATAAGAAAACCTAGAATTTCGGAAGAGGGAAGTGGGGCTTCTACCATTTCTTAGACTGAGAGCAGTCGGCGTGGCGGAGGCGACAAACGGAGGAGCCGACGCTTATTCCAAGACTTAGATCTGATCTGGATTGAGGATTTGAGAGAGGAAGTAGGAGAAACGGCGACAACGGTGACGGCTAGAATAATGAGGCGATTTTCGGGGAAGAAGGGGTGAAGGGAAAGGGGAAGATGGTGGGTTGGGGAGAAGGAAAAGGGGGTGATGGGAAAGGGGAAATGAGGTGGGGTTGGCGACCGAAAGACTAGGGGTTTGGGTTTAGCGACTGTAAAAGAGGAGCGTTGGCGTCAGCGACGGGAAGAGAGGGGATTGGGGTCGGCCGCTTGGATGCAAGATGGAGGATGGGATGTGATATTATATTTTGTTTAGGGGTGGGGGTTGGGTTTATAACGCCCCGAATCCTTAGATTTGATATGAACCGTAGAATTCGACACGTCACTACTACTTTAAAAGGGATAAAATTTAAAACTAAATACACCTATACTCCTTTAATGGTGTAGGAGAAACACTACTGAAGATGGTTCAACACTTGACCACCTCTTACCACTTTACATAACCAAAAACTAACTTCTACTCTTCCATTACTCGGCATACAAGCCGGTAAACAAACGAAGACAACTTTAATTACATATACACAACGGTACCCCAAAAATTCTGAGTTACATACTCATCCTAACCCACGTCCTCACATAACAAAAGTATAATAACCTACCCAAAAGAAATTTCCCTTAGCACCAGAACTGGATACTACGATCCTCACCTCGAGCTATCGCTAGCCTTCTTTGGATCTAAGGAAAACAAAGAAACAATAAACGGGGTGAGATAAAATCTCAGTAAGTTACTACGATAATAACATGATATGCATACATATAACAATGAAGCATACTAGTCTCACATATAGAGATATATAACAAGTAGCACATCATAAGAGTAGTAATCCTACTCATGAAGCATCACGTATAGCTAAACACATTACAAAGGATATTTCTTTCCTCCTTATTACTCCATACCTACTCATAACGTCGATGTCGATCTTCATGTTGAAGGCCGCTTCACAAAATCAGAGGAGACCCGTTACCCAGTATCTCAAACCAAGAACCAAGAACAAAATAGCTATTCAATCATTGTGCTTAATGCTCCAATCATTGATAAAGCTAGACCCCTACTGTGATCAAGAGTAGGAGCAAACGGTCACAGATGCATAGATTCACGGTTATTACTCAGCCCCAGCTCTCATAATAAACGTGAACCTATACACCCCCGAAACACATAAACCAGCTGGACTCACAACCAAGTACACAAGTAATATTTACTTGACGATATGAAACTAGTACTAGGCCCAAAGTAAGGGACTAGACCATCAACCATGTACATCACTTAGGCATAATTGCATAAAATGATCAAATCCACTTGTAACACATTTAGTATGTATCATTTACCAATTCATCTTTTAGTAATCATGAAGAGTTTAAACAATCATTTACTTATCAATATAAGTTCTCATAACACATACCAAGTACTCTCTATCATTTCCCAACACTTATGAATAAAAAATGATAAAATAAGGCTGAAACAGGGGAAGGGTGCGCACGCCTCCCCTCTAAGGGTGCGTACGCCTCCTTAAGTCAGAAATGAGGCCTTGTCAATTTAACTAAGGGTGCGCACGCCTCCCCACAATGGGTGTGCGCGCCTCCAAACTACTGAAGCTATGGATTTCTCAAATTTAGAGGGTGCGCGCGCCTCTCCCTAAAGGGAGCGCACGCCTCCAACTAACCCCCAAAAATTTCAACTTCAGTTGATGGGTGCGTGCGCCTCCTTCTATAGGGTGCGCGCGCCTCCAAGGTAAAAAGTCAGATCCCAGAATTCAGCTCATGGGTTGCTCTTGCCCAAAATTCATTTTACCCAACCATACAACCCCAGAAATCCTACTATTACTTTACACTTGAGCTGAACTTGGTTTGGGTGTCTAACACACCAACACCAACTATACAACACTCCTTATACCAACAGCAACTCAGAACATGAAATTCAATAACCCAAAACCTAAAATTCACTTATTTCAAATAGCTTAATGAAACTAAGGAAAATTCATAAATTCATCATATATAACCTCATATAACTCAAGAATGATCCTTTTTATCAATGAATAGGGGAATTTAGTAACTTACCTACTCTAGAGAAATATCAAAAAAAAGGGAAATTGAACCGGTAGAATTACTCTATTCAATGCCCGGAACAATTATATATATTTAGAATTTGAAACAGAGAAGTAATTGAATTGATATGAATTTATACATAATATTTTCTTACCTTTTCTTTTCTCTGATCAAGAACAATGGAGGAAGTATTCTTTCTGGGTGATTCACGCATAGAAGGAGAGAGATGGGGGATTAGGATGGGTTGTGATATTTAAAAGTTTCACCCAAACCCCTCTAGTTCCATTCTAAACACTTAAACCCATTTACTAAAATTTCACTAAGGTCCTTAAAGTTCCACTAGCACAAATAATTCCCTTAGAATTAGTACTCCCAAAATAAATATTACCACTAACACTTTAACTAACACATATACTCAAATAATATATGCAAGTCATATAAATATTATTTACCATATAACATGTGCACATAAATCACATAATAGATTTTAATAATATAATACGAAAAATATGAAAATAAAATTGGGTGAGGCGTTACATCCTCCCCACCTTAAAAGAAAATTCGTCCGCGAATTTTATTTATCTAAATGATCACATTACTTACCAACGTTATCAAATAGACTCGGGTATTTTTCTCGCATTTCTCGCTCAGTTTCCCAAGTAGCCTCTTCGATCTCGTGATTCCTCCATAATACCTTCACAAGGGGAATTCTCTTGGTACGCAAGACTTGTTCTTTCCTATCAATAATCTCCACTGGTAATTCCTCGTAGGACAAATCGGGTTGGAACTCAATTGGCTCATACTCAAGAACATGAGATTCATCCGCGATATACTTACGAAGAGTAGAGACATGAAACACATTATGGACCCCGGACAATGATGGCGGTAAAGCAAGACTATAAGCCAATTTCCCAAACCTCTCAAGTATTTCAAATGGCCCTATATACTGAGGAGTCAACTTCCCTTTCTTACCAAATCGTTTCACACCTTTCTGAGGCGACACTTTCAAGAACACGAAATCACCGACTTGGAATTCAAGATCCCTTCTTCTATTGTCAGCATAACTCTTTTGACGACTTTGAGCTGTCCTCAATCTATCCTGAATCAATCTCACACTCTCCACCGACTGTTGAACCATTTCAGGTCCCAAAAGCTTTGCTTCCCCGACCTCATCCCAACATATAGGAGATCTACATTTACGACCATACAATGCTTCATAGGGGGCCATCTCAATACTAGACTGGTAGCTGTTATTATAAGCAAATTCAACTAACGGTAAATGAACATCCCAACTACCTTTGAAGTCAACTGCACATGCTCGTAACATATCTTCAAGAATTCGTACTAGCCTTTCCGACTGCCCATCTAACTGTGGGTGAAATGCCGTGCTGAAATTCAATTTAGTCCCCATTGCCCCTTGAAGAGCTTGCCAGAATCGGGATGTAAACCGAGGATCTCAATCGGATACTATACTCACCGGAACCCCATGAAGCCGGACTATCTCCTGTACATATAGAGAAGCCAACTGAGTCAATGAATACCCCATAGAAACAGGGAAAAAGTGAGCCGACTTGGTTAACCGATCTACTATAACCCAAACTGCTTCATAACCCTTTCTAGTATGTGGTAAACCGGTTACAAAATCCATGGTGATATGCTCCCATTTCCATTCAGGAATCTCTAAAGGTTGTAACAAACCTGCAGGACGTTGATGTTCCACTTTCACCTGTTGACATGTTAGGCATTTAGACACATAATCTGCAATCTCCCGTTTCATACAGTTCCACCAGAAATGATTCTTCATATCTTGATACATTTTCGTACTTCCCGGATGTATGGTATACTTTGTCTTATGAGCCACCTCTAATACTTGCAATTTAATCTCACTATCAACTGGAATACAAACCCTACCACAAAAAGTAAGAATCCCATCATTATTAAAGGCAAAGTCGGGTTGTTTACCTTCTTTCATTCCATTAACAATCTTCTGTAATTCAGGATCAATATTTTGAGCTTCTTTAATCTGTTGAAGTAGAACAGATGTAGCCTTTATATTCGCGAAACTCATGCCATGACTCGACTCATAAGGATTCCAGTCTCGCAAATCTTCTAGCAATTTCCACTCTCGTGCCATTAAATGTGCAATATAGGTGTTCCTACTCAAAGCATCTGCCACCACATTAGCCTTTCCCGGGTGATACAAAATTGTACAATCATGATCCTTCAATTTTTCCATCCATCTGCGTTGTCTCATGTTAAGTTCTTTCTGAGAAAATAAATACTTTAGGCTCTTATGATCTGTGAACACTTCAAATCTAGCCCCATATAAATAATGCCTCCGCTTGTGTAACGCAAATATAATCGCAGCCAGCTCTAAGTCATGAGTAGGATAATTCACTTCATAAGGAGTCAATTTTCTCGAGGCATAAGCAATTACCTTACCATTTTGCATTAACACACAACCCAACCCTTCTTTGGAAGCATCCGTGTAAACCACAAAATTATCTGACCCCTTAGGCAAAGCCAATACTGGAGCCACCGTCAATCTTCTTTTCAACTCCTGAAAGCTCGCTTCACATTTGTTATCCCATTCGAAGGCTATAGATTTTCGAGTCAAGCTTGTCATTGGTGTAGCAATTTTAGAAAATCCTTCAATAAATCTTCGATAATAACTTGCCAATCCCAGAAAACTACGTACCTCCGTGACTGTAGTTGGTCTCTTCCACTTAACTATGGCCTCTATTTTTGAAGGATCAACAGAAATACCGGCCTCTAACACCAGGTGTCCCAAGAAAGATACTTCTTCTAACCAGAAGGCACACTTACTAAATTTGGCAAATAATTGCTTGTCCCGAAGAACACCCAATACCATCCTCAAATGTTGCTCGTGCTCCGCCTTGGATTTAGAATAAACCAAGATATCATCTATAAAAACCACCACAAAACAATCTAGATATGGTTTGAAAACCCGGTTCATCAAATCCATAAACATCGCAGGAGCATTCGTCAACCCAAATAGCATAACCACGAACTCATAATGTCCGTACCTGGTACGTAAGGCCGTCTTTGGTATATCTTCTTCTCGGACTTTCAATTGATGATACCCGCTTCTTAAATCAAGCTTCGAATAAACCACGGACCCCTGAAGTTGATCAAACAGGTCATCGATGTGAGGTAACGGATAGTTGTTTTTTATGGCTACCTGATTAAGTTCTCGGTAGTCAATACATAACCGCAGAGTACCATCCTTCTTGTTCACAAATAATACTGGTGCACCCCAAGGAGACACACTAGGCCGGATAAACCCTTTCTCCAATAACTCCTCGAGTTGCTTCTTCAATTCCCTTAACTCTGCGGGAGCCATTCTGTATGGAGCTTTAGATATCGGTGTGGTACCTGGTAGCAGCTCAATACAAAACTCAAATTCCCGGTCCGGTGGCATACTATATTCAGTAGAAAACACGTCCGGAAACTCAGACACCACAGAAATATCCTCTAGCTTTGCTACAGACATACTTTTGTCAATCATACAAGCAAGATACCCGGTGCAACCCCCAGACAACAACTTCCTTGCCCTCAAAGCAGATATAATATGAAAACTACACATAGGTCTATCACCTTCAAAAATAAATTCAGGCAAACTCGGCACAGAAAAAGTAACCACCTTTTGATGACAATCGACAGATGCATAATGCATATAAAGCCAGTCCATACCAAGTATCACATCAAAATCCCTTATGGGCAACACTACTAGGTCAGCTTGAAGGGTATGATTACTTATAAGCACATCACAATTCTTATATACTTCTGTAGGTAGCATGCAATCTCCCATTGGAGAAGATACTTCTAACACATAAGGCATAGCATCAGGAACAACAGGTAAATGAGACACAAAATGTGATGCCACATAAGAATGAGATGATCCTGGATCTATAAGAACTCGCGCTCGCGTACTAAAAAGAAAAATGGTACCTCCTATCACTGCTGTAGACTCAGCCACCTTGTGCTGATCAATAGCAAATACTCGACCTTGAACCTTAGGCCGACCCCCACTATCCCGCTTACTACCCGAAGCCTGCTGTCCGGTACCTTCTCCCGAAGTTCCCTTACTCTTTGGGCAATCCCTTTTGAAATGTCCACTCTCACCACAGTTTAAGCATTTTCCTTGCTTCAACCAACACCGGTCTTCAGTATGGCCATCCTTGGAAAAATACTTGCAAGTCCACTTCGAACTCGAAACATTTAGCTTTGAACCCACTGATACACTTCCCATACTTTCTGCTTGCCTCTGAGGTCGACCACTCGGTCGGTTAAATCCACCCCTTTTACTTCCGGTACTCTGAGCCCTTTCTGGAACACGTACTGATGGTTTACCTCCTGTAGCAACTCCCGATTTAACTCTATGTTCATCAATGTCATTCTCAATTGCATATGCCCTCTCAACTGCTTGTCGGTAACTAGTGAGTTGTAAGGAAATAAGTTTCTTCCTATACTCTGTCTTTAATCCCTTCACGAACCTTTGAGCCCTCTTTATCTAGATGACTACAATACCTCGCAAGTTTAGTGAATTCGGAGGAATATTGCCCCACCGTCATGTTCCCTTGTACTAGATTCAGAAAATCCATCTCTCTTCGATCTTGGACAACCGAGGGAATGAACTGGGAGTTGAACTCTTTAAGGAAATCCGCCCAAGTATGTTGTACATCTTTCTCTTGCTCCCAGCTTTGGCATAACACCTTCCACCAGTGCTCCGCAGCTTTTTCTAATTTAAAAGTTGCAAAGGTTACCTTCTCTTTATCATCACATTTCAGAGCAGTGAATATCTTCTCAATACTTTCTATCCACTCCTCAGCTTTTACTGCATCAGGTTCTCCATCAAAGCTACGAGGTTGCATTTTCAGGAATTTGGCAAGACGACTGGCATAACCCTTGTCATCAGCTCCTGACTGTGTCTGCCCCAGATTATTCTGTCCTTGTTGGAGACAAATTGAGCCAATAATTGAAACATATGCTTGTAATCCACATTATGATAATTACCCACTTCCACAGAAAGAGTTTCAGATTCCTCATTTCCCTGAGTACTACTACCAATATCCTCAGAATGACTCATCTCCACCCTACACATAAACACTCGACGTTAATAAAACAACCCAAAAACCAACCCACCTAGGCCATAGACCCTATCCAGGCTTAGAGCTAACCATAGCTCTGATACCAACTGTAACGCCCCGAATCCTTAGATTTGATATGAACCGTAGAATTCGACACGTCACTACTACTTTAAAAGGGATAAAATTTAAAACTAAATACAACTATACTCCTTTAATGGTGTAGGAGAAACACTACTGAAGATGGTTCAACACTTGACCACCTCTTACCACTTTACATAACCAAAAACTAACTTCTACTCTTCCATTACTCGGCATACAAGCCGGTAAACAAACGAAGACAACTTTAATTACATATACACAACGGTACCCCAAAATTTCTGAGTTACATACTCATCCTAACCCACGTCCTCACATAACAAAAGTATAATAACCTACCCAAAAGAAATTTCCCTTAGCACCAGAACTGGATACTACGATCCTCACCTCGAGCTATCGCTAGCCTTCTTTGGATCTAAAGAAAACAAAGAAACAATAAACGGGGTGAGATAAAATCTCAGTAAGTTACTACGATAATAACATGATATGCATACATATAACAATGAAGCATACTAGTCTCACATATAGAGATATATAACAAGTAGCACATCATAAGAGTAGTAATCCTACTCATGAAGCATCACGTATAGCTAAACACATTACAAAGGATATTTCTTTCCTCCTTATTACTCCATACCCACTCATAACGTTGATGTCGATCTTCATGTTGAAAGCCGCTTCACAAAATCAGAGGAGACCCGTTACCCAGTATCTCAAACCAAGAACCAAGAACAAAAGAGCTATTCAATCATTGTGCTTAATGCTCCAATCATTGATAAAGCTAGACCCCTACTGTGATCAAGAGTAGGAGCAAACGGTCACAGATGCATAGATTCACGGTTATTACTCAGCCCCAGCTCTCATAATAAACGTGAACCTATACACCCCCGAAACACATAAACCAGCTGGACTCATAACCAAGTACACAAGTAATATTTACTTGACGATATGGAACTAGTACTAGGACCAAAGTAAGGGACTAGACCATCAACCATGTACATCACTTAGGCATAATTGCATAAAATGATCAAATCCACTTGTAACACATTTAGTATGTATCATTTACCAATTCATCTTTTAGTAATCATGAAGAGTTTAAACAATCATTTACTTATCAATATAAGTTCTCATAACACATACCAAGTACTCCCTATCATTTCCCAACACTTATGAATAAAAAATGATCAAATAAGGCTTAAACAGGGGAAGGGTGCGCACGCCTTCCCTCTAAGGGTGCGCGCGCCTCCTTAAGTCAGAAATGAGGCCTTGTCAATTTAACTAAGGGTGCGCACGCCTCCCCACAATGGGTGCGCGCGCCTCCAAACTACTGAAGCTATGGATTTCTCAATTTTAGAGGGTGCGCGCGCCTCTCCCTAAAGGGAGCGCACGCCTCCAACTAACCCCCGAAAATTTCAACTTCAGTTGATGGGTGCGTGCGCCTCCTTCTATAGGGTGCGCGCGCCTCCAAGGTCAAAAGTCAGATCCCAGAATTCAGCTCCTGGGTTGTTCTTGCCCAAAATTCATTTTACCCAACCATACAACCCCAGAAATCCTACTATTACTTTACACTTGAGCTGAACTTGGTTTGGGTGTCTAACACACCAACACCAACTATACAACACTCCTTATACCAACAGCAACTCAGAACATGAAATTCAATAACCCAAAACCTAAAATTCACTTATTTCAAATAGCTTCATGAAACTAAGGAAAATTCATAAATTCATCATATATAACCTCATATAACTTAAGAATGATCCTTTTTATCAATGAATAGGGGAATTTAGTAACTTACCTACTCCGGAGAAATATCAAAAAAAAGGGAAATTGAACCGGTAGAATTACTCTATTCAATGCCCGGAACAATTATATATATTTAGAATTTGAAACGGAGAAGTAATTGAATTGATATGAATTTATACATAATATTTTCTTACCTTTTCTTTTCTCTAATCAAGAACAATGGAGGAAGTATTCTTTCTGGGTGATTCACGCATAGAAGGAGAGAGATGGGGGATTAGGATGGGTTGTGATATTTAAAAGTTTCACCCAAACCCCTCTAGTTCCATTCTAAACAGTTAAACCCATTTACTAAAATTTCACTAAGGTCCTTAAAGTTCCACTAGCACAAATAATTCCCTTAGAATTAGTACTCCCAAAATAAATATTACCACTAACACTTTAACTAACACATATACTCAAATAATATATGCAAGTCATATAAATATTATTTACCATATAACATGTGCACATAAATCACATAATAGATTTTAATCATATTATATGAAAAATATGAAAATAAAATTGGGTGAGGCGTTACAGGGTTAATAAAGAAAAGTTAATTTGTAATGTTATTTCCTAGTTGTTTTGTCATTTTAGGATATGTAGTTAGAAGACTGAACACTTTAACCCATGAAACATCCACCTCAACAAACTTCACCAAATTTATAAGCCAACTCAGCATTATAATGAGTCAGTATGCCATATGTGTTTTTTTAACGGTAAAATAGATAAAAAACTGACGGAAGGATGACAATGACCAAAAAAGTAACGCTAAGGGGGGATAACAGAAAAACAAAATCGGGACCAAAACAAAAGAAGGTCAAAAGGTTAGGGATGTAAAAAGTATTTAACTCACCACTATGGGTATTCCATTGAAAATTACCTCCTTCTCAAAAAGAAAAATATACCCCATCCGTTTCGAAATGATTTTCACATTTTACTATTCATTTTTTTTTAGAATATGAACATTTGTTTCACTAGACATATTGTTTTTATGCACATTAATACCTAAATCACAAAAATATGAAGAAATTTTTGAGGCAATAAAATGACAAATAAAAAAATTATTTCGGGACAAAAATAGCACCAATGAGACCAACTTATTGTTTTTCACTCACACATAGGCCTGTCAATTTTAACCGTCAACCCACCAAACCCAACCCATTATTTATCCGACCCGACCCGACCCGTTAATATAACGGGTTAAAAGGGGTTACCCGACTTAACACGTGAAAATTCACGGGTTAAAGCAGGTCAACCTGCTAACCCGTCACAACCCGTTAAAATTGTCATCGCTGTCAACAGATACCTTCGCACTTGTTGCCAAAAAAAGAAAAACACCTTCCAGGCTTCCCTACTAAAAACATCGTTCCACTCCTTCAGACAATTCCCGTAATCCATTGAAAACGACGAACAAGAAACTTCCATCACCGGCGACGCCGCTGGCATCATGCTTACGGCGAATCCTCGCCGGGAGTCAATTGTTTACCGGTAAAGACCTCGAGAGTCCCTCAAAATCAAATCCCACAAACACTAAATCTGAAATAGCCCCAAAATTGCAGATAGAAATTATAGATTTATATCTTAGCCAAACGACTGATTCGAAACATATTCGTGAGTGCTTTGAATTTGCATTGAAATTTAACATGGGCTCCAAATCGAAGAGTTCTGGTGGCGTCGGCGGTGACACAGATTGTGGGTGATGATGGAATGGTAGAAAGGAAGAATTGTAGAAGATGATGGAGAAACCAGAGAGAGAGAGAGAGAAATACAACCATGGAGGCGTGATGTTACTAAAAGGTAAGTAGAGTTTTTAAATCTAATCCAACGGCATGGAGGGACTGGCTACATCCAAGGCCCTGAATTAATTATGCTATATAAAATATTTTAAAATACATAAAATAAAGTTTAAATGGAAAAAAATATTTTTGGGAGAAAGAGAGTTCCCTGAGCATCAGACAAAAATAAAAAGGAAAAAATAAATAAATTCAAGATTTCACAGGTTGACCCGGTTCAACCCGACACGTATATGACCCGATCCATTTACACGTGAAAGTAAACGGGTTGTAAAGGGATGGACCCGTCCCAACCCGCTCAATTGCCGAGCCTACTCACACATTCTCTTCTACCCACTTATCGCACGTATTTTTTAAATATTTTTTATTTATTAAAACTGTGTTTATGGCAAGGAAGGATGGGATTATATAACAACCCTAAATAAAAAAGGTGATCAAGAAACGCTATATTAGCACTCTACCAAGTTCAACAAAAAAAAAAAAAAAAAAGAAGAGAAAAATAGAAACGCTACCTTTCCGTTTGCTGTTATAGGATTCATTAACTTTACCCCAAAAAGAAAACAATTCATAGAGACGAAACCCGCGTCACCAGTTACAGGGCAAGGAAAAACCTAGGGTTTTATTTTGTCTCCGAACCATCACCCCCGGCGTGCTTCTCAAGTTCCGGTGAGTACCCGTTCGGTAATTACGTGCTTTTTCTATGAATTTGGTGAAAATTCATTTACGTAACGAATGTCTGAATGCAATCGTGTTATTGTGACAGCCAAATGAGTTTTTTTTTTTAATCAATAATTGTGAAATCTAACTTTTAAAATTAGGGCACAGTACATTTGGTTTGGTATCTTTTGGGCAAGTTTTGTATGTTGTTCAGGAATGTTATGAATTTCAATGCTTATAGGGTGGATATTAGAGGTGATCGTTTCACAATAATTGTGTTCTCACTACACAGGTTTCCGTTTAGTTTCAACTGAATGACAACTGTGGCTATTTGGTTTTTGACATGCAGTGGCAAAGCCAGGAATTTTGTAGAAGGGGTCAAAAGTGTGAAATAGTGTTTTTTTTTCTAAAATCAAGGGGTTAAAATGATAAAATTTCCCTTAGTAGGGGTAAAATTAATAAATTTTTAATATTGGTTGTGGTAAAAACATAGTTGTCAAAGGCGAAAGGCGAGAGGCGGGCGAAATGTACTTAGGAAAGGCGAAAAGCGAGGCGAGAGGCGGGCGTCATAAAGGCGAGCAAGGAAGAAAATAAAACTAAAAAATAGTAACCCGTCTACACGTGCTTTGCACGAAATACTAATTTTCTATTTTTTAAATTATTATTTTGCTCTTTTTATATTTTTTATTCAATAAAGTAGCATAACATTTATTTGTAATATGAATATATTATATATAAAAAATAATTTTCTAATTATAATTAACTAAAATAGTAACCATCATCTTAACTAACCCGTGCTCTACACGTGCTTTGCACGAAATACTAATTTTATATTTTTTTAATTATTTTTTTGCTCTTTTTATATTTTTTATTCAATAAAGTAGCATAATATTTATTTGTAATATAAATATATTATATATAAAAAATAATTTTCTAATTATAATTAACTAAAATAGTAACCATCATCTTAACTAATACTATTAATAGTAATAATTAATCGATATTATAATTATCATAATTAAAAAAATACTATTAACAGTACTTATTAATATCTATAATAACTATTATAATTAACTAATTTTATTAATAACAATGATAACCTAATATAGTAACTATTATGATTAACTAATACTATTAATAGTAAAAATTAACATATATTGTAACTGTCATGATTAACTAATAATATTAATAGTAATCATTAATTTATAGAGTAACTATTATACTTAACTAATACTATTAATAGTAATAGTTTTTTTAAAATTATATAGTAACTATTATTGTTAACTAATAATATTAATAATAATAGTTAACTAATATTGTTAACAAATACTATTAATAGTAATAGTTAACTAATATAGTAACTATTATAGTTAACTAATACTAACAATAGTAATAGTTAACTTGTATAGTACTCCCTTCGTCCCAATTTAAAGTTCTTAGTTTGACTTTCCACAGAGGTTAAGAAAAGATAAATGTTGTGAGTGTGAAAAGTAAAGTAGGAAAAAGAAAGTGGGTATGGAGTTTTTGTTGTGAGAATGACAAGTGGGTCCTATTATCCATTTTAGGTAATAACGTAAAGTAAGAACCTTAAACTGAGACAGACCAAAAAAGAAAGTAAGAACCTTAAATCTGGACATAGGAAGTAACTATTATAGTTAACTAATATAACAATAGTAATAGTTAACTTGTATAGTACTCCCTCCGTCCCATTTAAAGTTCTTTGTTTGACTTTGCACGGAGATTAATAAAAAAATAAATGTTGTGAGTATGAAAAGTAAAGTAGGAAAAAGAAAGTGGGTATGGAGTTTTTGTTGTGAGAATTACAAGTGGGTCCTATTGTCCATTTTAGGTAATAATGTAAAGTAAGAACCTTAAATTGGGACAGACCAAAAAAGAAAGTAAGAACCTTAAAGCTGGACAGATGGAGTAACTATTATAGTTAATTAATACTATTAATAGTAATAGTTAACTTGTATAGTAACTATTATACTTAACTAATATTATTATTAGTAATAGTTAAATCTCTATATTATAATACAAGTCAAAAATAACCACCTATTGACAAAAGACAAAGAAGGGTCAAGATTCGTCCGTAACCGCTCCAATCCAATGGCTTACATTTTTTCTGAATTTTTTGTTTTTTATTTCGATGGCTCAAGATCAACTTTACGAAAATATCCGACGGCTCTCATTTGACAGTTTCTACATTTTCTTATTCCCCTTCCTGCCCTTCCCATGTATTTCCTCCCCCAAAATCATATCGTCAAACCCTTTTCTTTCTCCTCCGTAATGGTGACCTTCACTTGCTTTGCCCATTGCTCCCTTTCCGGTCAACTCAGGCTGCCAATTCCGGTCGGTTTTCTTCCTCATTTCATAAACGGCCTAAATTCAACCCTACCTTCAACCATAACTGCCTACGGAAACTGCTTAACCATATCCACGACTCTCCGTTTCCACTCACCAACAATTGGAGATCGTTGCTCTCAATAAAAAAAAAAAAAAAAACAATTGGAGATCGTTTGATTTGAGGTGAGAGAAGAAGTCCGTTCAGAAAGCCCTTTGCAGTAAGAGAAGAGTGTCAAAGGCAAAATAACTGCACCACAATCCTCACACTTCCATGGCCTTTATGAAGATATTTTTAATTTTAGTCTCCATCCTTTTTAACTTAATTTTTCCTCCCAACCAACACATACTTTCTCATTAATATTGATAAAATTTAGTAGTAAAAATACTTTCTCACTAATATTGATAAAATTTAGTAGTAAAAACTCCATTAAAGAAATAACCCTAGCTTATTTTCAGTTTTGTACAGATTCACTGCAGAGGAAATTAAATGAAGTACTCCCAATTAAATGAAGTACTCCCGATACAAAGTATGGAAAAGTGTTTTGAGTTTCTCATTTTTTGATTTATCATGACAAAAGTTTAGGGGAATTTTTGTGATTTTTTTTTTTTTTTTTGGATATGTTTGTGCATTTCTAAAGTGTTAGGACCAAAGTTTGTTGTTTAAGTGTTTTTGTATGAATTGTTAGTCTGCAATTTATGAAGTTTTTTGTCGTTATGTGGTTTGAACTTCAAAGGATTGAAATGTTTATAGGTTGTGAGTGTGAGTGTTCTAAGATTTAGGAGTTAAACTTTGTTTAGGCTTGGTGTAGGGTTGTTCCTTCTTTGTTCATGAGTACTATCAACTGTCTGTCTTGAAGGTTGTTGTCATGTTTAAGATTGCATGTTTAATTACGGTTGCTGCCATGTTTGAAAGGAAGGAAAGGATTTTGTCGGGTTGTGTTTGCAGTGAAATCTCTCGGGCCATCCTACTCTACTTTGAAATGTAGACATCCATTTGGTCAAGATTATAGTCATTAACGTGGAGCTGCAGACAAGTGTATTGTAGAGGGTGTAACTAATGAAATTCTAATTAAGAAATTTGGTGGTGCGCGAGGGATACAGTTTGAGGGAGTTTTTTTTTAGTCATTTGGTTTTATTTTCACCATGAAAGTCAAAAATTTTTGGTACCATTTCTGTCATGAAATATGTCCATTACCCTTTTTAAGCTTTCGGTTTTCTGTTAACATAATTGTAACATTATGATTCTAATTATCTGCATTCTAATGGAAGTTCCACTCTTTTCATAGTTTCCGTTGAAATTTATCTGCACTAGCAGGTAACCCGTGCGCGGGAAACTAATTTGTCAGTTTTTTTCTATTTTGTTTTTTTGCTATTTTTATTTAATAAAGAAACATAATATTTTTGGGTATATAAGTATATTGTATATGAATTAAAACATTTCCATACAAATTTAAGACACTTGTGTTAATTTTTTTAGCTTTTGTTGCATATAATTTGTATTTATTATGATAATTAAAACTTGAAATTAAAGATGATTTATTATTATTATGAATTAAATTTTAATTCTATACATGATTGACTTAATAATATTAGCTATTGTCCATTAAATTATTTTTTATTATATATACACATTATAATTAGTAAATATAAAAGTCTATAGTGCACATATAATGTGTTAGTAGAATAATAAATTAATTAACTAATAATATTAATAGTAATAATTTTTATATCTAGTGACTGTTATGATTAATTAATACTCCCTTTTTTTAGAGTAAGAGTCCTACTTTGCTTATGCACACTTATTAAAAAATAATAGAAAATGGGTAATTATTGCAGGTGGGCTGATAATATAGATGTCCAAAACACAATTCATAGTGCAATTGGACAATATATAAGTTAGTAAGTTTGGTCTTTTTGTAATTATAAAAGCATTAGAAAGAAAATATAGTCCAAAACACTATTCATATTTTCTTATAATTTATCAATTTGAGAAAGACTCTCTGGAATATATTAAAATAGAAAGTAGAACTCTAACTCTTAGACGGAGTGAGTACTGCTAATACTAAATAGTAGCATATATTATATAATTATTAACTGATACTATTAATAATAGTTAATTTATATAACAATTATGGTTAACTAATACTATTATTAATAGCAATAATTAATATATATATATATATATATATGATAAAAATTATGATTAACTAATACTATTAATTAATAATAATTTTTAATTATTTAATAATTAACTCTTATTAAAAATATATAAAATATAATAATAGTTTACTATTAATAATTAATTATTATTTTCTTAATATCAGTATTAGCTAATACTATTAATTATTACATAAAGTAACTATTACTATTATTAGTAATAGTTAACTATAATAGTTAACTATTACTAATAATAGTAATAGTTACTATAATAGTTACCCTATATAGTAACTAATACTATTAGCTAATACTATTAGCTAAGAAAAAGAATTTGAAAAATCACATATTTATGTTGGTAGGATTGATGTGGCATCACCATATGCAAGATTTTCTATAATTTTTCCACATATCAACACTATAACTCTCCTCACCAACTTTAATATATATATATATATATATATATATATAGATTTCCTTTGAAAGTTAACTTCAGGTAGTGGGGTAATTTATGGTGGGTGTATATTCAAAGGTGAGGCATGTACAAGTCTGTGTGTTTATGTGCAGCACATGTTTGTCTTTCAACAAAATTGGTTGAGACTATTTAAAAATAAATTGAAGTACTTTATCTTGAAATTAAATGTACATTTATTCTCAAGTTGATGCAAAAATCAAGGACAAAATCAGGCAATATCAATTTGTTTAACAAAACCATTTTCACTATTTGATTTTGATGAATATCGAGATATTGGGGGCGCTTTTAATGGTGTACATTTTCCACTTTTTTTTCACTTGACCACCATGTATACTCTGTCATCGTGCCATTGGCACGGGCACGGATACTAGTTATATCATAACCAAGGGCGGATCTTGCATGTAAATCGGGGGTACACGTGCACCGGTCAACTCAATTTTTCAACTATGTTTTTGTTTACTAAGTGCACCCCCCAAAAATAATAATTAAAGTGGTAATTTAACTAAAAGGGATGTGAACTTAGTAGAAGGAAAAATTTAACAACGCTGACCTAAACGAAGCGGTGCCGCGGAGCCACGCATTCGCGAAATCAGGGAAAAACAAACAAACTTACCGATGCGACCTTTGCTCCGTGGACGAGAGAAAGAAAGAGCGCAGATCCGCCTCGATCTTCATCGCCAAGCTTCTTAATCCTTTGCACAATTGCACTCTTCACTCTCGTAAGCATCCTCAAGTCTCTCATCTACTTTCTCTCTCCGAATTGAAGTAAATTGACATCTAGGGTTTGTATATAAATTTGGGGCTTTGATATTTCTTTTCAAATTTCATGGGTGATTTCAATATAATTGTTGATTAAATGTTTGAATTTAAATATACATATATGTGTGTGTTTGATGGTTATTCCATTGATGTTTTTGTAGAATTGTTAGTGTTTTTGGTTGATCATTGAATATGGACACATTTCTTATCAAAAGGAAAAAAATTGGGGATGGTGAAACTAGTTTTGGGGTGGGTAATTCCTAGTCAACAATCAGTCCTTGTGATGGCTTCTGCTAGTAAATAATTTGTTGATATGAGTACTCTTCCTTCGGATCCTGCAGTTAGAAAAAGCATTTATGAAAACGCGTAAGGGACAAATTTACTTTGTTAGTTGTGTTGTTTTCTTTTATGACAATTGTTTTGAACTTATGTACTTAAGTATGTACTTGAATATAATTGCGTTTTGAATTTTTTTGGTATGAAGTTATTTAGTGTAAATTATGCACCCGGTGTTTGGAAATCCTAGATCCACCACTGATCATAACTATTATTATTAGCTAATAATATTAGCTAATATTGGGAATATCATAGGTCACACATATTTAGGATGGTGATGATGTGGCTTCAAAACTAATAATTCTAAAAGAAAAGGCGCATGAATTAAAATTACGAAGTTCAAATTAACAAAACAAGTACTAGTTTAAGCAAGTGAAATAAACTTAAGCTCTTAAATATTATCAAGAAAAGAAATCAAGCTCTAAAGTCCTGCAAAAGTAAATGAAAATTTGTAAAACATGGGAAAAAGAAAAGAAAAGAAGAGATAAAAAATGCAAAAAGGCGAGCGGCGGGCGGGTAAAAGGTGAGCAAGGCGAACGCCTTGTGAAAAAAGGCGTACATCCGCTTGCCTGACTACAAAAAGGCGACCAACCCCCCATGGCGCCAAAAAGGCGAGGCGGGCGGTCGCCTTTGACATCTATGGTAAAAATGACAACTCCAAAATCAAGGGGGTGGATTGACCCCCATGGCCTAGGCGTGGCTTCGCACTGTCGAGATACTATGTGTTTCTTGTCTGATATGCGTCTTGAAATAGTTAGCATGTGAGATGTAGGCAATATGTGTTTTGTTTTTCCCGATTCCTTATATGTGAATGGGCGTGTTTTTTTTTTGAGATGTGATTACCGCGAACATGTAGTCTTTTCACAAATTCATTTACGTAAATCTTTGTTGAACAGAAGTTATGTATGCGAATCTGGGTGCTTTGGATACTTGATCCCTTTTTCTTGTGTTTTAATGCCATTATTGCATTGTGTGGTATAACAGCTTGATTAGGCTGTGAAGGTGAGATAGAACATGGACTCTTCAGACGATGAGGGTGTTGTTTTGCCACAGGCTGTGTCGGGCTATCATTTTGAAGATGCTGAAAGCAGACCCATCTCTTTTGCGGAGTTACCGGTGCAATGGAGTGAGAAGGTTAGCCCAGATCGCGGCGATAAAGAAATCTATCTTCGTGGGGCTGCAGACAATGGGCTTCTGCCAGTGCACAAGCAGGTGACTGCTTGGAAGTATAACATTTCACTAGCAAAGCCAGAAATATCAGTGCTTACTAAAGACAATAATTGGATCAAGCTTGAAAAGCCAAGAAAGATTTTTGAAGATACAATTAGGACCATTCTGATCACCGTGCGTTGTCTGCACTTCCTCAAAAGGAATCCAGATGCACCTGGGAATGCTTTATGGGAGCGCCTCTCTAGAGTTTTCAGGTACCCATATGAAGATGTTAGCTTCCTATTATCACCCTTATGTAACCTTTTACTATAATTTGATAATGTCTTGCAATTTTGTAGCTTGTTTGATCCTAGGCCTTCTGAGAATGATCTGATAGATCATATTGAATTCATTCGTGAAGCTGTCAAAAAGGATGAAGTATTAGCGAAATCCAAGGTTGGTGATGTTTCTCTGTTCTCCATTTTGGGAAGAATAGGAAAGACAGGAAAACACAGAAACTGCATCTTTGTAGTTTATGCAAATCAGTAGCTTCCCATATCGTTGAATTTGTTTTACCTGTCATATTTTTTCCAGCTTCATCAGAGCACTTGGGTTTATTTACATCATCATAAGATACGCAATATGAGAATAAATTAAATTTAGCAATTTTGATTGTTCTTTTTGAGATGAGTTAGAATGGACTATGGTGTGAGTAGTAGCTTACTTAGAGTTTGCCAACTATTACTGCTGAATTTAATTGTATTTTGCTGATCAAAGGAAAATTTAAATTATTTGACAGTTTCTAGCTGCATTTCTTGAGGAGAAACCCAGGAAAAGGAAAGCCGTTTCTGAGGTTATGGTCTAACTTCTTAAGTATCCTCTACACTTTGCTTAAGTTTGATATTTGAGAAAAAAATGCGTGTTTGAATAAGCAGGATGCTGGATCATTGACAAGGCCAGATTTCATAGTTGATGATGTTACTGAGGAACCTGAAGATGATGACTCACCCCATAAAGACGACGAGGATGAAGAGTCCGATGAAGAGAATGACCCTTTTGATTCAGTTTGTGCAATTTGTGATAATGGTGGTGACCTTTTGTGGTATGTATTTTTCATGTTATCTTTGGTTGCAGGGATCTTTCTATATGTATCATGTTATATGTCCTCTTGTATGTTTAATAAACCAGTAACAATGGTTGCTCCTCCTCCCATCTGTCCCTCCCCCACCCCCGCTGGGTCATTTTTAAACATGATATCATTAAGGTTGTAAATATATCCATACAAAAAGGAAATTCAGTAACGATGGACTGCCTAGAGTAGCTCCATCCGTGTTTAATTTGAACTCAGTTAAAAAAGGAGTCTAGTGAATCCAAATTAAACAATATGCCATTTTTGAGGGGGATGCACATTAAGAAAAAAGAATTTGATTCCTCTCACTCCTTGTAGCTTTGTATTGATTAACCATTAGAGCCAATGATTGCTCACTTTTTCAAAGTAAGAAAGAATGGTTAGAAATGCAAACCTGGATTATGGGTGATGGAAGTGGTAAGACATTGAAACACTGTGACACCCAGTCCTGATTCCACAAGGAACCGGTGTGTTAAACTTGAACTTCAACTTAACCATGCGGAAACTTCATTAAGAAAAGTAATCAAATGCCATTTTACGCAATATAGTACTTTGTCAACAGAGCTGTTATCATGGGAGTATGTGTTGTTGGGACCGAGAATGTCTTGCGAATCTAAACGGAGTTGCATTTACCAATATTTTGTATTTTGTTGTTTGGGATATATTCTTAAATTAATGCCACTCGATACGTTTCGTGGTCTATTTTTGTGTGATGCAGTTGTGATGGGAAGTGTCTAAGATCGTTTCATGCAACTGAAGAGGCTGGTGAAGACTCTTCGTGCCTTTCTCTGGGCTTCTCTGCTGAACAAGTAGAGGTACTCATAACGGTTATTTTTTCTGCTCAAGGCTAATTAACTCTATATTCCTATATGTACTGTAGAAGATCTTTTTTTATACTCCTTGTATTGTTACACCTCCACTCAAATATGCTTTTTGTTTTGCAGGCAACACCAACTTTTATTTGTGAGAATTGTCAGCATGACAAGCACCAATGCTATGTTTGTGGAGAGTTGGGGTCTTCCAATAAGTCAAAGGGTGCTGAGGTTTGTGCGACTGCTACTGAAAATATGAATTATTTTTTCATGTGGGTTCCTACTTGAGCCTTCTTTTTTCATCACGGACATGTTACTTGATTAAGGGAAATCTTTTGAGAAAGTTCAAAGTCCTGAAGTTGTTTTAATATTTACTTCGGTAAATTATTGCTTAGAGGTTGTCCAAGTCATATTGATTGCTAGACCTATTTGTCCTTGACATTTGGGTCTAACAGTATTCTATAGTCTATTATTTGCTGTCTTTTACTTTTCCTTCTTTTTACATTTTCCTCTTTCTAATAAATTACCCTGCTTTTGGTCCATAAAATAAAATAAAAGAGCTGAAAAAAAACAAGAACATGTACTTATCAAACTAAGACTTCGCAAGAAAATAACTCACTTCATTTAAGATTCAAGCAGACAGTAATTGGTAATGTAAACTAGTAAATAATGCAGACATTGTAAACTGTATTCTATGGGCAACGTTTAATTACGAATAATATGTTTTTTTTTTTTTAAATAAATTATATTTGAAAGTAAGGAATATTGAATCAGATGAACAAGGCGTCCCTCGAATTGCATAAATAATTTAGATAGTATACGTATTAATATGAAGTCCAAATTGTTCTGTAGTCTGGAGTATAGAACCACATCTTATGAGCAATAAAATGAACGTGCATCATATAACAAGAGAATGACGAAAAATGTGTTCGAGATTATTGTTCAAAGAAGAGTAGGTCATATTTCAGGGTGCTGACTATCTCCTTTCCGAAAAACCCTAGAAAAAATTAAACTGTTCCGAAAGGATGAAAACTGGGAGAAAGTAGGAAAGAGTTATAGTTACCCAGAAAACCTTGATAAATACTGCCATTTTCTGGGAAGGAACACCAATAACGAACAATAAGATTGTCCTTTTAAGGTCTCGGCCAAAAATCGCTGCATGTCATCGATATACTCCCTCTATCCTTAAATGAATGTCCATTTTCTCAAGAATTATGTCTCTAAATGAGTTCTCACCTTTAATAACAGTATATCCAATGTATAGATGCAAAACTTAAGGTTTATAAGTTGGATACAAAGGGTATTATGGATCTTTCTTACTGAATTTCTAAAACTCATTCTTTCTTCAAAATGTCCTTCAACTATAAATGGACATTCATTTAAGAATAGAGGGAGGGAGTACATGATATGGTTGATGCAGTTTAGGTGATACAGTCGATAGTCAATACCGCTAGGTCCCAATACACCAACCGTTTCAAGTTGGTGACGGTGTTAACTATATTGCATGTACTGTATAATGGTATTTGATTTTGACGACTATGATTATGAGATGTGATTATGATTTGTTTCTCTGACAAGGTTCTTATTCTAGTACACATCTAGGGTTTGTCCTGGACGAAACTGTTAGATAATATCTAGTCAGGAGGGGCGAGCTGAGGCCACCAGCGCATGTGTGCATATGATTTTATTTTTGTTGTTACTATCATTATAAGTTTTGGACATATGTGTGGTTATTATGTGACACATCATATCAAGAGCTCCGTTTTCTCGAACTTTGTACAGGTTTTCCAATGTAGTTCTGCGACATGTGGCCATTTCTACCACCCACATTGTGTTGCAAAGCTGCTTCATCGTGAAAGTGAAGCCGAGGCGAAGGACCTCGAGGAAAAGATTGCGGGCGGGGACCCATTTATGTGTCCTGCCCACAAATGCGCTATCTGTAAGCAGGCTGAGAATGAAGAAGACTCTGACTTGCGATTTGCTACATGTAGACGCTGTCCCAAGTCATACCATAGGAAATGCATGCCCAGGTTCATATTCGTTTCTTCTTAACATTCACTTTCTTACTTTACAGTGCTCTAAATGATGTTATCAGTTATACTTATGTTGTGGTTGGCAATACTCAACAGGAAGATTGTCTTGTATGATTCAGAGGATGAGGATGTTGAAGCTAGGGCTTGGCCAAATCTTTTGCCAAAAAACCGTATATTGATCTATTGCATGTAAGTTCTGTATTGGTAATTATGGTTCTGTTATCATTTTTTTTTTTTTTTTTTTTTTTGTAATTTTTCATCTAAACTATAAAGCTCTGTCTTAATCATCTTTGTTTTTTCTCATCAGGAAGCATGATATTGATGGTGAGCTCAAGACTCCATCAAGGGATCACATAAAATTTCCATATACTGAATTGAAGAAGAAAAAGAAGAAGCGAGCATCAGAGGTGCAATCAAGCAGCAGAAAAGAGGCAGTCAAGTCAACAAATCTTACATCGGGAAGTGTGCCCGAAAAGATATCTGCTGTGAAGCCATCTAAAGGCGTTGAAAAGTTTTCTTCAGTTGGAAAACAGAACAATCCTTTAAAAAGGAGACTCGGAAAGCCGTCCGTGCCCGAACCATCGAAGAAGCAGAGAGTAGTGAGTGCATCTGAAAAGTTTTTTAATAGGAGTTCCTCAATAAAAGTAAAGAAGTCCGTCCCGGGCGGCGAAAACCAAAAATCACTGGGTAGTATGTTGTATGACCACTATGACATGATGATGAATAAGGGATCTGAGCCAGTCAAGTCCAAGGAGGATATCACTCCTGTAGGTGAACAGCAGCATACTCCTCTAGATAATGATTCAAAAAATAGGTTATGCATTCCTCCCTTTTGCCACATTGCTTGATTTGCTTTCCCTTTATATGTGCATTTCTACACCTATGTTAAAACTAGATAATCCCATGTTCTCAAATAATCACATTTACATACTATGATGCAGGATATTGGCAATGATGAGGGAGGCTACTTCTTCGGTTACACTGGAAGAGGTCATAGAGAAGCACAAAGTGCCAACAACTCATACAAACGCTTCAAGAAATCGTGTTGACAAAAGTATTACCTTGGGGAAGGTGGAGCGTTCTGTTGAGGTATGTTCAAGTGATAAACTAGTTCACTTTCACCTCTGTAACCAGGGTTATATGTAAGTTTTTCAGTTTTTTCTGATTGCAATTTATTTGTTATGTTTACAGGCTCTTCGTTTAGCTGTGAAGAAGCTAGATGATGGATGCAGTATTGAAGATGCAAAAGCTGTTTGTGATCCTGGGGTTCTCCAACAGATAATGAAGTGGAAGGTATTATAATTTCTGATCCTAGTGCCGGTTGTTATGGTGTTTTTGTTGCCAATCTGGTGTATTTTAGCTTTTAACTAAGATGATTGTTTCCCGATTTATATCTCACTTAATCTTATGTTTTGTTAAAGTTGCTGAGACGCTTTTACCCCTAAAAGTGTTCAGAGATAGGAGTACATAGGAGCCTTGCTGCGTAAATTTTACTGTATTCTTTGTTTAATCAATCATTGTAGTGGGTATGATACTAGGTGTGGCGTAATGGCATGTAATGACAAGCCTATTTTTATTTTTTGCATCGTAAAAGCAAACTAAGTACTTGGTGTGGTTTTAAAATGTGATGTCGGCTAATTTTATTAATAGTCAAGAAAGGCTAAGGGGTAAAATGTTGGAAATTTCACTTCATTTGAGGGAAGCAAGAGGAGATTTTATTCAAGCAGCGTACTTGTGGCCTGTGGGTTGACAGGATAGGTCTGTAACCTGCTCATATAGAGAGATAAAGGATCTCTCTCATTTGAATTGTCTTTTTACTTATATGTTATGCCTCGTGCGTGGAAGGTGTATACATGATTTTACATCGTTTATATTATATCTACACTTTTTGGTATTGTTTGCTTCACCATTGAATTTGAAGAGGTTTTTCTTTTTATAGCTATTGGACATCTTTGGTTGGGTTTGATATTACACATGTAATACTCTCTTTGTTGTTATTATTATTATTATTTTTATTATTGTTATTATTATTGTTACTTTTTTTTTTGCAGGACAAGCTGAGAGTGTATCTTGCTCCATTCTTGCATGGCATGCGTTATACATCTTTTGGTCGCCACTTTACAAAAGTGGAGAAGCTAACAGAAGTAAGTGGATCTCTAGATGAAATAAGCCTCCTTTTTACTCCCTCTGTATCGTAAAGTTAGTCCCACTTTTATTTGCTTTTAGTCTGAATGAAACTTGAGCAATATTTTTGGTTTCTTCTAATTATCTTAATGAAAATCTAAAACTTGTTATTGATACACCGTTATAAATATTATCGTAACAAGTGTCAAATTTTCATTAGGATAATCAAGAGTAACCTAAATTATTGCTCAAAGTTCATTAAAACTAACAAGGAAAAAATAGGGACTAACTTTCCGGGATGAAAGGAGTAATTGACAAATCTTTAATTTTATCCATTTTCCTTTCATCTTCTAGAGTGTCGTAGTTTGATCCGCCAAAACAGCTGCAATTGTTAATGGATGTTAATTTATTATATCATGAAGTGATTGATTCAATTATATCATGCAGATTGTTGATATTCTCCATTGGTATGTCCGAGAAGGTGACACGGTAACAATTCCTGCTCCTGACTCTGAAGTGATTGATTTGGGTTAATGAGTGTGCCATTTTTGCAAATGTCCCTCAAAGTGAAATTTGGACTTTCACTTGGGGACGGAGGGATTAGTTTTTATGTTTTCGCAAATGTATTTTATGGCGTCCTTTCTATTTTATTTTTTTACTGTGCATTTTGGAGTTCAGTTTATAGCTTCGTAGCATAAATAACTTGTGTTTCTTGTTTTAATTAACATCAAATATTGGGTTTAACTGTAAAACTCAACTTGAATTTACTCAATTCTTTACTCAGCGTGCCTGATCTGTTATTGTTTTTTCTCACAGATAGTTGACTTCTGTTGTGGCGCTAATGATTTTAGTTCCATCATGAAACTGAAGCTTGATGAGACGGGCAAGCAGTGCTCCTACAAAAACTATGACGTTCTTCAAGCTAAGGTGACTCTATTTTGTAGTTTTTAACAGTGACCAATCCAATAAATAATAATTGCATATAGTTAAAGCTGGAACGAAATAAGAATCTGGTTTTGTTTTTAAGACATTGGGTGTCGTCAAACACATATGGAACTCCCAAAACTCTTTGAAAAATGCTCCTTCGTCCCAGAAAGTTAGTCCCACTTTTTTCAGTTGTTAATTTGAATGAACGTTGAGCAATAATGTAGGTTACTTTTAATTATCCTAACGAGAATCTAAAAACTTATTGTTGATACCATTATAAATATTATCAATAATTAATTTTAGTTTCCCATCAAGATAATTAAAAGTAACCTAAATTATTTCTTGAAGTTGGTTCAAACTAACGATGAAAAAAGGACTAACTTTCCCGTACGGAGAGAGTATATGATAGGAGTTTGGGTGAATCACAGTATTAGATTGTAGTATTTGTTAGCTAATTATGGGTATCATTGTTGTTGGGTTAATTATGTTTTTGATTGCTGTAAGGCTGTTATATCTAGGTTCTTAGCTGTTAATTACTGGAAATTTGGTTGCTATTGAGTCGGATAAATTATGCTTTCTTAAGGGGGTTAAAATTTTCTTTCCTCAACTTAACAGCTATAATTTCAAACTTTAATTTGGAATATCTTTCTTTCTTTCTTTCTTTTTTTTTTTTTTTTTTTGAAACCGTAATAATTTTTCTATCTTTGTGGGAGTATCTAATAGCGTACTATGAAATTTTGTGTTTTAGAATTTATATTTCAACACGTTCATTATTATTATTTATATGTTTTGTTCTTTTACGTTAATAAAGTTTTATCCGACTGTAATTGAAGAGGGTGCGGGTGTGTTCCAAGAATAATGAAGCAACCATTTGCGTTTTGAGTGTTCCATTTTCATTATCTTGTGAATTTGTTGTTTTATATCATTGCTTCATTGGATGCTTGTGATTCTTAACTGCAGAACGATGTTAATTTTGAAAAGAGGGATTGGATGACTGTCCAGCCAAGGGAGCTGCCATCTGGGTCGCAATTGGTTAGAAATACTACTTCCTCCCCCCCCCCCCCCCCCCCAAAAAAAAAAAAAAATAAATAAAAAAAAAAAAATAAAAAATTGTTTTCTTTATTCACGACAATTCATTTATACTTTGAACTTGGCAACATTTTGTTTCATTTCACCAACTTTCTCGTTTTGTCTGTTGAGTAGATAATGGGTCTAAACCCTCCTTTTGGAGTTAAAGCATCCCTTGCGAACAAGTTCATAGACAAGGCACTTCAGTTCAAGCCAAAGCTCCTTATCCTTATAGTTCCACCGGAGACTGAAAGGTTTCTTCTTGCTTACTGTCTCATCTTTCTTTCCCTTTGTGCGTCCGTCCGTCTTGTCTCTCTCTGAATGTGTTCTTTTTTTCTTCTCAACCAGGTTGGATAGAAAACGTCCTCCATATGATCTCATTTGGGAGGATGAGGTGTTACTTGCTGGCAAGGTGAGTCATTTGTTAGTGCATGTGTGTATATATACTCCCTCCGTCCCATAATAAGGGGCACATGTTTCTTTTTCTTTTTTTCGCTAGTCTCATCAATAAGTCACATTACTCAAAATGAAAACTTTATTCTAGTACCTTTTTAATAAATGAGACCCACTTGTCATACTCAAAACAAATACTCCCTCCGTCCCACCTCACTTGAGACCTAAGAGGTGGGCACAATAACTAAGGAAAAAGGATAAAGTAAAGAAAATGTGTGGTAGAAAATGAAGAGAGGGAATGAGTGGGGTAAATAGTAGTGTTGATTGATTAAATTGAGTGGTGAAAAATGAAGAAAGAGAATGAGTGGTAGGGTAGTTTGAATATAAAATAATAAAAAGATGGCTATTTTGGGGAGTCTCAAGTGAAGTGGGACGGACCAAAATGGAAATAAGTCTCAAGTGAGGTGGGACGGAGGGAGTATTCACTAACTATGCCTTATTTTCTCTCTTCTGCTTTACTTTCCATACTAACAACACCTACTTCACTACCAATATTTTTAAATAAATATACTCTCTACTTGATTCCCTCGCACTTTTCATTTTGTGCCCCTTGTTATGGGACGGAGGGAGTATCTATACATTATATTGCTAGTTATTTTTTTTCTTTAGTGGCAGAAAGCTGTGCCTTGAAACTTTTTTTTTTTTTTTCCAGTCATTTTACTTGCCCGGGTCAGTGGATGTTAATGACAAGCAAATTGATCAATGGAACGTAACTGCACCACCCCTCTACCTCTGGAGTCGCCAAGATTGGACCGGTAAGCATAAGGCAATTGCAAAGCAGCATGGTCATGTTTCTAGATATGAAGGTGACTCGACCATAGCTAAAGTTGATTCTCCATTGAAGCATGAGGTTGTTAAGGCTGAAATTCCCAAACCATCATCATATAATCAACCAGACAAAACTGAAGAACCGAAAAAGATGCCAGAAAAGGCAGCAGTAAGCGTGCCAGAAAATCAAAGAAGCCATGGTCAAGATCTTGGTGGAGCAGAAGGTAAAAAAGAAAACCCGGCCCATGAGAGAAATGAATCTAGTGAAACACCTAAGAAGAAGACCCGCCGTAGCCAAAAAAAGAAAATAAAGGGGGATATTAGGGTGTCTGACGATATAGTCACTGACGATAAACAGAAAGAGCGAAATTCCCATTCCGCCCCTCGCCCGTCTGAACCACGTCATTCTCCCTTACCTTCAGATACTGGATTTGAGGGACGCGAAAAGTTTGACCGAAGCCTGAAGTCAACACCACGTACGCATCACGAAGGAGCATCTGGTAGGACACGTGAGGATGATGACATGGCACGGAGAATCAGCCCAAGCACCAATTATAGAAGATCATCTAGCAGGACACGTGAGGATGACATGGCACGGGGAATCAGCCCTAACCCCACGGAATTATATGGAGGCTCGACCCACGGACTTCATTCTGGGGCCCAGTTTCCAGGTTATCAGAGGGATCACATTGATCGTGGTTATCCTTCTAGGTCTTATACCGACGATGCACGATCTTCTTTGGGTCAAGGTCAAAGGAACAGCTACTTTGCGGGTCACGAGCCAGGTTTACCAGCTTCATACGTGCATCCACCTGCGGTGGCCCCACCATCATACAATGGGATGAGCACATCCACTATGCAGAGGTATGCACCTAGACTGGATGAGTTGAACCACACCAGAATAAATAGCCTGGCTCCTCCTGAACCCCTGGTCAACAGAAGTGGGGCCTATGGTCATCATCCGATTCATAGACCGGGGCTGGGGGTCTATGATCATCATGTTCCTGGACCTGGGGGCTATGATCCTCTGGTTCATGGACCGAGGGCCTATGATGATCCTCTTCATAGACCTGGACCTCGAGTTGGTACTTCGGGATTTGCTCCAGGCCTGTACGGCCCCTTCTCCCAGAATAACTCGTCTGGATGGCTTAACGAGTGAGTGCACTCTACTCTGTATAAATTAAACCTCTGGTTATGTGCTGCTCGCAGTTTTGGATACTTGTTGACTTTATCTGAAGAGTGGTGTTATGCTCATGTTATAAGTTGGCTTAGTACTTAGACGACAATCTGCATGAGGTTTTTTTTTTTTTTTTTTTTGATAAATATAATCTCCCATAAGGAATCCGTTTTGTCATCTGAAGTTTTTGAACTTAGCTTGTTTGCTTTGAAATAAATTTGGGGAAAAGGTATGGACCAATTTTCTATTTGCTGCCAAACTTGTTATCTTAGCTGGAATTGCATGTCGGTTCGATTATTTGTGTGGGTCAATGTCAATATTCGAGACAAGATTTTCAATGCTTTTAGAGGTAAAGAAGACGACAGCCACATGATTAAACCAATCAAAGCTAACAAGATAGAGCAGAACCAGTATCAGCCTTACATTTTCCATATAAATAACCTTTGGAACATAAAAACTGTACATATATTCACGTGCATATTTTGACGGAAAACAGTTGGTAGTTATTGATTTGTTATTAAGCTATACTACCTCCGTCCCAATTTAAACTTCAAAAAAATTTTGGGTTCAAGAATTAAGAAAAAAATGATGTGTTGTGAGTGTAGATAGTTTGATAGGAGAGAGAAAGTGAGGTAGGAAATAGTTAATGGGTAATTGTCGTATGACATGTGGGGTAGACATGACCAAAAATGTGGGGTAGACATGACCAAAAGGAACCGGGAACCGGTGAAACAGGCGGGTAGAACCGGATCTGGGAACCGGTTAGAACCGAGAACCGAATGGAACCGGGAACCGTGTATAGCCGGTTCGAATACGGGTGTCCAAGGTTAATAGAACCGTGGAACCGGCGGTTACGGAACCGAGAACCGGAACCGTGGAGCTGAACGGTTCCAACGGTCACTAGATTCAAACTAGCCATTGGTTGCCCCCCACCCCTTCCTTCCCGTTAATAGCCGTTAGGCGCATGGAGGAATATAGCCGTTACTAACGGCTGTATTTAACTTTTTGATCAGGTATGACCAATTTCGACCTTCTTATTGGAAAATTTTCAGGTAAAATAAAAATTAAGAAAAACACTTACCTGATTATAATATTTTTAATATATTAATATTAATAAAATTATAAGGGTATTGTCTTTTTTTTAAAAAATATGTATGTTTTTTGATTTTTTATTACATGCTTGATAATAAACTAACCAAATTTATTAAAACACAACTTAATTTAGCTAAAAAAAATCAAATAAGTTAGTTTTTCAATTTTTTAGCTTGAATCAGTTACTTTTCTAACGGATTAGGACTAGACTGCAAATAAAAAGGGTTAATTGGCAGAAACCGTTGGAACCGCCAGAACCAGAACCGGAACCGCCGGATAGAACCGGGATCCGGTTCGAATACGGTTCCGGCTTTCCAGTAACCGGAACCGTTTGGGCATGTCTAATATGGGGCCCACAAATAAAGAAGTATTAATGACTTTTCTTTTTAGGTTTTAAAGTTTAAAATGAGACAACAAAAATGGAATGAGACGGAGAGAGTATTTTATTAACTTTGCGGGTTCAATTGGTGACTTTTGCGGCTCAGATTGTCCGGCTATTAATGAGACAGTCCAAGTGCATATGTCGTGGCTTGGCCTTAGTGCCATAATAGGGCCACCAAAATGAGCCTTAAATCCCTTGACAAACAAAGATCACAAATATAAGGTGAAAATCTCTCCTTAAAACAAGGACAATTTTGTGCAGAAGAACTTGTCAGAGAAAAAAAAATATGGCAGAAGAAGGTAAAACCTTAATTGGTGTCTGTCTATCAGTTATAATCTCCCTCGCTTATTGCCATTTCATACCTTCAAGAATTCCAAAAGGCTATCTCAGATTCATTTCCCTCCTCCCAATCTTCTACCTCTTCACCACCCTCCCTCTCTACCTCTCCTCCGCCTTAACCACCGGCATAACCTTGTTCTTCATAACCTGGCTAGCCAATTTCAAACTCCTCCTCTTCGTTTTCGATCACGGCCCGCTTTCATGGGGCCCACCCAAATCCCTCCTCACCTTCATCGCCATGGCCGCCCTCCCTTGCAAAATCAAGAACCACCCATCTTTTACAAAACCCAAAAAAGTTCCTCTAAATCTCCCATCAGAGATCCTACTAGTAGCCATTTTAGTCACCATTCTGCATAAAAACAGAGAAAATGATTACAATTACATCCATCCAAACATGGTATTAGTGATCTACTGCTTCTTGCTATATCTCTTGGTAGATGTTATCGTCGCCTCCGCTACTACAGTTCTCAGATCCATGACCGGATTAGAGCTGGAACAACCGTCCGATGAGCCTTACCTTTCAACCTCCCTCCAAGATTTCTGGGGACGGAGGTGGAACCTCATGGTAACAAACACTCTTCGACACACCATATACCTGCCCGTGAAATCGGCCTCGATGAGCTTATTGGGAAAGGATGTGTCTTCCCTTGTGGCAGTTTTTGCCACTTTTGTTGTGTCTGCTTTAATGCATGAGCTCATTATATATTACCTGACTCGCGCACCTCCAACCTGGGAAATGGGATCATTTTTCTTGCTTCATGGGGTATGTGTGGTGGTGGAGATGATTTTGAAGAGGGTTTTGGGTGGCCGGTGGAGGCTGCCGCCGGTTGTTTCGGTGGTGCTCACGGTGGGGTTTATGGCGGTGACTGCATTTTGGCTGTTTTTTCCACCTATTATTGATAATGGATTAGATGTGAAGGTGATTGATGAGGTTATGTTTATTCTAGAGAATATGAAGAATAAGGTGCAAGAAATTTACTATCTTTTAATACAAAGAAGCAACTGAAGATCAAGGAATCAGAAATCTGGGTTGATCAATGCTGCAGCATTGGAGTTTTTTTTTTTTTTTTTTTTTCTTGGGGAATATATATTTTATTTAAATGAATTTATGTATTGGGGGGGTGGATCTCAAAGAAGGCCATGTGAGTGTGGAGATACTTTTTTCTTTCTTTTATATTTATTTAATCACACCCTCCAAATCTCCAATGATTTTACCTAACCACTGTTTTTAGTGGTTTGTTTGTTTTCACAGGTTTTTTTAATCATCTCTTGATAAACATATTCTATTTATTTGTATATAATTAGTGAACATTTCGAGAAAAACTTGTTTTACACTTATTTTTAGTGTACAACGCGTTTTTATTTCTTAATGTAAAACAAAATCTCTTAATCTAAAACATGCTTTACACACTTTTTAGTGTAAAACAAGTTTTTCATAAGACTGACTCGTATAATCGAATAGAGAGATGCGAAAATTGAAGCGAGAACTCCCATTTCTATTTCCAACATTCTCAATGATTAGAGTTCTTTTTGATAGTTTTTTTTTTCTTCTTTTTTATAGACTTTATTTACTATGATTGTCTTTCTTATCAACTTACTTATTGGCCCACAAATCCTTTTTAACCTATCGATAAAAGTGTTTTTATGAAAAAATTATCAACTTTAAGCGTTAATTAACTCTTTTCAAAATAGAAAAAAACAATTTCTTAGCAAAATAGAAAAAACCATTTTCTTAGCAAATACTGGTAAAAGCCTTTTTACGAAAAACTGGTCAGCATTAAGCGTTAATGATGTTTTCTCAAAATGATAAAAGCAATTTCTCAGTAAAAATCACTCAAAAGCTTCAACAATGTAAAAAAAATTCAATAGCTTTTCCATTAAAATAAGATTTTTTGAAAAATCTCTCAATTGTTTATTAATTTGTTGACGGGAAGAAGCATTTGGGTTTTCTTCTATAAAAAAATTGAACATCCATTTTAACGTACAGAAGTAACTCTTTAAAAAGAAAGTTACTCTGTACGCACTTCTTTTTTGGAAAATGGTAAATATAAAGTCATAAAAAATGACACAAAATGTGACTTACAAATGATGTATCAAAATTTTATTGGCGTTTATAATTAGAGTGGGCCGAATCCACAGTCAATGCAACCAATAAAATATCGTTATCTCACTTTTAAAAATCGGTCGCATTATAACCTTATTTTTTACCCTAACATTGCCTATCCTAAAAAAAAAAAAAAAATTACTTTGATTCAACGAACTATTGTACTGTTTAAAACTTTAAATACACCGCCGTGATCTATGGAAGGAAAATGATATTGAAACTTGAAAGCAGTTATTCAGTTCTAGGGTTTTCAATCCGGCATTTTCACAACAGTACCCATGACGACGACGACGAGGTTCTGTTTCATCGCCATCACTGGGCTACCGTCTTCGACTCCTCGCCCTCCTTCCTAATTTCCGCCGCCGCTCTTCCCCGCCGGTAACAGTTCATCTTTCCCTCTATATGACTCCTTACTTCTCTTCCTCATTTTCTGTAAATCAAAAGTATGAGAAACAATAGTACTGGAATCAAGTGGAAATTTTGTCTGTTAACTGGTTTGGCCTAAATCCTAATACATCCCACTGCCATTGACATTTTTGTATTTCTATCATTTAACGAATCAGATTGGTGATTAAAGCTTTGCCATACAGACTGGTCTCGTAGGACCTGTATTGTATTGCTACCAGAGTGAGTCCAACATTCGACTGGTATGTCTTAATCCTGTTTTCTTTAGAAGTTGGATAAATTCATAAATGTATGAATTTCCCCTTGTGTCGCTAGCATCTTACTGTTTTTACACTCCAATGTCTCCTGCCGAATCATCACACATGAAATAGAACTACCTAGTTAACTATTTATTGGTATGCCTTTTTTACTCAAAAAGTTATGTGACTCGTTGTATATATTGGGGGGATCGACAAAGAAGTATAGATATGGAGATGGGCGTAGACAAGTGGAGAAGAGATTGAAGGAAGAGAGAGGGAGGGAGTAAAATTGACTTTGAAATCTGAAGGAGTTAACTACGTACGTTTGAAGTAACTTTTGGGTTAATTAAGCTAATTAGTTTAATCAATAGCTTAAGTTATGATAATGCCAACCTCGCATTTCAATAAATATTTCCATTCCCAACGATGAATAGAAGTAGAACCCCTTTGATGTTTCATTCATCCAAAATATTCTCTTCTAAACCAATGCTAAGTTCTCCCCCTGTCCCAAAATGATAGCCCCGTTTGCTTTTCAAACATTTTAATGTTGTAAGTTTTGTAAATTCAGTGATTTTGAAGTCTTAATTTTGAAAATGAGACTAACTTTTGAGACAAGCAAAAAGGGGAAATGGGATCATTTTGGGATAAAGGGAGTATATTTATGAATGAGCCAGAGGAGACTTTCTTGATCTTATTTACATTTACAAAGCCCAGAAATGGATGGTGAGACTGAGATCATAAACTTTGTCAAGATCGTGATTGTAGCCATCACCTCCTTATGTTATTGTTACCATGTTGTAGCCCGACTCCGGCGAGGCTTCACAAGACTTGTTACTCTCCTACCCATCTTCTACCTCTTCATCGCCCTTCCCCTCAATCTCTCCTCCTGCCACCTCACCGCCGCCACATCCTTCTTCATAGTTTGGCTAGCTAACTTCAAGCTCCTCCTCTTTGCCTTTGACAATGGCCCCTTAATCTCAAACCCACCATTACCACTCCTCCATTTCATCTCTTTTGCTCTCCTTCCCATCACGCCCGCCCCTAAACACAGCCCACTTTCTAAAGTGTTCATAAGACCAACTCTTTTGGCCCTCAGATTTTTTTTCTTGGCTATAATTGTTCATCTTTACAATTATAGACCATATTTGCATCCATCTTTCATATCGGCTCTCTATTGCTTTCACATGTTCCATGGAATTGAGCTAGTATTAGTCCTGAGTGGGATTTGGGGGCCCAAGTCATTCTTGGTTTTGAGATCGAATCTCAGTTCAGTAAGCCTTACCTAGCAACCTCCCTAGAAGACTTTTGGGGTCGCAGGTGGAATATCCATGCTAGCAATATCTTACGCCTTACAGTATACAACAGGACGCTCCAAGTTGGGACCCACATTCTTGGGAGAAAGTGGGGCCGGCCTCTGGCAATATTTATAACATTTTTGGTGTCTGGTTTGATGCACGAGGTTATCGTCTTTTATATGGCTCGGGTTGCACCTACATGGGAGGCTACGTGCTTTTTGGTGGTTCATGGGCTGTGCACAGCAACAGAAATTGTTGTGAAGCCGGTTGTGTGTGGAAGATATCGGCAGTTGAACCGGATTGTGTCGAGGCTTCTCACAATTGGGTTTGTGGGTGTGACTTTTGTTGGGGTTCTCCTGCCCCAGATCATAAAGAATGGTTTGGACTTTAAGCTTGTAAACGAGTATTCCATTACTTATCTTTTTTCCCCAATTAAATAAGAGCACTTTATCATTTCTTCTGTTTTCAGAGTCTGAATTCCTTTTGTAATTTCCTGTTACTCTCTCATTTCCTCCATTTTAAAATGTCCAAATTCTCTGCTTCACATTGATATTGTCACATTGTAGGTTATTAGTGATCAAACAATTTAATCCCCCCTCCATCCTAGAATGAATGTCCAAAGTAGGTTATTAGTGATCAAACAATTTAATCCCCCCTCCATCCTAGAATGAATGTCCAAAAAAATTATCAAATTTACTTTAAATTTGATTTTTTGGATATTCATTTTGAGATGAAGGGAGTATTTTTTATGACATTATAATGTCCGAGCATCTTGTGGAAATTACACTCCACTGTCTCTAGCCTAATTAGCACACTCGAACTACCCCCGATATAGTTAATTTGCCACTGTTCCTAAATGCGTATCAAAAGTTTACATTTAAACAAAATTTAAAATGAACGAACGCCTAAGTAGAAATGGAATAGTATACTGGAAGAAGCGACAGAGAAATACAGAGACGGAGATGGTCACAAACAGGTGGAGGAGAGATCCAGAAAAAGAAAATAAAGGGAGAGGCAATAGTAAATACTTGAGATAATTGCATAAAAAACCCTGTACAAGTTTTGTCGTTGCAATTTAAACCTCCAACATAAATAAATTGCATAAAAAACCTTGTACATAGATTCTTGTTGCAATTTAAACCTTCTTCCAGTTAACTAGTTGAACAAAGTTTCAAAAATGCACTTTCACCCCCTATAACTTATCCAATTTCTAGTATTTCTCTAAAAGTCAATATTTAAGGATTTTTTAATCTTTGACCAAACAAAAAAAAAAATTCACATGAATTCTTAAATAAAATATGTGTTAGTCGTAACATCAATATCAAATATGCTAACAATCTAACATGGAATACATATTTTACGTATTTTCTAAATCATTCTTTCACATATTTTCTAAATCATTTAACACAAACTTAACATATTTCTTAAGTTATTTTTTATACATTTGTGTTAAATTTATGTTAAATGAGTTGGATATTTCGTATATCATTTTCATATACAAATTGGTCTAATGAGTTAGATATCTGTATTAAATTTGTGTTGAATGATTTATAAAATATGTGGATAAAAAAATAAATAATATAAACAGTAAAAATAATATTATGGAGAATTTTGTAATAAGTTATCGCATATTTCTTTAATTATTTTGTTAACAACAATAAGTTTACTTGATTGTACCTTTTTACAACCACTTTTAGAATGATTATAAGTAAATACTATAACAAGTACTCTATATCTCAGAATGATAGTCTCACTTTTTTAGTGATTAATCTGACTAAGCTTTTAAGAAAATTGTACAAAAGATATTTTACTAATGGAGTTATGAAAGTTATTATAAATAAATTTTATTAAAATAGTTAACAATGCATAAAAAATGATATTATTTTATAAAGTATTTATTACAATATTAGATTAAAGTCAAGTTAAATTCACAAGAAATATTTATATTTTATAATTAAAATCCATCAAATACATGTCATTATTTTAAAATTTATTTGAAAAGTAAATTATTAAATAGTTACACACAATAATTATTTTTATGAAATATGTTAGTGTAAACAAAATTTGTAATCCATGTTAACACATATGATGTTAAAATAAGCACACACATTTTACTTAATATTCATGTGAATTATTTGTTTTTTGGTTGGTCAAAGACTAAGAAAATCCTTAAAATGAGCTTTAGAGAAATACTAAAAATTGAATAAGGGGGTGAAAGTACATTTTTCAAAACTCTATTTAACTAGTTAACTTGAAGAATGTTTAAATTGCAACAAAATTTTATGTACAAGGTTTTTTATGCAATTTATTTATGTTTGAGGTTTAAATTGCAACAACAAAATTTGTACAAGGATTTTTATGCAATTATCTCTAAATACTTTGAAATCTGACAGTGTAAATTACGTAGATTTGATTTAACTTTTAGGTTAGCACTAATATAATCTTTGACTTGAGTTTATGATAATGCCGACCATGCATTTCAAAAAATATTGCCAGGCCATCAGTGAACAGAACTCGCTATGTACATTTTGATGTTCCATCCATGATCCATCCAAAATGTTCTCGTATGAACCAATTCTCCTTATAGTTACCAAGGAGGCAGATGAGACTTTCCTCATGTTCAGCCCAGAAAATGGATGGCGAGTTCAAGAACTTTGTCAAGATCTTGACGCATAACGGAAGCAATATTCGTGAATAGCAAGCGCTAAACACAAGAGTTTACCAGCAATAAACCCTAGAAAAGATAAAACCTGGAATCCACCAGAGAATAAGAGAAAACTTTCAATTGAATAAAAATAATAATCTCTCAACTACAGCATAAGAAAAGTGTTTAAATACCCCTATGGCAACTAAGAAATCAAAACCCTAAACCAAACGAAATAAGGAAATAAAATCCGAAATTAAAAAAAAAAATGTTTTTAAAAGTAAAAACCTATTTCCGAGCCCTAAACGGTCTCGGATGCTCGAAAAGCATCGTATGTCATGACGAAGTGATGAGTATTGATCGTGGCGAAATTCCCTTTCCGAAAAGTACTCTTAATAGCCATTCTGAGCCCGGACGACCAAATTGCAAAATCCTGCCGCAAGTTTCCTCCGAAACTCAATTTCGTCGTCGATACGATCCACGAACCTTCCTACATCAGATCTTGATTCTATCCATCATCTCCGTATGTTATTGTTACTATGTTGAGCCCGAGTCCGACGATATATCACAAGACTTTTTACTCTCCTACCCATTTTCTACCTTTTTATCACCCCCCCCCCCCCACCCCCTCAATCTGTTCTCCTTCCACCTCACCTGAGCCGCCTCCCTCTTCCTAGTTTGGCTAGCAAACTTCAAGCTCTTCCTCTTCACCTTTGACGACGGTCCCTTATTCTCAAATCCAACATTATCACAAATCCAACATTGTCACTCCTCCATTTCATTTCATTTCATTTGCCCTCCTCCTTATCACGCTGGCTAAGAATGCCAAGATCAAAGTGCTTGGACCAATTTTGCCCCTAAAAGTTATTTTCTTGGCTATAGTTGTTCATCTTTTTGAACTATGATTATAGACCATACTTGAATCCAAGCTTCATATTGGCTCTCTACTGCTGTCTCATATACCTTGGAATTGAGCTAACATTAGTCATGTGTGCAATTTTGGCCCATGACGTATTGGTTTGGAGATAGAACCCCAGTTCAATAAGTCTAACAACCTCCCTACAAGACATTTTGGGTCGCAGGGGGAGTCTCCTTGTTATCCATATCCTACGCCTTACAGTATATAACCCGGCGCTCCGTGTTGGGACCCACATTTTCTGGAGAAAGTGGGCCGACCTCCGGCAATCTTTATAACATTTTTGGTGTCAGGTTTGATGCATGGAATTTGCTTCTTTTATCTGGCACGAGTTGCACCAGCATGAGAAGTCACGTTTTTTTCGTGGTTCATGGTCTGTGCATGGTTGGGTTAATCCTGCCGCTGATGATAAAGCATGGTGTGGACCTCAAGCTTGTAAATGAGTGTTCCATATTTTCAAGTTTCACGAGGCAGAAAATAATACTCCCTCTCTCCCAGAATGATAGTCCCCCTATTTTCATGGGTTTTACGAAGGAACTTTGAGTAATAATTAAGGCTACTTTTAATTATTCTAATGAAATTTTTGAAATTGTTCTTGATACACCATTATAAATACTATTAATATCAATTTTTAGATTCACATTAACATAATTATAAGTAGCATTTATAACTGCTCAAAGTTCCCTCGTAGTAACAACGAAAAAAGGTGGACTATCTTTCTGGGACGGAGGGAGTATCATTGTTGTCTTTTTAATTACTACTCCAAAGGAAAGCTTAGCACTGTGATTGCACCTTTTTTTTTTTTTTTCTGTTTTATATTATCTATCTTTTTTCCCTCAATTAAATAATTAAACAGGAGTCTTTGATCATCTGCACTTTGTTCAGTTTAATATACTGATTGTTTCATATGAAACTGGACCGCTCTTCTACAGTTAACTTAATGTTGTTGATTTGTTTTTTTATTTCAACCTATCGTATTTTCCTAACTTCCATCATTTCCGATGGAGCCAAAGACTCACTATTTTTTGGCTTGGGAATATGATGGAATAAAGCAAAATGGGTCACTAAACTGTCTGCGCTTCTTTGTGATGAAGCAGCAGTCAGTCCATGCAATTTTCGACGCAATTTTCATCATGGGTCATCTGGAAATAGCCTCTCTGTGCTTTAATACAGGGGCAAGGCTGCGTACATCCGACCCCCCCTTACCCCACTGTAGGTGGGAGCCTTTGCGGCACAACTGGGGTAATGTTGTTGTTGTTGTTGTTGTATTTTCCTAACCAGCACTCCCCTTATTCCTCCTTCATTCTCTTCCTCGAATTTTCTTTAAATCACAAGTATGAGGAACATTAGGCTTGGAATTCGTTGGAAACTGTGTCTTTTTTAAAAATAAAAATGGTTTGGCCTAAAAATTACGGTCAAGTGGTTCCCAAGAGCCACTTACGTAATACTCCCTCCAGACATTCTGTAGCAGTTAATCACTTGTTGGAATGTCCCCCCTCCCCTCACTTTTCCCAGTCTCTTGTAGCCTCATTGGAATTTGTATGAACTTTTATCAAAAAGCTCAAGTGAAGTCGATCAGCTGTTTTTGTGGTACAAATTAAACCATTTATGCCACCACATTATGCAATTGTGGTATAACAGTGATGGAGTTACTTACTCCCTCCGTCCCAAAATGATCTTCGCGTTTGACTATTCAAACTTTTTAAGGATATGAACACTTGCTTCACTAGTATGCTTTGTTTAAGCCTAAAATGTAGAAATGTGAAGAACTTTTTGGGACAATGAGAAATGGCAAATGAGAAGATCATTTTGGGACGGAGGGAGTATTTGTCACTGTGTATAATATGATGATTACCCGTTTCTTGCAGCAACGCTTGGTGTATCAGAGGATGTTTACATCAGTTTGTAGGTTACGCAGATATGTTATTAAAGCTTTGCGATCCAGAGTGAGTCCAACCTTTGACTGGTATGTCCTTATCTTGTTTTTGTTTAGAAGTTGGATGGTAGGATTTTGATTCATTCTTATGTCAACAAACATCTTATGGAAACTACACTCCACTGTCCCCTGCCAGAGATAGTTAACCACCAATTAATATGCCTTTTTATGCACTGAATATTATAAAACAAAATAAAAAAGTGATTAGTTTGAATGGCTGAAAACAAATCTGCCATTAATTCTACTCCTTTTTCCCTAAATGTGTATCAAAATGTTGACTTTTGAACAAATTCTAAAAAGAATGAACATTTAAATAGAAATGGGAGACTGGGAGAGTATCTTGGAAGAATGGACAGAGAAGTACAGAGATGGAGATGACCATAGAGAGGTGGAGGAGCGATCGAGACAAATTGAGAAAACAGAGGGAGAGGCAATAGTATGTATATTTAGAAATCTGAAGGAGTAAACTATATAGGTTTGTCGTAACTTTTAGGTTAGCAATAGTTTAATCTTTAGCTTAAGTTAATGTTAATGCCAACCATGCATTTCAATAAATATTGCTCATGCCCATGATTGAACAGAACCCGATGTATATATTTTGATGTTTCATCCCTCCAAAATGTTATAGATATCAAAGAGCCAGAGAGACTTTCCTCATATTCAGCCCAGAAAATGGATGGTGAGTTCAATAACTTTATCAAGATCTTGATTCTAGCCATAATCTCCATATGTTATTGTTATTATGTTGCAGCGCGAGTCCAACGAGGCATCACAAGGCTTTTTACACTCCTACCCGTTTTCTACCTCTTCATCACCCTCCCCCTCAATCTCTCCTCCTTCCACCTCACCGGAGCCACCTCCCTCTTCCTAGTTTGGCTAGCAAACTTCAAGCTCTTCCTTTTCGCCTTTGACTATGGCCCCTTATTCTCAAACCCACCATTACCACTCCTCCATTTCATTTCCTTTGCCCTCCTTCCCATCACGCCGTCTATACATGCCAAGATTCCAGTGCCCAAGCCAAATTTTTTGGCTCTCAAATTCGTTTTCTTGGCTATAATTGTTCATCTTTATGATTATAGACCATATTTGCATCCAAGTTTCATATCTGTTCTCTACTGTTGTCACATATTCATTGGAGTTGAGCTAACATTAATTATGTGTGCAATTTTGGCCCACAACTTTATTGGTTCAGAGATAGAACCTCAGTTCAACAAGCCTTATCTAGCAACCTCCCTACAAGACTTTTGGGGACGGAGGTGGAATCTCCATGTTAGCCATATCCTACGCCTTACCGTATACAATCATGCACTCCAAGTTGGGACCCACATTTTGGGGAGAAAGTGGGGCCGGCCTCCTGCAATCTTTATAACCTTTTTGGTGTCGGGCTTAATGCATGAGGTTTGCTTCTTTTATCTAGCACGAGTTTCACCCACATGGGAGGTCACGTGTTTTATGGTGGTTCATGGGCTGGTCACGGCGGCTGAAGTGGCGGTGAAACCGGCTGAGGGTGGAAGATTCCGGTTACACAGGATTGTGTCGGTGCTGCTCACAAGTGGGTTTCTGGGTGTGACCGTCGTTGGGATTTTCATACCGCAGGTGATAAAGCATGGTGTAGACCTGAAGCTTGTTAATGAGTATTCAATATTTTCAAGTTTCATGAGGCACAAAATAGTATCATTGTTGTCTTATTTTTAAATTTTAGTTTAAAGAAAGTTTAGCACTGTGATTGTGCTTTTCTTTTCCCTTTTAAATTTTTTTTAAAACTATTTATCATGTCCCCCAATTAAATAAGAATCTTTGATCATTTTGCACCTTTTTTTTTTCCTCAGTTTAATACACTGATTTTTTGCATATGAAACTCAATGACTGATGCTTTGTGCAGTTAACTTGTTGCTGTTGTTGTTTTCCTATACAAGGCCGGTCCTAAAATGTCTTCAAATTTAGAAGGCCTGTTCAAAAATAGTATTTAGGCCCTAAAATTAATTACGAAAATAACCAAATATAATACTAGTATAGGAAAACAAAAAAAATGGCCCTTCAAAATTTGGGGCACTGAACGGTTGCTCATCTCGCGCATACTAATATTCCCGTGCGTCTCAAAAGAAGAAGAAAAGTTGTGAGTTACACAACTTTTGTAAGTTTGATGTTCAACATATTTACCTTTTGACAGAAACAAAAATGAAAAGAAAATCTCAATGCTATATTAAAGATTAGTATTAACCAATCATTTAAAATATAGTATGTCTCATAAAAATACAGATTCACATTCACCTAAATATGGTAATTTTAGTGATGTAATGACAGTTTTGATGGTAAAATTGATGGTTTTTACTCGATCAACTAGTGAAATTGACAATTTTAACCGATGGGCAGAAATCAGTGACAAGAAACAAAAGTACTCCATTCCCTTCATCTCAAAATAAATATTTAAGTTTATTTCTTTCACAGAATAAATTCAAACCTTCATTTTATTTTTATTTTTATTTTTTTTTAGTTTTTTTTTTTTTTTTTTTTTTTGAGAGAGGTAATAATCATGATATGATGGGCTTTAAAAGTAACACAAAATGATGGGCCAAGAACCCATCGTCTCATGGACCATCAAGTATTGAGCCCAATAACCCAAACCACATTCGACTGTGGAAGTCGTTCACCGGTTCAAAGTTAGTTGATATTAAATCTTTTGTTTCGAGCAACACAAAACCGACTCGACGAGCTTCAAATCACCGGAAGAAGCATCGCCGGTCGTCGGAAAATTGAGGTTGTTCCTCTCTACTTCCCGTTGTTGTTCATGTAATTCACCTGCTTAATAATCAATTTAGGGTTTCCTATTCCTTTTCCAATTTCATAGATCTTATCTTATGTATTCAGATTTTGCGAGCGGGACTGGAACTAAAGGATTATAGGTTAGTCAATCATTGTTGGATTGGAAAACGTGTTGCTTTAATCTGTTGGTTTTTTTTTTTTTTTTTTTTCCGATTTATGAATCTGAACGCAATTGATGTATTGCAGAAATTGCAGTGCTGATTGATTGGTGAGATCAGATCAAAAATGGGGTTTCTGGTTACAAGCCTAATATTTCTCGTGATTGGGATCATTGCTTCACTCTGTACGCGAATCTGCTGCAACAGAGGGCCTTCAGCTAACCTGTATGCTTCGCTTTCTTCATTATGATTTTCACTTTTTTGTTGAAAATATCATTGTTCTCTAAGTTTAGATTGGTGCTTGTATAGCATTTTTAGGAATTAGATTCCGCTCAGTTGGTAATATCAGTGTTGAGTTCAATAGTCTGTACTTTCTGTTGGATTTTGCAGTAGTTTCCGATATATGTTTCTGTTCTGCTCCCTGTTTTGTTTTTTACAAATATCGCACCATGGTTTAGTATTTATCAGAAGTAGACTCTTTTGGCTTGATTACTACTAGTCTACGCCCTAGAGAACACTATATCTGGATTAATAATTCTTCTGTTTAGTTTATAGTGAAATCACTTAGCTTTACAGAATTTTACATCAATGGAACTGTGAATCTTCATTTGTAAGATTAATTTAATTGGAGAATATGCTGTCTACCTGGGTTCTCGTCCTTCTTCATGTACCAGTAAAAAGAAAATTGCTGATTGCTTTCCATTCAGAACTTTTGCTACTTAATTTGATCTTGATTATATTGGACTTTAAAGTTTCCTCTATTGAACCACTATGACTGCTTTATCGCCTATTATACCATATATTTACTCCAAGCTATTGAACTCTTATTTTTGCTCCTTCAAAAAAAAAAAACTCTTATTTTTGCTTGTGACTAATGTGTATTTCCTAATGCAGGTTTCACCTGACATTGGTCATCACTGCAACTGTGTGCTGTTGGATGATGTAAGTTTGTGATACATTTCCTTATCAGCTTTGTGAATAACTATGGTAGTATTAGTTTCAAAGCAATGCAATAATTATTATTGGATAACTTAGTTTGTCCCAGTTTACCTAAAAACACTTGACAACATTTACGGATTATTATTTGCAAAGGTGAATCTGCTTAGAATGTTGCTTATCTCTTTTTGCCAGGTGGATTTGTGATTGATCAATTATAACAGTTTCTGTTTTCTACAGTTGTGGTGTGTTTGTATGTGTGTTTGCATGTTTTTTTGTTTATTTTTGTTCAGCATTTGTTAAATTTAGTGTTGCGTAAAAGAAAGGGAATTGTTTGGTTCTCATTTGCTGTGTAGTTGTGATCTTCTCTACTTGATGTTTTCTTGTTATTTACTTTACATGGTAATATTTGTACTAGTTAGGAATACATAGTCACTCTGATCCTAGGGCATGGAATTGTTCTTACCAAAGAAAATGATACTTTTTTGTCCGTTGGATGAGTAACCAAATGAAATGGTTAAACTGTCTGCTACTCTTTCCATTTCTAATAGGTGTTGTGTTTGCCCCACCGAGCACCGTGATTAAGATGAATTGACTCCGACAGGTGTTGGATTTCCTAGTGTTGTTGTGTTTGGAGGGTTGACCCATCAAGGCAGTAACTAAAGGCTTACTCAATTGAAGTCAAAATGGTAAAAAGTCGTCAGCCAGAGAAGGAAAGTTTACAAAGTGTACTTTCTATGGGTCAGCCTAAAATGGTGTACACTAAAGTTCTTGAACGGAGGGAGTACTATCTATAGAAGGCTTAATCAATTGAAGGCACATTTTTTGTTAGACTTGTATACGCCTAGAAAATGTGCATTGGGAAAGTTGTTGCTAGCTCTTTTTTCTTTTCTTTTTTATGAATCTAGGTTAATTAGCATCCACTTGTGAAACTTGATTTATTATCGCTATATCTGAACCACAAGATTCTTGCCATGCTAAACTTCTCATGTGTTTCTTTGCTGGATTATCTGGGTTGAAAATATTGGTGTCAGAATTGATGTTCATTGCATATTGCTTGTGTTTTGGGCAGGTGGGCAATTGTTTATCTTGCACAAATGAAACCACTCATTGTCCCGATTTTGAGCGAAGGGGAGTGAACCATCCATTGAATCATCATCATATAGAACTCCAACTTTTGTTAACGGATGAGAATGCAAGCGAGAAAGAGTGCTGATCACTCTTACGGAAGTAATTTGTATGTAATTCTATTGGTGTAAAACTTTTATTGCGCTACTTTTCTCTTCACTAAATCTGTTATTAGGATATCTGTAGCCATCTTATTCATTTATGAACATTGACTCTTTGAATTTGAAGGAAATAATTCTCTTTGTGGACAAGTTTTAATTGCATTGCTAACAAGAGTCGTTGGGGTGTTGGCTCAGAGCGTATTCAGTAAGAAATGCATAGATTGCCATTAGATTTCTGGCTTGTACACATCTAAACAAGACTTGAAAGACTCGGCCTGCAGGCGCTTATTTATTCTAGGAAAACTATAAAGGCAGAGGTTCACCTTGTCTTGGGGCGTCTTTGGCTATAGAGAGAAAGCTCGCCGGAGAATGATTTAGATTCCCGGGAGCAGGGACAAAGTTTTTTTTTTGTTTTTTTTAATAAAAATGAAAGAATCTCAGTTTTTTTTTTCTTGCAAATAATCTAGAAATCGCTTCTCCATAGTGATTGAAATAAATCCATTGATTTTTATTTATTTTTTTGAATTCCAAACTTTTTTATGGTGGTTGATCGAAGCTCTAGTGTGTATTTTCCCCCGGACTCCCGAATCTTTTGCGTGGACCATTCATATTAATAAATTAATATAGTTATGTTCATGAGTATATTTCTTATATAATATACTCCCGCCGTCCAAGCAGAAGTGTCACTTATTTCCCTTTTGGTCCATCCCAGCACAAGTGTCACTACCCAAAATGAAAATGTTTTAATATATTTATATTCAACCAACCTTACCATTTAACCTCACTCATTCTCTCTCCTCATTTTCCATCACTCATTTTATTCAACGAACACTACTATTTACCCCACCCATTCTCTCTCTTCATTTTCTACCACACACCTACTACCTTTTGCTTAATCTCCGTGTCCCAAAAATTGGTGACACTTCTGCTGGGAAGGAGGGAGTATATACACACATATATCTATATAAAAATGAGCCCTAACTCTAAAAAAATAGGTTTGTCTTAGGGCCTTAAAATTCTTCATCAGTTAAAACTTTCATTACAATGCGTATCCGATTGAGATTTAAACTTTCAATATGATCGCGCATCCAACTTAGAATATGGCTGAGATTATAATTGACGGATTAATATTTTCAACAACCAAATATTACGTGACTTAAAAAAAAAAACATTTCTTTTGTTTAGAAAAAAATGGATTTTTATAAGATTTCGCTAAAAAGAAAATTAACCAAACAACTCATAGTTGTACTGTAATAAATATCAAGAAGAAGATGGCACTTCACAATAGTTAGAGACTCACACGCGATACAAACACAGACATCCTTGACAAATTGATTGTGGCAGAATTCGTGGTACATTTAACATAGATCGAAAAATAAAAGTTGGCATCAGAATATGACATCCGGACCGAACTTTCGCTAAATATAGACCCAAAACAAAATTTCCATCAGACGCTCTTACAATCAATAACTTGAAATGTCCAAATAATTTTTCAAATTTGCCTTGGACACTGCCTGATTAAGTCATTCAAAAGATGATGAGCACGCAAAGAGTATTTTGCATTAAACCTCGTCTAGGCGCTAAGCCCTGCTGCGGCGCCTAGCGATCGCCTAGCGCTTTTTAGAACGTTGCTCGGATGTATCATTTTGGTTGACCCATCTACCCTAAGTTAAATAAACATAAAGTTGGAAAATACAAGTAGATATGATATTAAAGGAAAATACTAAAATCATTCTAGCCCTAGTCCACTCACCCCCCGTCCCTCTCTCTCTCTCTACTGTGCTGCTGACCAAGTCTTGAAAATTCCCAATTCCCCGTTCCATTTTCTTGAAAACAAAGAAAACACTTTTCGCTCTCCAATGGCTGCCGCAGCAGCTGCTACACTTCAACTCAGAAACCCTGTCCAGATAAATTTACCCTCTTCATCTTCCTACTCGATTCCATCTGGTTGGTTTCGCCGGAATGCACCATCTCCTCCGTCCATTTCCAGAGTATGTTTCTCTCGCCGGAAAAGTCACTCCACATCCCACATGGCCTATACTGCCTTTACTGAAGAACCAAATCAAGCCAAGATTAAGGTTGTTGGCGTCGGTGGTGGTGGCAATAATGCCATTAATCGCATGATTGGTAGCGGCCTTCAGGTTTTCTTTTCTTTTCTTCTCTTTCTTCTGTACACATTTATGATTTTTGTCTAGTATTGTTTGGTGGGTTTGTCCTCAATCTGTAAAAAGATGAAGGGGAAGAAAAAAGAGTGTATTTAAAATTTCAAGCATACTTACGGTTATGGTTATATAATGCTCAATTAGTATGTGTGCTTCACAATGTGGAAGAGAGAGAGAGAGAGAGTGTGTGTGTCTCTGTGTGTGTGTGTGTGTTGGTGTCTACTTGTTTGGTATGTTAGTACGCCCAGTTATTGTGTAGGATATTCATTGGGAGAAGATGTAATTTGGAAATTATTTTCCTTTTTCGTTCTCCTTCGTATTATGTAAATCCATTTGATTTAACCCTCAATTTTCAACCTGGAAATGTTTATTGTTTAGGTGTTTGCCATGGTTTTATTCTAATTGTTGTGTTTCTAGGGGTAATTTCTTTTGCTGTATTTTAGATATCTAAATGCTGGAACTTTTTTTAAATTTATCTCGTCTTTAGTACAATTGGCTAGATATTATCTTGTTTGCTATCTCTCTAGCTATCTTTTGCATTTAAATTATCTGCATTCCGGTCACATACTACGCGTTTGGGGAGTGTACTAATTGAGTTTATTGCAAAGTGACATGCGTACTTTGTGCAATATATCAATTTGACTCGCGTACTTTGGAAACATCAAATGTAACATGCGTACTTATGATTGACAAGATTTTTAGACTATTTTTTAACCCACGTTAAAATTTTAACGGGACGGTCCATGTAAGCTCCTAGTAGGGCCCACCCTTTGCTGAATTGCTGCTGAATTGTATCATATAACAAATTAAAGGGGTGAAAATGTAAAATTTAAAATCCAAATTCATCTTTGCCTTAAAAAAATCCAAATTCATCTCTTTATCCCAATTCCCTACCGTCTTCCCCAAGGTCACCACCACCGATCACCACCACCAACCACCACCATCACCATCAATCTCCTTCTACACATGTCCCATTCCACCATAACCTCCACTATACCAGTCTCAACACCACCAATAATAGTCTCAATGCTATCATAAACCTCAATCTCCAAAATCCTCAACACTCAATCAAACCCAGACATCACCCAAATCTTCAAAAACTCAGATTCAAAAACATACACCATGATGCAAAATCCCAGATTTGAAACCAAATATGATGTTAAACCCATATTCAAAATAACAAACGCACACAATCAAACTCACACACACACCATGAAATCAAACACAAAAATCTCTTCAGATCTGAAATAAAAAAAAATAAAAAAATGGTACAAATTCGAAAAACTAATCTGCCTCTGTGGGAGAGAAAGAACGGGATGGAGGGAGACTTCGATTTTTGAAGAAAATGGTGAGGGTGGTCGGCAGATTTCAGTTCATAACTAGATCGGCAAAAAAAAGAATGGCCGGCGGTGGTTTTGAGGGGGAAAGTCGAACGGAAAAGGAGCAGGGAGTGGGAGATGGGTTTGGAGGAGAAACACGATCTCCTACAGAAGGTAATAATGGCGCCAGAGAGGGTGAAGTCGATGAGAGGTCGTCGGATTTGGGGGAGATGGTCGCCGGAGTAGGGGGAGATGGTCGTCGGAGTAAGTGGAGGGGAGATGTAGCCGGAGATGGGAGGGTAGAGAAAGAGATGGAGAGATTGTACGTGTTTATCTAGGGTTTTCTGGGCGTCAGAGAGTGGTCGGAGGGATTCGCCGGACCTCGGAGAGGGATTCGCCGGAGGTGTGTTGGACGGTCGTCAGAGGTCGGATGAGAGTGTGTGTGTGTGTGTGTGTGTGTGTGTGTGTGTTGCGTGTGAGGAGGGAGGGAGGGAGGGGGGATTGGGTTTTGTTTAAAGCTGGGGGTAGTCTTGGCATTTTTAAAAGTTATAATCTCTTAAATTTTCCTTCTTACAATTTTACCCCTTATATGGAATGTCCCGTTATGTTTTTAACGGGTGTTAAAAAAGTGGTATCAAAATTTTCAAAACATTAAGTACGCAACCCACATTTGATGTTTCCAATGTACGCGAGTCAAATTGATATATTGCACAAAGTACGCATGTCACTTTTGCAATAAACTCTGTACTAATCAGTGTATGAGTATCCCTATAATTGGGTATACTTTCATAAATGTGTGAGCTTATGCCCAAGATGTTATGTATAGGATGGTAGAGTTGAAAGGGTATGAATATTGTAGACAAAAAAAATTCAGAAGTGCACTTTTTATGTGAGCATCCCAAAGACTCTCCATTGCAACCTGGGACTGTATTTTCTTTTCTTTCAAAAGACGAAAGCTTTAGGAAGTATCATGTCGATGTTCATTGTTTGAGCAAGAGCCTAATACATGTTTATCTTATCTTTGGTCTATTTAATGGATTCAACATTTTTTCCTTTCTTTATGTAATCAAATTTTCAGGCACTCCATTCAAATTTTTTTGCTTCTTCCTTTACTTGTTATTATTTGTGCCCGATATCTGCTTTTAGATTGGGAATAAGACTGTGCATGTGTAATAGGATGTCGATTTTTACGCCATAAACACGGATGCCCAAGCACTATCGCAATCTGTTGCTGAGAACCCCATTCAAATTGGAGAGGTTTTGACTCGCGGACTCGGTCAGTTTTCTCTCTCTAACATCATATCAAGTTTTCATACTACCTCAACTTTATTTAGCTTACGTGCGAAGGTTTATTGTACCAATAGAAATGACACGTAATAGAGATGCAGGTACTGGAGGGAATCCACTTTTAGGGGAACAGGCTGCTGAGGAATCAAAAGAAGTGATTGAGAATGCTCTTAAAGGGTCAGATCTCGTGTTTATAACAGCTGGTATGGGTGGGGGTACAGGGTCTGGTGCTGCCCCAGTAGTGGCCAAGATAGCGAAGGAAGCGGGTTGTTTGACAGTTGGCGTTGTGACTTACCCATTCAGCTTTGAAGGCCGTAAAAGAACCGTGCAGGCGAGGGAAATTTTTCTTTTGTGGTGTTCTGACAGCATCATCTCTTAATTGTTGCATTCTATATGAAGTGTCTCAATATCTAATAAGGAGTTGTGTGCTTTTTTTATAGGCAATGGAGGCTATTGAGAGGTTACAAAGAAATGTTGACTCTCTCATAGTGATTCCAAATGACCGTTTGTTGGATATCTCTGAAGACAACACAACGCTTCAGGAGGCTTTTTTTCTTGCTGATGATGTGTTGAGACAAGGTGTCCAAGGAATTTCTGATCTTATTCAAGTGAGTTACTAAATGCTCCATCCATCCCGTAACAAATGTCCCACTTCTTTTTAGTCCGTTCCAAAATATATGTTGCATTCCAAAAAAGGAGAGTGTTTAGTGCAATTGTAGCATTGTACAAGCAATATCCAAACAAGTAAAATTACATTCCTTAAAAACGTTGACAAGTCAAATGCGACATTATTATGGGACGTAGGGAGTAGTGATTTACATGGCTAAAAAGAATATCAAACCAATGTCACATAAGTAATGCTATTTGTGAAGATAGCCATAATCAGGATTTGGGGGAAACATTGCAAAACTCAAGTTTCACGCACAGTATTAATGTGCTGGGCACTACAATGTTCGGAGATTTGTAAAGAAAACTTGAAATTACATTAGTCTATTAGGTCCTTCAAACTTACATGCTTGCTACTAGCCTGATGAAGATTTATTTTTTTGCAGATACCTGGGTTGGTAAATGTGGACTTTGCAGATGTAAAGAATGTCATGAAAGATTCAGGAACGGCAATGCTTGGTGTGGGGGTGGCCTCTGGCAAAAACAGAGCAGAGGAAGCAGCTGAACAAGCAACTCTTGCTCCTTTGATTGGATCTTCAATCCAATCTGCTACCGGAGTGGTATATAACATCTATGGAGGAAATGATGTGACTATGCAAGAAGTCGAGAAGGTGTCTGAGGTATTGTGAAATTATTTCTGACGTGTACTAATCTTATTTTCTGCATTAAGCTTCCAGTTAGAAATTACCTTAAAGGTTAATCTCTAAGTGACAGTAGTTAATTACATATTACCAATTTACTACACCCTCCTCATCCCTAAGTGGAGTGTCTTTTTTGAAGCCCTTTTAATGGAGTTACTACCAACTATGAATAATTGTACCACCTGCAAATTAATAGTATGTTGTTTTAAACTAAACTGCTCGCTCTCTTTCATAAATATCAACTCAGAAATCACTTAATCATATGTATCATAAGAGCGAAAGGTAAATGCTATAAAGCATAACAACTATTGAAGGGTTCACCTATGGTTGACTTGGCGTAGGATTGGAGACGGGCTCTCTCATAGTCTATCCTTTAAAAACCCATAAAATCAGTAGGGGGAAAGAAGAAAAAAAAGAACCAACTAATTTACAACTCATCAGAGTATAAGATCTCAAAAAACCTAGCGAAGAATGTAGCTAAGCAACCAAACCATGTGGAGGCTGGGGGTCAAGTCCAACCTGCACACTCCATTTGGATTGTAACATTATTGGAGACTTCATTGATTGTAAATAATGAAAAATCCATATAACTTGAAACAGTATGGTTCTCATGTAGGGGTGTTCCGTACTTGCTCAATCTTTGGTTTGACCATGCATTGTGGACAATCTACTCCCACCGTCCCATAATAACTTGAATCATTTTTTTCTGACATTGGAATTAAGGAGAGAGTATATATATTCAAAAGTGTTGTGAGTGGGAAAGGGGTTATGAGTATGATGATTTGAGAGGGGGACCCACATTTAAGTGTGTTAGTATGACAAGTGGGGTAGGGTGAATAAAAAAATGAATAGTAGATGGACATTTTAGGAAGGTGGAACTTAGCAATGAGACACCCAAAAAAGGAAATGGGTACAAGTTGTTATGGGACGGAGGGAATATAACAACAACAACAACAAAGCCTTAGTCCCAAAATAATTTGGGGTCGGCTAACATGAATCCTCATATGTCATCGTGATAAAAGGAAAAGAGAGAGAGAGAGAGAGAGAGAGAAAGAGGAAAAGGATGGAGAAAATAAAATAAAATAAATAAATAAATAATAATAATAAAAAGTACGATCAACCCCCATCATTCACATGAATTTTCGCCCTCCACTCCGGCCTCTTCAACGCCACATCTTCATCCACTCCGAGTAAACTCATATCATTTTCAATCACCTTAATCCAAGTTTGCTTGGGTCTTCCCCTACCCCTCGCCATTTTATCACTTCTCCACTCTTCAGGCCTCCTAATCGGTGCATCACTCGGTCTCCGTCTCACATGACCAAACCACCTTAGACGATGCTCCCTCATTTTATCCTCAATGGGCGCAACTCCTACTTTACCCCTGATCACCTCATTTCTCAATCGATCTTTTCTTGTATGCCCACACATCCATCGTAGCATACGCATCTCCGCTACATTCATCTTATGAATATGACACTGTTTCACGGCCCAACATTCAGTGCCATAAAGCAGTGCAGGCCTAATTGCCGTACGATAGAATTTTCCCTTTAATCTATTGGTTAAAATTGGTGGGGTTTAGCCGTTTAGGTACAGGGGAATAGAATAAGGTGGTGTTATTGTTCCTAGGCCACAAAATAAAGTCACAAAATCTTGCACACAAAATGAAGTGGCTATATTTTATTGATTGCAACAATAGTGGCCCCGCCACACTCTGATTAAAAACACCAATAAAATCATCACACCTAAGATTTTGTGACTATTTTGTTCCCCTAATATTATTAAGAACTTTTATAGCAGAAAACTATGATTGATTCTTCTTTGGGAGCTTATTATCTTTGTAACCATTTCTTTAGACTAAGTAGCTTGCAGATGACCATAGACCATAGTTGTCTACCAAACAATCATAAATTAAGAAGCACACACCCAATAGAACTTTAACTTGTATTGCACTGAGATAATCTAAATCTTATTTTTGCTTCTTCACAGATTGTAAGGAGCTTAGCCGACCCTGAAGCCAACATTATATTTGGGGCAACTTTGGACAAAGTTGCTAACTCGGAGCTTCGCGTGACTATTGTTGCAACTGGTTTTGTACGTTCATTTCAGAGTCTCTTAACTGACAAGAGAGCTAAACCGGCTATTAGAAGGAGGTTGTAGTCTTTTAACTGCCATCACAAATCAGCAACTCCATCTCTGAGGAAGCTGTTTCAATGATCACCATTTAATTTTACCCTTTTCACTTTTTTTTTTTTTTTTGTTCATTCACTTTAATCTGAGAGCTTTTTTCTCTGTAGTGAGGTTGGGGTACGTCTTTTTTCTGTTTTAGTGATTTTCGGATATTCATTTCAGATGCTGTATGTTTTATGTTAGAGTCTGTTTATTATCTCTCGAATAGGCGAAAACATCAATGGTTATTAATGATTTATTTTCCTGTTCTCGCAGGAGATTGCAGTCAATTTCTTCCAGAGTGGTTTAAGATTTTATTTACATCTATCAATTTATCAACATAAATTATTAAACTGCCCTTAAAAGTCATCGATTTTTAAGGGCAGTTAATCATTTATGCTAAAGAAAAATGGCATTTGCAAGCTCCCAATTGACCATATAGGCACTCTAGGGCCAATATGCACCATTTAGAAAAACGACATAACACAACCTCAATTCATTGAAACACTCCTCAGGCAGTAATATGACAGCGTAGGCTTTACAATATTTGTTGAATTTTGCAACAAAATAGTATGTACTTACACAAAACACATGTCCAAATTACAGCATAAAAGGAAAGCAGAAAACATGAAATTCTTGACAACACCAGCAGAAAGAGGCCGTTTCTCACCGAGCAAGCAATCACAAACTTGTAGATATATTTTTCGTGGTTATCAATATTTGGGTTACAAATATTTTATCAGCATCCATGCTACGACGGCCAGAATAATGATTGCAAGAACTGCTAGCAGCAGGCACATGCAAGAGCAACCACCCTTTGTTCGTTTGTTCAGAATAGCTAGGTTCTTCTGCACTCTCTGTAATCATAGCAAAAAGGTATTAAAAATAACGTTTTTATCATAAATTTTCTAGGAGGAAGTCTAGAACATACTAAATCAAGAAAACAGAAACAAATAAGTAGACATCATGATCAAATGGACTTTTATCATGGAAGCAAATAGTGAAGCGACTACCCCCCCCCCCCCCCCCACAAACAAAAAAAACAAACAAAAAGCCTCTTCTTTTCTAAGAGCTCTGCTAGTTAACATCCCGGGCCTAGCGAAGTAGACCGCTTTTTAGTCACTCGTCTCTGTAAATGCCTATGAGGGGGTTATAAAATGTTTCTTAGACAAGGCTTGCTCTGTGCTTGACCGCAAGTCTAGAAAGTTTTTTTTGGTAAAATATTTTAGAGACTAGGCTATGGGAGCCCGATATTCTCAAAATAGGAAATTTACTAGCCCTTTGGTAAGAAGTTATTAATGCAACTTAACGAAACATTATGTATATAAGTTCAAAGGCCTTGAGGAATTTCCTTGAAGGATATCATGTGATAGCCGCGAATAGTTTATTGTTGTAAGGAACTTTATGGAAATAAGAATGTCCAATAGAGTTTGGACATCAGATGCACTAAGCTAAAAGTTCAAAGGTACTATTGAGGAACTTTTATGTGATAGTCTCAAAGGTATTAAGAAAGTCAAATGGAGTTCGGACATCAGATACACCTTCTTTTAATCACCCATAGAACTAGATATGAGAGACAACTTGCATCTACGAGAAGCTTCAAAAGTCAGTGAAGTATCATGTTTCAAGTTCACACCAAAAGCCTTGCTGGAGATGAAAAATGCAGGATTTGCCCCCACCACGACCTCTTAAACATCCCTTCTTTTTTTTTTGGACGAGTAACCATAGATTACCCAACAAAAAGTCAAATTTACATGTACGAGAAGATGTATGATCACCAAACAAGATTTAAAGGCATGCCATGTGATACAAGTAATAAATAGAATACCTTCAGCCTGGAGTCTGTAACATCAACATGCTCATCCAGGTCATCCTGCAGAGACAAGGAGCAAATTAGGACAGAATTTATTGTGATTCACAAAATTCAAGTAATGTTTATTATTGTCAACCAAAGGGTTGCTGATAACAAGAGGGATGAAACAAATGACAACATAAATAAGCACATACAATTAGTCTGGTGTGCAAGTCAAGTTCTTCATTGACTGCCAATGCAATATGTTTGGTACTAATCACTGTCTCCTCCAGTTTCTCAAGGCCCTCGTCTTGCTCTGTATCAAGAACAACCCAATAGATGATCAATGAGGCAACAAACATGTACTAATTTGGAGTACTCCCTTCGTTACAACTTGGATCTAAAGTAAATTTGAACAAGATTGTTTCAACGTGATAAGAAAGCTTAGCCATGTTGGTTATATTTGCAAAGTAATTTGAAACTCCCATTGCCACAAAATAAGAGTCTCGTTGTTTTTTGCGCATAGTTTAATACAAACCAGAGCTTCTGGCCACAATTAAATTGGAGGTGGATCCAGATGAATTTGTGGACACAGTTGAACCTTTCTTTCCCTTAAAAGGAAAGTGGACTCTTTGTTGTGACACCCCGAAAAAGAATGAGACACTTTCTTATAATGGGGGAATACAAAGTAAGTGAAAATGAGACTCTTTTCTTGGACACTGTGAAGAGGAAATAGACCTTTTTCAGGAAGATGGAGACTAAGAAGTAATAGACAAAGAAACTTTACCTCTCATAACTTGTCTTTGAAGTCCAACAATGCCAGAATTGTCCAAGCCAGCTATTCTGCTCATAGCATCCGCTTGCTTAGTATCTGGGCCAAGTAAACTGTCCCTATTGCCAAAGTTTGACATGTTTAATGTAGAGGCCATCTGGTTCACTTTGGATCTCAGATTTCCAACCATATCTCTGCGACGATTCATCTCTTTCTCTGTACTGTGTACAACAAATAGCAGCTCCAATAAACATTTGGATACAAAAGAAACAAAATTTTACATAGAGACCATATAAATATCCGGAGAATGAAAAAACAACCTGAACACTTCATATTTAAATTTGCATGAATTTGGTTTTGAAGATGCATTACCCAACAATCCAGAATTAGCTAAGCTATACGCAATGACCAAACGAGAAGTACAGCCTACAATACTGGACATTTTAGCTCAACTCAGCCGGTCAGCCCTTGTCTCAATTAACTCAGGCTGGCTACTTGAATCATTTATATTTTGGTCCAACCAAGGTCTTCAACAAGTTATACATAATGTATCCTTCTTTGTTATTGATGCCCAAGTTAGCTTTTGTCTTCCCCTGCCTCTAGACTGGTTAATGACCTTCCTTGCATAATGGCTAACTAGTTCAACCTAACTGATTTCAAGCAAGAACTAACGTGCTGCTGGGCCTTAGCGCATTTCAGATAGAACCTAAGGCTAGGTTTGCCTGACAAACTAACTAGAAAAGATAGAAATGGTTTGTGTTGCATGCTATACTACGAAAGGTAGAAATATAAATCGGCTTAATATAGTCGTTGGTAGAAATGAAAGAAAATGTTATACCGTCTTTCCTTTGAGACCATTAGTTTCCCTGCTCTACGTCACCACGTGGAAGATTATATAACTCATTCTTAAAACCAAGCCAGACCATAGTTACCAGGAACGTGGGACGAACACGGGAACAATGAATGTGACTTAGTAAAGTTGTGGGTACGCCAGGGGTAGGATCGGTTGGGAACATGGTAAGCTTTTTATTGGAAACGCATCACTAAGTTTAATATATTAACACACACACATGTATATACTCCCTCCGTTCCAGAAAAGTTGAAACATTTACTTTGGAGGAGTTGGGAAATTAAGGATATAATATTATATTAAGAATGAAAGGTAGAGAGGAAGAGAGAGAATTGGTGGGGGTGGAAAGAGAATGAGTGGAGAATAATGAGTGGTTGGGAGGAAGAGAGAGAATGAGTGGAGGATTATAAAAGTAATAAAAAGCTTCCATTTTTGGATTGTTGCAACTTTTGTGAAATACCCTAAATGGCAAAATGTTGCAACTTCCTTGGAACGGGGGGAGTATATTGTTAAGGAGATAGAAAACTGTAATTTAAAGGCAGATAACCCTAAAAGATTGTAAAGGCAAACAAGATTTTATCTGCCCCACTGCAACTCTAAGTTCTTGACCTCTCCCCAACGATGGCTCAAAGTTGTTGATCTCCCTCTCCATCGTGAAAAGCAAGCCAAGGTCACCTTCTACGTTGTGGACCTTTTATTTTTCGGTACGATGGTTGAGTACTCTGAGTCGAGTTCCCTTGTGAACTGGGACGACAATGACCCACGATCAGGGATGCGTGTTCCCGAGATGTGGGACGAGGGAGGGTTGGGAGTTCCATGTAGCTATGAGCTAGACTCTTAGAACCACCACTTCACAGTTGACACATCTTATTCGGCACAAAGCATGGGAGCTATTTTGGTTCCTTTGCTCAAGGACTTGGACACTGCGGTTGATTCAGTACCTTGTGATGAAAAGCTCAATCATATTCGCATTAACACGTAACAAAATTGCCAACCAGTGCCCTTCAACACTAAGTGCTTAATTTCAAAAGCAAATATGAAATCTAGACTCCACACTATACATTCAAATTCCTTTTCTGATTACTTGATCACGTTTGTAAATGACAATATAATCCTACTCAACTAAATAAAGGCAAAAGCAGTTCAATCTCAACCTAATTAACTCAACTAACTAAAGGCAAAAGGGTGTTAAATTATACAAACAGATGAAACTCAATAAGTCGACTTACTGTTTTCCAGGGGGGATCTTTGAGAGATTAGACTGCAAGCTATCAAGCCTAGTTCCCAAAATTGTAATTTTCCTTCGAATTGCAGATGAATGACGCTGTGCTTCCGGCCCTGTACCAGGCATCGAACTTCTCTCGGATATCATACCATTGATATCATCAGAAAGTTTCACCGCTTCATTATATTCCCTCACCCATGGATCTGCAGAAGACCCCATTGATCTGACTGACAAAGCCACAAAATTAACAGCTCAGTCAGCTAGACGTCATCATCAATTTCATACTCACGGTAAAATATCATAAAACAACCCCAAATTTTTGTTGTCAAATCCAGTAATTGAGCTGAAGTCAACCAAAAACTCAATTAATTATGTAGGTAAATTGAAGCAAGATTACAACCCTAACCGTCTGGTTGCCTTAATATATCAAAAAATCACAAAATTAAATAAGAAAGGAACAATTAAGCTGATGAATTCGATAAATTTACCGGGCGGTGGGGATACTTGGTTCGGAATCAACGAATTGAACGGTTGAATTGGAAATTTGAAATTGGAATTTGAGTAATTATGCGATCGGATCCTAGCTTTGAATGATTGGAGGTGGGAGAATTAAAGGGAGACGACACACGGCGCCACCATTAACCGGCTGATATTGTCCGGCCTTTTGTCGTCGTCGTCTTCTATATCACACGCTTTAAAGAAAAAAATAATTTACTCCATCAATCTCAAAATAGATGTCGTTTCAACTACTTCACACATATTAAGAAATACAATTAATGTATGTTAAAAAAGTCTTATATACCCCTAAAGTAATTCAATTACCTAAGCAATTAAATAACTGTTTAAGAGATAGTCCACTATCATTAATAAGGGTAGAGTTGGTATACAATAACAAAATAGCATTGAAAATAGTAAAACGACATGTATTTTGAGACAAAAAATAACTCTCAAAACGACATCTATTTTGAGACGGATTGAGTAATAGAAAATGACTTGGAATCAACTGCCCAGAATGGGAATGGGATTATGATTGAAATCAATGGAGCTAAACGTTGCCGTTTTGTCGATTATGCGATTGAACCCGGAGTCCACGGCATTGTATTATGTTCTCCTACCGAAACTCCATATTAATGCGTAGAATATCTCTACACTCCCCGCCGTTTAAAGATAACTTTCCTTTAGTCAGTCAGTACCAACTTTTATTTTAAATAAAGGCCAATCTATATCTATATAATATATAAAAGCAGAAACATTTTGAGGCCTCACAGCGCGCCACATCATAAAGCCACGTCATAAAGCCACATGTCAGCATTCGATTGGTCAGCACATGTTTTGATGCTTTTAATAAATATATAAAAAAACAAAATATTATACCTTTTTAATATTTCAGCTGAATCAATATTAGATTTGAAATTTGAATTTCAAATTTAGCATATCTTACCTTTTCAATAAAAAGAATCATAATTCTAGGATTTGATGATTGAGCCTATTTCACTATCATCGCGTGATTTTGGAATAATGATACATTCTCCGTTGGCTTAGTTAGTATTCAAAAATCAAAATTCAAAAGTTATCTATTCCAAATTTTAAGATTTTGATTTAACTGTATCTATTTTGAGTTGGGATATTTACACCCACCAAAGCTAATCTTCCAAAGCTTAAAATAATAATACTAATCACAACTGTATCTATTTTGGTAATAATACTAATTACCAGTATTATTTTGTGAATGGACGACACTATACTCTTTACTTATTCACTGCATTTGAATAAAAAATTTAAATACACCCTTCATCCCATTTTAAATTACAAAATTTGTCATTTTAAGTGTCACACTTAAAATTGCAAAAGCCTAAAATGGATAGTTATAATAATTTTTAATCAATGAACCTAATTTTCATACTCAAATAAACCAACCCACTTACCATATGTTATATATAAACTCCCTCCGTCCCACTCCCACTCGAATTAGGATTCTTGGTCAATCTAATTATACTTTGACTTATAAGTCGAAGAAAAATAATTTTTAATGAAAATCTAAAAATAGTTATTGAATTTATTAGTAACCGTGATACAATAACAATTTTTAAATTTTTATTAGCATCATTATTTTTCTTCAAATTATTGGTCAATGTGTAATTAAATTGACCAATAATCCTAATTCGAGTGGGACATAGGGAGTATTATATAGACTGAGAATAAAAAAAAATAATGAATATGATAATATTTAAAATAATATCATCATATATTTTTTTTTTTTTTTTTATGATCTTGCATAATAATAATAAAAAAAAGAAGCACCTTTCAATTACTTCTCTTATATGTCCAAAAAATTTATTTCATTAATAAATATTTTTCAAAATATTAACTAATTAAATAATAATAATAATAATTAATTTTTGTTATTGTTTTAACTATTGTAATTATTATTAATATTATTTTATTATTATTAATTATTTTGTGTTGTATTTTTTTTAATATTCCTAAGACGTCATTAATTGAAAGGAAAATTAATATTTTATTGATATGAATGTTCATACTTAACAACGTTAGTTAAATAGTTAACGTATGGATTTTTTAGTATTGATAATTTAAATTTAAGATTTTTTAGATTGAAGAAAAAATTTGTGCATGTTTAGGATATGAATTTTTTTTAAAGGGGGGTTTTGGTATTTTCCCCAAGAATCATCTTGATTAATTAATTTAACCTTACTATCAAAATTTCATACACGATTTAAATATAATTAAAGAAATATTTAAATATAATTTATTCTTCATATCATTTTGTGACTAAATTTTAGGGGAAATGGACACTCATTTTTTTTGGGGATAATATCTTGCTAAGTAATTAAAATTTTAAGAAAAATAGGTATTATTCCATCTTTTCATTTTGGCTTCTAATTTTATGGTGATTCCCAAATAAGTTAGAAGAATAAATTATCTTTAAATAGTAACATTATCATTACACATGTTAGTTGATGAAATAATTCGAATGTCCATGGCGATGTGAATAAAGTTACAGCTTATTATGTAATTTTATATATTTTTTTCATAATTATCTTCATCAATATAATATATAGCAGAATGCCATTCACACAACGCGCTTTGTGAATTTATGACTTGCAATTAATTGTGGCGCAAGATTTTAAAATGTTAGGTTTTGTTTGTTCAAAGGCTCGAATGTATCAGCCATTGTGTGGAAAGAGAGAAAATGTGGGGGTAGTGAATAGTAAGTTGATTGGTATTGTAAGTGTAAAAATAAAATAGGAGAGAGAATGAGTAAGAGGAATAGTAAAGATTATTTACCATTTTAGAAAGTGGGTAGTTACTTTGAGACAAACTAAAAAAAAATGTGGACACTTACTCTAAGACGTAGGGAGTACATTAGACTCATTTCTTTGTAATTAATTTACTTACTCATTATTTTGAAGATAATAAAAATTCAAAAGAGATATACCTGAACTATCATTTTTATCCTAATTATTTAATTTTTTAATCCAAAATATTCATTTGATAATTTTCAAACTGCTAAATTAGTATTATTTTCCATAATGAAATTAATATCTTATTATATTAATTTTTTCATTTTAAAATTTGAGCCAAAAGTCATAATATTAATTTTATCCTAATATTAAAAATCTATATAGATTTATGTTATCCTAATTTCATTAAAATTTATTTAAACTATAAAATCTAATTATTGAAGAGAATGAAATTGTCTAATTTCGAGTATTTACCACTTTTGAACGTAAATCTTCCTCAAATCAATTGATCCTACTTATAGATGGAAACTAATATAGATAAATATTTCTTAAAATTGTACACTCATTTAAAGAACAATTGACTCATTTCTTTGTTATAAAAGTTTTCGCTTTGATTTTTATCCCTTATTCAGTATTATCAGATAATAGTATTTTATTAATATACTCTATGATAATAGGAGATTATATTTTGTATAAAAAGTTTCTTGAAAAATAGTGCTCTCCATGATCTCAAATACTCCCTCCGTCAATGATCTTCACATTTGACTATTCAAACTTTTTAATGATATGTACACTTGCTTCACCGGCTAATGTTGTGTTTATGCACATTTAAGCTTAAATTGTAGAAATAAAAACTTTTTGGGACAATGAAAAATGGCAAATGAGAAGATCATTTTGGGACAGAGGGAGTATAACAAAAACAAAGTACAAAATAAAATAAAATGGAATTATGGACTTAAATATAAGCAATTTTCACAAATTTTAATATAAATAATTTTCGAGGATATAATCGCATTTCAAATATACACATGCAATTCTGGAGTATTCGTGAATCAATTGTTTTCTCTTATTATAACCTTCAAAATAATCAAAATAACCAGGAAGACATTTCAAAACAACTAAAGTAAATAGTGATCATTTAATCAGCTATAAGCTATAAGTCATTAGACATCAGCTATTAATCATCTGTCATCGACCATGAGCTACGACAAACGAGTCTAACGAGTTCTAATTTATAGTTAAACTCAATGCAATATTGTGAAATCGTTAAGCATTTATATATATATATTGAAGGAAGGATTTTTATATACTTATTTTACCAAAAATGCTTGAGTTTGACATTTTAACCAATGTTAAGTGAAATTTGCGCATTCATTTACAGACAAAGGAAGCACTTTTTTACTTCACTAATTGTGGGGATTTTTAAAAAATAAATACAATGGGAGCAACGAATTTACTCCTATATAATTATTCCCCTTTCAATAATAATTGTACATGTAATGGAGGGTTTACTTTGATGGGTGGCCGACGAGTTTTTATAATTTTGAACTAAAAAAAGGAGAGTGTCTATGTATTGTTTAACCATACCCCTTGGTCATGAACAATGTTATCATTTTTCTTTTTATTTTGTTAATTTAAAGACATTCGATCAATAATTAAAAATAATTGAGTTATTCAAATAAAAAATTAAAATATTATTGATAGTGAGTAAACGATCAAAATGACCCGCGTACTATATGAATACAATCAAATTGACCTGCATACTATCTAAACTACCAAATCAACCTAAATCGTTAGTATATATTAATGGATGTTAACGAAGGTTAAAAACTTAACATATATTACAATCAAAATTTTCGAAATTGACCCCCGCAAACATTAAAATAAACCAAGTGATAGTGAAAAACTTTTAATAGCAATAGAATTTGATATGTTGTTATCTAAATACTCCTCATATCCATTGTATTATTTCCTCATTTCACACTTACTACATTAGAAGAGGTAATATTTATTAGTATTATCATAATTTTAGTGTTGCACTTGAGTATAGTGTGGCTATGATGAAGTATGTATTTATGCATACATATAATGAGAATATAATACAGCGCTGGCATATGAAGGGTTTTTTTTTTTCACAAAATGGCAATGTCTCTTAGATTTTATAATAGAAAAAAAATGAAAAATTAGAGGAAAGGAAACAGGAAAAACAAGGTTAGCTCCATTTTCTATCATATATTTTAAACAACTTTGAAATTCTTATATTTTTTATTAAACGAGAAATAATTCATCGCATAAGTGAAGAGTTTGCGTAAGGGTAAGTTTGAAGAGCCTTACCCTTGACTGATAATGCAAACACCATGACCAGCATAATTGTTTACTCAAAATAATTTTCAAATTATATTTTTAATCTCAAAGTGAGTTTCATAACTTAAAACTTAGTTGAAACAAGAATTCAATGATTTCCTCTTCATAGCTTCTTTTTTTTTTCGTTTCCATAATTGAATGATTATTTTTGGTTCCGTTATTTAAGAATTGTTTTAAGACAATAAATATTATAGATGTTAGTCGAGGTAAAAAATCCCAATTAAAATGATCGTGATAAAATTATAATTTACTAATTGATTTTAAAATACTTATCTTCAATTTTATTATGTAATTATTTAGTTTTACAATGCCCGACGAGTATCGACGGGTTACTCACTAGTAGATTACTAATATCAGAGACACCCTTTACTTGCAAAAAGATGCAAGATGATTAAAATGCCCTCATATCTCCTCTCACCCTTACTTTTTTGGTTAAATCATAGTCAAACTCTTATAACTGACACATAATTAACATATAAAAGTAAAAAAATAAATCATTTTTTTCATTTTTTTAGAAAAATAATAATATTATTTGGTCAAATATGGTCAAACTCGTTCAAACAACCGTCAAACTCTTATAAGTGTCACATAATTATCATATAAGAGTAAAAAAAAAAACAATTTTTTTTTCATTTTTAAAGACAAAATAAAAATATTATTTGGTCAAAATCGGTCAAACATCAGTCAAACTCTTATAACTTGCACATAATTAACATATAAGAGTCGAAAATATACATTTTTTTCATTTTTTAGAAAAATATAAAAATATTATTTGGTCAAAATCGGTCAAACAACAATCAAACTCTTATAACTTACACGTAATTAACACATAAGACTCAAATTTTTCACTTTTTTCAACTTTTGAGAAAATATATATAATATTATTCGGTCAAACCACGGTTAAACTCTTATAACTGGCATATAAGACCAATATTTAACATATAAGAGTCAAATATTTTCATTTTTTTTTAATTTTTGAGAAAAATATATAATATTATTCGGTCAAATCCCGGTCACACTCTTATAACTGACATATAAGACCAATAATTAACATATAAGAGTCAAAAATTTTTTCACTTTTTCAACTTTTAAGAAAAAATATATTATTTTTCGGTCAAATCCCGGTCAAACTCTTATAACTGATATATAAAACCAACAATTAACATATAAGAGTCAATATTTTTCACTTTTTTCAACTTTAAAGAAAAAAATATAAATTTTTTCGGTCAAATCCTTGTCAAACTCTTATAACTGACATATAAGACCAACAATTAACATATAAGAGTCAATATTTTTTCACTTTTTTTAACTTTTAAGAAAAACATATAATATTTTCCGGTCAAATCCCGGTCAAACTCATATAAGTCAAGTATAAGAGTCATGTTTTTACCTTTTCTTCACTTTCAAGATTTAAAAAATATATTATTTTGTCAAATCTCGGTCAAACTCCTATACTTAATGTATAGGACAAACTCTCCTCTTATGATTGAAATATAACAGTCATTTTTTCACATTTTTTACAAAATAAATTAAATATTAAAATATTTTATTAATGTTGACTTTTATATTCGGTCAAACAACAGTCAGCTTTTATATCTGACACATAAGACATATCCACCTTTTATAATTAAAGTAAAAGAGTCATGTATTTTTACTTTTTATTTCATTTTTAATAAAAAATTAATAATATTATTTAGTCAAATCACGATCAAACTCTTATAACTAGCGTATAAAACAAATTATCCTCCTATGATTGAACTATAAGAATCACTTTGACTGCCTTCAGCAAAAAACTTTTTTTTCCAACAAAAGAAAACAACTTTCATCTAAATCTTCCAGTAGAACTAACTGTATGGACATCAACACAAAGCACCATTATCAAAAACAAAATCTGATAGAGAATTATAAACCGTAAAGAGAAAAACAAAATTAGATAAAACTCCATAACTAAAATTAAGCCTTTTCCTTGGATACAGAGGCAGCAGCTTGTCCACGGAGACGACCAGTCCTTCTGGCAGCAATGAGCGGCAGATCGGAGACAATAAACGGCAGATCTGAAGTTGAGGAGAAGAGGCGAATTAGATCTGAGGATCGCCGGAGAAATCAACCAAATTTGAGGCTTGTCGGAGAAACCGATCAGATCAGAGACAATAAGCGGATCTGAAGTTTCAAGTGAAAAAAAGAAAAGAAGAGAAAGCTCTGGAGGATAGAGTTTATGCCCAAGATCCGGTCATATCTAGGTATAACAAGGTAGTGGAGGCGCCGGAAAAGGTGAGGCTAGGTTTGAGAGTCACCGGAGCGGACGGTGTGTTACAAGAGAAGATTTACCGGCTGGATGAAGAACGACACCGGGAAGAAGAGGAGGCGATCTGGATTTGAGATAGTACAGAGAACTAGCGAAGATGGAGGGGACGATAGGCGCCAGCGTCAGTTACCGGTCGCCGGAGAAGAGGAATTTAGAGAGTGCGTGCAGAGAGAGAGAGAGAGAGAGAGAGAGAGAGAGAGAGAGAGAGAGAGAGTCTGTGTGTTAGAGAGAGAGAGAGCGTAAAAAATGGGAAGGGAAGGGGAGGCTAGGGTTTTGTTTGGGGGCGGGGTAGTTTAGGTATTTAGGTAATTTTGTTGACTGGTCAACGAATCTGAGGTTGTATGTGGAAATATCATCTTAAAAGAGCTCCTTATTCAGGATTTGAAAAGGGCCTCCCCTTAAAATGGAATAACATTTGGGTGGGGGGCCCTAGAGGAAAAATCCCTTTTTTATTTTAATGATTTTGTTTGGACTTGTTTCTACAAAATTTGCTCAACATAATAATGTTATACTCCCCAGTCCCGCTTGAAATTGCAAAAAAAAAAAAAAAAAAAAAAAAGTTGTGCACAAAAATTAAAGAATAATAATACATATTCAAAAGTAATGCTAGTGGGGTAGGATTAGAATGATTAGAAGAATTAGAAATCCACTATTAGCTAATCTTTTGCCACATCCGAATTTTGAATTTGGAATAAATAAACCCATTTACAGGGACATTTCCCACCAAATTTTCATTCAAAACCTCCAAAATTTCAAACTTAATTTACAACAATTACAATTCAAACTTCCCTCCTAAACATTTACAAAATTGGGTATAAATAAACCCATTAACAGGGACATTTCCCACCAAATTTTCATTCAAAACCTCCAAAATTTCAAACTTAATTTACAACAATTACAATTCAAACTTCCCTCCTAGACGTTTACAAAATTGGGTATAAATAAACCCATTAACCTGCCATTACAGTACAAATATGAAGAAATTGGGAGGTTATGGCCTGAGGGAGACGAATCAAGCGACCAATAACAATCGTCGACGAAAATTGACTCATTTCCAGGAGAATTATTTCTCCGGCACAACCATGTCCGACAAAGATGAAGAATACGAGTGGTCAGGGATGGAAGCCGAGCAATCAGGTAACGGCGATGCGGTTGGGCCTATTATACCTGGGAGATGATTGAGACATGGAGATCCCCTATCACCGTATCTCTTTATTCTATGTGCAGAAGGTCTCACGACTCTCATTCGTGATGCTTCCCAACGTAATTTTCTTTATGGCAATCGTATTTTCAGAGGTGCTCGTACCATTACTCATCTCATGTTTGCCGATGATTGTCTACTTTTTTGTCGGGCAACGGTTCAAGAATGCCAGACACTTAAGTCCATTTTGGCAGTCTACGAACAAATTTCGGGACAAACTATCAACTACGCTAAATCCGGATTATTTTTCACCATAAATGTTACAGCAACACTTCGTTCTTCAATTTTCCAGATCTTCGGAGTCTCATGTGGTTTTACTTCTTCAAACTATCTAGGACTTCCATCTTTAATAGGCGGAAATAAGAAGGTTATCTTTCGGTATTTACGGGATAAATGGTCTTAGTTGCAATCTTGGAGGAGTAAATCTTTGTCAAAAGCAGGTAAATGTATTTTATTGAAGAGCGTAGGACAAGCTATTCCATCATATTGCATGTCTACGTTTCTTATTCCGGACTCGCTTCTTGATGAATTGGAAAAAAATGATGAACTCTTTTTGGTGGGGGAATAATAGGGACGGAAGGAGGGGGTTAAATTGGATGGCGTGGAGACGTCTTTGTGTTTGTAAGTCACTAGGGGGATTAGGATTTCGTAGTCTTTATCTTTTTAATATTGCCATGCTAGGGAAATGGGGGTGGCGTTTATTGACTGACCCTAACTCATTAGTCTGCCAAGTTCTAAAAGCAAGATATTTTGCAAATGGCACTTTTTTGAATGCCAATTTAGGGCATAGTCCTAGTTATGTATCGCGAAGTATAATGGAGGCTCAAGACTTTTTCAAGTGTGGCTTACGGTGGCGTATAGGGGATGGCATTTATGTTACGGTTTTGAACCAGCCTTGGCTACGGAGGGATGGAAATTTCTATGTCGGTAATGTACACTATCATTTAAACCCCCTTGTCCGAGTTTGCGACTTCTTTATACCAGGCTGTCAACAATGGGATGTTGCCCGTGTTAGGGATTGTTTTCAACAGGAGGATGTCGAGGAGATTCTATCTATTCCCCTACAACAAAACAATAATGTGGACACTTTAATTTGGCACTATTCTAACACCGGAGAGTATACGGTCAAGAGTGCTTATCACCTTGCCACTTTTATGACATTAGATGCGACTGACGGTGTTCATGGCTCATGGGACCAATTGTGGCGTCTCAACATCCCTCCAAAAGTACAGCATTTTATATGGCGTTTGATGCGAGGGTGCCTACCAACCAGGGATAGGTTGATCTCGAAAGGGGTAAATGTACCTGAGGCTTGTGGGTTGTGTGGGTTACAAGAAGAAAATCACATGCATTTGTTTGTTTTTTTCCCAAAAGCAGAAGACACATGGAATATAACTCAATTTGGGGAAAATATAGGACAAGCTACCAGGAATCACATTTCTTTGCAGGCATGGATATTGGGTAGTCTACCAAAGCTCACATCTGAGGACACACAGTTATTGCCATGACATTGTACGCTCTATGGAGAGAAAGGAATGACCGTATCTGGCGTGGGAGCATGAAACCACCGACAGTTATTCTTCGACGGGCGGGGTCAGATCTGTATGAATGGAGTTTAGCCAAGGACAAAAGGAATGAATCAGTGACCATTGGTTCTGGGCGATGCGAGAAATGGAACGCTCCCAAAGATGACTTTCTTAAGATCAATTTAGATGCGTCTTTCAATACGAACCAAAAGATGACAGGATATGGGCATGTTCTCCGGGACACCAATGGCACCTTCTTGTCAGCAAGAGCTCAATGTAGACCAGGCCTTTTACGCACGGACGAAGGTGAATCAGAAGGTTTACTTTTATCCATGTCTTGGGCAACAGAATTAGGAATTGAAAAGGTGGAGTTTGAGATTGATTCCAAAAGGGTTTATGACAAGATCTGCTCTCCCAATCTAGGCCGTGCTGAACTATATGTTATTGTTGGTTTATGTCGGGTGTTCCTTTGTGAACACCCTTCTTTTGTAGTTTGCTTGGTTAGTCGTAAAGCCAATTGTTTGGCGGATTGTTTTTCTAGGGCCGCATTTGTGAACGCAAAACCCACAACTTGGGTTGAGCTACCACCGTTTGTGGATAGCCAACTTCTTTCTGTTTGTTATTGTCAATAAATGGGTGTTCTTTAAACCAAAAATTGCCTTTTTCTTAGTCGGCCACACCTTGAGTCTTAGTCGAGTGTATAAGTCAGTCTGACAAATTGGATATCGCCCGATTTACCCCGTTCGTTTACTTTGAGACGATGAAAAATGAAAACACGATGGTTATTATTTCTACTCCACTTATGTGAGAGAATCAAGTTCTCATCAAGTATGTAAACACCCTATGTTTGAGCATTAATATTTCACATTATTCATATTCATCATTTCATAATTAGAAATTAGTTATTTAAAGTACATAACGCCAAATATATTTTGCAAGAAAAATTTGTGAATGCCAATGTAGAGCAACATTCAGATTCATCATTTCATAATTATAAATTAGTTTTTAAAGCTACAAAACGCCAAATATTTTTTGCAAGGAAAATTTGTGAATGTCAATGTAGGGCAACGTCTAAGTTATAATTGAAAAGAAATTGTTCATTTCATGTCGTTGTAAAGAGAGTACCAAGATGGAAGATCAGATATACCACCGTTATTGGTAAAACAAAATAAAACAAAATAATGACTCCTCCTGATCAAACATGCTTGTCGAGAAACCAACATGATGACATGATAGTTATTCACACACCGCTATTGTCTAAATTGAAAGCCTTCTGATTATTACCTTGATCAATTTCCCGCTAGCCTATTACAAATAGACTGAGTGATACAACTTGAGCCCTATGGATGATAATATGGTTCTCCACACTTCTTCAAGGGGATTCGAACCCAGGATCTCTAAGGGAGAACCAAGGCCGGTTCTGATTTTTTTTTTTAAATTTGGGGCCCTGTTCAAAATTATTATTTAGGTCCTAAAATTATTTATAAAAATAAACTAAATATAGTACTACCCCATTCGTCTTGAAATAAATGTTCTAATTTTGCTCTTGATGAAGAGCAACACTGAAAAATAAAAATTCATTCATTTTTAGACGGAAGTAGTAGTATAGAAAAACATAAAAAATAGGCCCTTCAAAATTTGAGGTCCCGAGCAGTTGCTCAACTCGCACATGCTAAAAGCCGGGACTGGGGAGGACCTTCGCACACTAACACATACCGCTAGGCCGGAAGGCCTTTTGGTATTGGTTGTGCAATTAATCTACATTTAAATCCTTTCAAAATAAATATCCTCATTATTATGTTTTAAAAAAGTATATAGTGAGTTACCTACCGGTTAGGAGGCCTGAAGAGTGGAGAAGTGATAAAATGGCGAGGGGTAGGGGAAGACCCAAGCAAACTTGGATTAAGGTGATTGAAAATGATATGAGTTTACTCGGAGTGGATGAAGATGTGGCGTTGAGGAGACCGGAGTGGAGGGCGAAAATTCATGTGAATGATGGGGGTTGATCATACTTTTTATTTTATTATTTATTTATTTATTTATTTATTTTATTTTATTTTCTCCATCTTTTTCCTCTCTCTCTCTCTCTCTCTCTCTCTCTCTCTCTCTCTCTTTCTCTTTCTCTCTCTCTCTTCCTTTTATCACGATGACATATGAGGATTCATGTTAGCCGACCCCAAATTATTTTGGGACTAAGGCTTTGTTGTTGTTGTTGTTGTTGTTGTTGTTGTTGTAGTGAGTTACCTACCACACGAAGGTGAGTGTAATTAAAAAAAAAAGAAAAAGATTTTTAGCAACGCTTAGGAAGTTCTGTGTGAGACAATTTCACAAATAAAACGGGTTTCGATAAGAGTAAGAAATGAGCTTGTCCCGTTCCGTTCATAAGTGACAAACTATTTTCTCTTTCAACAAGACTCATAGATATGTGTAAAACCGTCTCACACAATTTTTTTTCAATTATTAAAAGAGCAATGCTATGAGCACAAAATAAGGTCACAAAATCTTGCTCACAAGATGAGGTGGCGATATTTTATTGGTTGCATCGATAATGGACCCGCCACACTCTAATTAAAAGCACCAATAACATCATATCAACTAAGATTTTGTGAGCAAGTTTTTGTGACTTTTTTATACCCCTAATATTATTCTTATTAAAATACTACTCCACTAACATGAGGATGACCACTAAGCCAACTTTGAATAATGATCAATTACCACCAGGTCCACTACTTAGTAGCGGGGCAGAAAAGTAAGAAAAATACTACTAGTAGTAAGTAAAAGATGGAGGGAGGGGATAATGAAAGTAGGCCAAAAGCCAAGCTGTGGCAAGGCGGATTGCGAAGAACGCCGTGACAAAGACAAGGAGAGAGATAGGAGTGGACCAGAACCGCTCCACCGAAGTTAGCTCCACCTCTGCACCCAACGACTCTGATTAAGGTCACATAGGCGAGCGGTTTGGGTGTGCGCCTAAGATGATTTCAATTTTTTTTGGGTCCAACCGAGTTTGGACACATCTCAACATTTGGGTGGAGTTAAAATGAGGTGACTTCAATCGTAACCGTTGGGTGGAGCTAACTGCTCGGTGCAGCGGTTCGAAATCCAGGGGAGGGAGGGACTGGGACTGAGCTGAGCAGCCCACAGAAATAACTAATGATCCACCATTAACACTTGATCACTCCGACGAAGAAGAAAAGTACTACTAGCTTTTAACAGGAGTATAGTACAGTTTGAGTGGAGAAAATAAACAAAAATATTTCAGTTGTAAGTATTTATTTTATTTCGGTGATGCCCTCTTTGCTCCTGCGGGGTTTTAGAGAGAGAAAGTGAGGTTTTAGAGAGAGGGGGGACCGGCGGAGAAGAAGATGTCAGACCTAGACAGGCAAATAGAGCAGCTGAAGAACTGCGAGCCGCTTACGGAATCGGAAGTCAAAGCTCTATGTCTCAAAGCCATGGAAATCCTTGTCGAGGAGAGCAACGTTCAACGAGTCGATGCTCCCGTCACTGTAAGTCTCTCTCCCTCCGACGATTTCAATTTCATTCTGCTTTCTATCCTGTCCGTGGTTGCTTATGTAGATTTGTTCGTTGTTAACTGATTTGAGCGTGTTAGGGTTTCATTTTATTTCTGTTCAGCTTCGATCTTTGTGTTTTGGTAGTTGTGATTTGTGAGAATGTATCATCTCTCTTATACGTACACACAATCATGTGAATTGTGGATTTAGATATCAGAACTCATTTGCAATCGGTTTCTTCGATTATGTCCTACGTTTAGTTGCCAGTTTACGTGTTCATGTTAATATTGCCAAGTGGACCTTCATTGACTTTCTCTGGAGGTGAAAAGAAAGAATGAGGTGCAAAAATCTTGCTTTGGCCACAAAATGAATGAGGAACTGTTACTTATTCAAAGAAAAGCAAGGACTTGCCTACACAAAAGGTGTTTGGATTGTCACTTGAAACAACTTTGCTCTGCAAGTAGGGGAGCTATTTCAAATCCATCAGTGGAAAACATTGCTATAGTGCCAATGTGATTTTTTGCTATATATTGGAGATGATAAACACTGCGAAATTGAAAAGGTAACCAATAAGGAAATAATTACTGAAAAATGAATAAATTAAATAAAGGTAAAATGTTTAACAAACTAGCTGGCTGGGGTGAAAATCCAGCCCATATGGGTGAACAGGTTGCAAGTATGGCAGCATTGGTCCTACCTATATCTGTAAGATGTACTAGCTGTGAGACGTATGATGTTGTGAGAGATCTTTGAGTCTGGTCTCTTCTCTCCCTAGATGGGAATGATCTCCTGAAATCTAGAAAAAAAATGTCTCATTGATGTTGTGTGGTAGATGACTGTTCTTTTCCTCCATTATATCCTGTGCACTGGACAACCATAGCTGCATTAAAATGGTGGCCCATCAATTATACTTGGTTGGTTTTATTATAGCTCGAGGCTTTTCCATCCAGGAAGTTCTGGAACACTAGACTTGTGCATGTACAATTTGGGAATCTTTGGGGTATAGGTTTAGACATGTTAGTTCCTTGTGTCAATGCTCCAAATCTCTCTTTTTTTTATGTGCTCTTGACAGTTGGTTGTGGGTTCTGATTGGCTGAGTGCAACACCAAATTATGTTATATTTTTCAATTGCCCTTGAATGAAGAGTAGGCTTTTGAGGCAAGAAAATGTAAACCTTGCAGGTGAAAAGCCTTGTAGTAGTTAACCACCAGACAATGGGAATGCAAATCTAAACTCTACTGAAAGTAACCTTTTTTCTAAAAAAAATAAAATTGATATTAAGGCTCTGAATAGAAATCTAGCTTCTTGTAGCTAGTAGATCTGGAAAAAATGAGAAGGGTATAGCAACCCAGCTGATTGGATTTGCAAATCACACAAACAGTAATCTGAGTTCCAGAGGGGAATTTCTTTCTAAAGGTTGAAAAATAGAAATATTGGTACATACTGACAAAATTCTTTAAGAATTATAATCCCAGTTCTCGCTTTTGTTAGAACTATGCTAAGATTATATGTCCAATATCATCTTTTGTTATGACTATACTATGGGCTCATTTGGTAGTCGGACAAGGATAAGGGGTATTATTACTGAGTAGTTAATTAAGCCCCTCAATATTAATTCAAGGTATTAATAATCCTGTTTTAAAAACATTATGGCATTTAGTATGATCAGGATTAATATGCTTTAATCTCATCCTAACTTAATCAAGTAATTGGTAGCCAATGGTATACATATTGTACCACTATTAATTTCCAACTATAGCCCTAACTTATCTTTATAACAAATTATGCTTAGTACGACAACAGCTGACTATTGATTATATGTATCTTAGTCATGTAAAATTAAGAACTAACCTGTAGATGATAATTGCTCACAAAACCAACTATATGAACTGAGTCAGGAAGTAACAACGCCTACTATTGTCGAGCCCAAAATATTTGAAGTATTTTAATGTGTTGGAGAAGGGTGAACTTGAATTGGGTTCAATGGAAAATAAAAGAAAATGAACAATTGAAGAAAATGGACTCACCTTTGACTAGTCATCAAATCCACATGGAGTGAGGGAGGGAGGGAGGGAGAGAGTCTGTATGAGACTAGGGTTTTTAAGTCGTCAGATTTAGTTAACGCAGAACAGGGGAATGTTTGCGATAAAGCATGTAATCCGCTCTTGTCCTAGTTCATGGAATCATAATACAACCCTTCTGCCCAGATAATTAGTGGGGGATTACGACGTTATCCCAATCCCAGAATATTATTAACACTTGTGCGCATTAGTCCACCAAACACCCATTGTAGTCGGCTTGAATAACCCCTTTCCAGGCTATCCAATTCCAGGATGGTGTACGGGCTACAAACGGCCGATTTTAGAACTACGCTAAGATTATTCTGATGACATGAAAATAGAACTGTGATAGGCACAGGTTATATACTACTGAAATAATAAAGAAAAAACTTACTTATTTTATTCAACGAAACAGAAAGAACCCCAACAATAACAAGGACTCTAGGACTCTCCTGCGACTCTCCTACAGAACAATGAAATACCAACAATTATAGAGGTTGGCACTCTCCTACCAGCTATTTTAGAGGCTGGAACTCTCCCAAGTCAATAGACTTCCAATACTATTTTCTGGATGAGTTTCTCCTCCATACTGCCCCTTAGGGCCTGTTTGGTAACCCAATTAAGCTCTTAATTTGAAACACTTTAAGAGATTAAAAAATTAAGCTTGTTTGGTAAGGAAAATTTCAATCACTTAGATTGTTATGATTATCTTAAAATAAGCTATTAATTTTAAGCTAGTATGGTAAGTCTTAACAAGGTAAGAGGAGGAAAGATAAAAAAAGGGAATGGGTTCAAACCCACTCATCAACACTTTTGTTTATTTAATGTTACTTTCCTTTGTTGAAATATTTTATTTTTTCTACAGATTAAATATGATAAAATTAAAATGAAATTATTTTTATATTATAAATTTTTGATAATATTTTACTTGAGTATCATAATTAAATTTTATCAATTTTTTTGTTGTCAAAGTTTAGTAAAATTGATCAAAATAGTGAAGATGGACTTTATTAATGTGGGACAAATGAAAGTACCAATAAAAAACTGTTCAAATATTATTATTATCGGTCTAAATAAAAAATAATTTGACAAATAATATTTTTGACTTATAATTATTTATTTTAAAAATGTGACTATTTTTTAGGATAAACAAAAAGAATAATCAAATGAAAGAGATGAGATTAATTTTGAGTGTTTGTTTACAATTTCGACTAAATTCAGATGTATGTAGTTTGTCAGTGCCAAACAACCTGAAGTCTTACAAAATTCAGCAACTTAATGATTTCAGCTCTACTTTTTCAGCTCTACATTTTCAGAGCTTAATTTTCAGCTTTATCAAACAGGCCCTTATTTATAGTCTTAAGAAAAGAAAAGAAAGTAACCTAAACATTATTCAAGTCCCTAATTCAGCATGACATCTTTAGCAATTGTAATATCTTCATGATCCTAGCCATAATTTCAGCAACTTGTCTCCCTTCCCATTCTTGAGTCTAGATGTCTATCAAACTGATGATAGGTTGTTTGATCAAATTGTGCCTCTAACTTGTTATGTGTTGAATTTTGAAATAATGATTTGAGTTGCTTCGGCGGATGTTAAAAGTGAAAATCCAATCTCCAGAGAATGAAGCCATAACTTGTTATTATATGTCTGCTGCCTGATGGTATAATGAAACTTGAGGTATGTTTGGTATAGATTGTGAGGCATGTCTCTAATCTAGGGTTCCGTTGTGATTTATGGTTATCTTTAGACTGAGCTAAGCATGCTTACGAGGTTAGTGATTTATCTTTCAGGTTGGTCTTAGACACATTTTCATGGTTCTCTAGAGAATTAAGATCTGTGAAACAGTTTATGAAATGCCTTACGTGCTACCAAACTTGAGCTTTTTTTTTGTTTGCGCTGTCCACATCTGTGGCTATCTTCATCTTAAATAAGCAGCAAAAGGACATCAATCAATGAAGTGTATGGGATCTTATTCATTTTTTAGATCAAATCACTTGCCCTTGGATCGCATCATTATATAAATATACAAATCACGTTTGATAAGCTTAATATCTGGCATCACTTATTTGACTCCATGAATTTTATCCAAAACATTTAATTTAGGTTGGGATTCATGCTAATTGATTCCCTTTTGCTTCTACTGATGTCTTTACAGATATGTGGAGACATCCATGGCCAGTTTTATGATATGAAAGAGCTTTTTAAAGTTGGCGGTGATTGCCCAAAGACCAACTATTTATTTCTTGGGGACTTTGTTGACAGAGGATATTACTCTGTTGAGACATTTCTGCTTTTACTTGCTTTAAAGGTAATACTACCTTGATTTATTGCTTATGAGGAAAGCGTTCTCATGATTTTGGAACTCCTGCTAGACAATTCCATAACATCATTAGAACGGAAATCAAATCGCTGCAATTATTGCCATTCATGAGTAAATTAAATTGACTTCTTTAATGGACCTCTACATTCCTGAAGAAGATTAGCTACTTTATCATCATTGCCATCATTTTGTTGAAACTGATTCACTGTGTATATTACTATGTGGGACACTGCTAACTTGCTATCCAGACAGCTTCCTTGATTGGACGTGTAACAACCAAACTCCACATCCCACAAAAATGATTCTCTCCATTACACTTTTGGTCAGACCATGTCCTTGGGGTGTTCCAATTCCGTGGTGGAGCCAGAAATTTTCATAAACGGGATTAAGAAAATTTTAGATATAAGATATTATGATACATACGCAAATTTAATTTTAGGGGGGGGGGGGCAAAATTATAATATAGTTTAATTTTTTGAATGCAAATGGGGGCAAATATATACTCCCTCCGTCCCAATATGAATGTCCAAAAACAATTCAAATTTGCTCTGAATTTTTTTTGGACATTCATTTTGGGACATAGGTAGTAATTTTTTACGATAAAAGCTAAAATTTCAAAATTTTGCTAGTACTAAATTGATACATTTTGAAATGTAAATGGGTGCAATTGCCCCCTTTTCACCAAAGGTTTCGCCACTGATCCACTTCAAACTTCTGTATTTGAGTATTAAGCTTATAGCTTACAGATTGCAGTAACAATAAATTGTCCTAGTAATAAAGCATTTTTGATTTCCTTGAGATTTTGTTGTACTGGTTGCTTCCACTGATGTCATAGGATGATGTGCCTGTGCAGATCTTCTGATCTTCTTTTATTTTTTTGGAGGGTATTATAATACGAGCTCCTGTAAACTTAACTCATTAAGTAATTCTAAGTCATTAGTCAGATAATTCATATCTACAAATCAAAGTGAATTTTTTTTTACAAAATACGAGAAGAAAATCCTTGACTTATGGCAAATGATAGAAACTAATTTCTCACTGGTTTAGTGAAACTTTAATGCACATACTATGTGTGTGCACTCGAGCAAATCTGCACTTGTAAGTAACACAACTTGTTCATGTACACATTTCACATTAGCTGTATTAACTGACCATACTTACCGGGAACTCCCAACCCCCCTCGTCCCACGTCCCGGGAACACGCGTCCCGGGTTCACAAGGGAACTCGACCCAAAGTACTCAAACAATCGTACCGGAAAATAAACGGTCATCAACGTAGAATCTTGTCTGCATTTACAATTTTTTTATGGTTATCCGCCTTTACAATATGCTCTTTTATCTCCCTTAAAGTATATATATATATATACTCCCTCTGTCCCGCCCGAAATAGGATTTTGGTAGTTTTTTTTGTACTTTGACTATGTAATTTAAATAAGAAATAATTGTTCTAATATAAAAGTAAAAATTGTTATTGAGAGTATTATTAATTGTAATACAATAACAATTTTTAAATTTTTATTTGGATTTTAATATTTTCTTCAAAAGACTTGGTCAAAGTAAAATCAAGTTTACCGAAATCCTATTTCGGGCGGGACGGAGGGAGTATATGTAAGTGTGTGTGTATATATATGTTATTATATTCAACTTAGTGATGTGTTTCCAGTATAGAGCATACCACGTTCCCAATTGATCCTACCCCAGCGTACCCAAAATTTACTAAATCACGTTCCTCGTTCCCGTACCCGTCCCGCGTCCCGAAACGTCCCACGTTCCTAACTATGTAACTGACAGTTACGTTACTGCTACCTGGGGCTTAGTACACTTAAAAAGAGTCCCCTTTTCCTTCCATATGGTTGGATTTTTTGTTTTACAAGTTACTGTTTTGTGTTGCTGTCTTATAACTAAAGCGCAATATTTTATTCAGGTGAGGTATCCTGATCGGATAACACTAATTAGGGGAAATCATGAGAGCCGCCAAATCACACAGGTATAATCTATTTGATTGATTCTGTGTATTGAGTTTTGATTGCTTAAAGGAGTTGTATCTTCATTTGGTCCACCACACCAGGTATATGGATTCTATGATGAGTGCCTAAGGAAGTATGGCTCCGTCAATGTTTGGAGATACTGCACCGATATATTCGATTACCTAAGGTGTGTGGATTTTCTGTAAGATGACAAAACTACTGAACGTTTGCATCAAATGATAAAACTAAGAGTGGTATTATAGAGTATAGACTATTCATATTTTAAAAGAAACCTAGGGAAATGATAACTTCTTTCTGGATGGAGTTTACCCAATTGTTCTCAAGAGATTTGGGAAATAGGCTACTTTTGATTATCCTAATGAAAATTTACAGCTTGTTATTGGTACACCATTATAAATACTATCCATACCAATTTTTAGATGTTCATTAAAATAATTAAAAATAACCTGAACTATTGCTCAAAGTTCATTCGTAATAACAATGAGAAAAGGACTAGCTTTCCGGGACAGAGGGGGTGTTCATGATCATTAACAAAATGGACACTCATTTTAGGAAGTATGGACTAGAAGTTATAAAATGTTTATGCCCAGGTTTATGAAAGCAGTCTCTTAAAGGAAGCCGGTTTATTAGGGCTTAGGGAAATAGGATGTTGTGAAAAAGTTGGGCTATGATCCAGCATTACATATTTATTGATGTATAGGATATCAGGAGCTGTTTGAAATACACCAGAATTAAATGTGCTTACCTCCTTGAAAAATGGGCTGTTTTTTTCCCCCCCAGACATGCCCCATTGATGTTGCCTCCAACCACGTATCACATGCAGATTTACTTCATCTATGAATTTGATGCAGTTTGTCAGCTCTCATTGAGAACAAGTTATTTGCTGTCCATGGTGGTCTCTCTCCTGCCATATCAACATTAGACCAGGTCAAAATTATTGTCCTTTTACCACTTGCCACTTGGGTTTTGTCTTAACCACCGAATGGTATATTGACATGGCCTACTTGCCAGATTCGAACGATTGATCGAAAGCAAGAAGTACCTCATGATGGTGCAATGTGTGACCTCATGTGGTCAGACCCAGAGGACATTGTCGATGGCTGGGGTTTGAGTCCCCGAGGTGCCGGTTTCCTATTTGGTGGCAGTGTTGTGACTTCTTTTAACCACACCAATAACATTGATTATATTGCCCGTGCCCATCAGTTGGTAATGGAAGGTTATAAATGGATGTTCAATAACCAGATAGTTACTGTCTGGTCAGCTCCAAATTACTGTTACAGGTATAGTTAATTATTGTACTGGAAATTCCCTATTTCAGTCATTCAAGAATTAATCATCTGATTGGTCTAAATACTTGGTGCAGATGTGGAAATGTAGCGGCAATTCTTGAGCTGGATGAGAATCTTAATAAGCAGTTCCGTGTTTTTGACGCAGCTCCTCAGGTTATATATTTTTCAGCCTGATTATTCTTTTATGGAGACAGAAGAACAAAATACTCCCTCTTTTTGGAATAAAAAGTCCCTCTTGTCTTTTCAGTTTGTCCCAAAAGATAATCCCACCTCGGAGGAAAAAGGGAATTCAACTTGTCAAATGAGGCTTTTTTTATTCTTTTCTTTTTTCTTTTTCTTTTTCTTTTCTTTTTTGGGAAGGGGGGGGGGGGGGGGTTATTTCCTTCCGGATAGTTGTGTGTTATCTAGAACAAGAGATGATTTTACACGCTGACCTGCATACATGATTTGAAATGAACATTTTAGTTTTTTTTTTTTGGGGGGGGGGGGGGGGGGGCAAAAGATAACATAGTCTGAACCGATATATAGTTTGCTGCTTTTCAGTAAGTTATTCTGGACCTATGTGCAGGAATCGAGAGGGAATCCAGCCAAGAAACCAGCACCAGACTATTTTTTATGAGTAAGGTTCTTGAAGCTTAACTTCTGGTTTCCAGTAAGCTCGAATAGATGGAAAGATGATAGTATTCTTTCTTGGCGAAGATTATCTCGGTTATGTGAATGGATTGGGAAGATGATCGTATTATTGTATGGTGAAGACTACCTCATGCCATACCATAAAACTGGTCAGCATTTGGCAATTGGCAGACCACTATATTGCGTTTGCCTTCTTGGTTTGTGAGCGTGGTAGTGCTGGTTCTCAATCAGCTAAAGTGTTGCTGAGGGGACGTTAATTGTTTGACCCTATATATATTTTTTATTTATTTATTGCATGGCATGTAATACTAGTGTGTATTAGTAGCATATTTTTTTTGTGCCTGTCAGTAATATGGACAGATTTATTGTGAAGAGCCAAGGTACACTTTAGGAGTAGGGGTAGAGTAATTCTTTTTCCTTCTTTTTTCCAAAGATTTAGAGCAAAGAACATTGAATAGTGGAAATATTGGTTTGAAGAACTAGTTGTGAGATAATGTTTTATTCTCTGTCCGGGAAAAACAGCCTTATTTGACTTTTGATGGGTTTTATTTTATGGTCAACACATGTAAACGGTAAACTTTGACCAAATTTCACTTGTGTTGACCATAAGCAGTCAAATGGGACAATTTTTTCGGGAGTATTTTTCTTGTTGGTCTTGTCTCCAATGAATGATGCAAATGCAACCAATATACATGCAATTTTTTTTTTCTCACCCACTTTGTTGTTAATTAGATGGCGATTCTGCCTCCTGTTCTAATAACCATTTAGCTAATTCTTTCTGCAGTTTTGGCCATAGAAAGTGATAATGGTGAGTAATAAGCATTCAATTGACATCCCAGAATATAATCAAAGGCATAACAAGAAAAAAAACAAGCATAAATCCCACAGCCTCAAAGAGAAAACAGAGAATGCAACTCAACTTTTCAAAAGGGTATCACAATAACCCTAATCCATCCTATAAAAAAAAAACGCTTAAAAACAAGATTTAGAATGTGAAATCAGCCGCAATTCAATTCGATCTCTCTCAAATAAGAACACTGTACGAGCAAAACGATCCATCAAAACAAACAAGAACAAACAAAAACCCTAACAATCAGAATTATATAGCATCAACATCTTCATCCTTAAATTCAAAATACTCATCAGCAAGTCCTTCCTCCTCCTCATCATTAATCCCACCCTCATTCAACCTAGTAGTATCAGGAAGCTCACCGTACGCCTTTAAAAGCCTAGCCTCATCGGACATGTACTTGAGGATAACATCCGCCTTATCGTCTTGGAAATCACGGAGGCCGACGAGGATAATGTCGCCGGCGTTAATCCAGACCTTCTTATGCATCTTGCCGCGGATGTGACAGAGACGCTTAGTGCCGTCGATGCAGACGGCCTCCAACCGGCCGTTGCCGAGCATACGCTGAACCTGAGCGTACTCCTGGCCGTCTTCCTTGAAAATCAACTCACGCTTCTCGTCGTCGGCTTCGTTCTTCCCTCGTTTGCGGTTCTTGCCTCCCTTTCCCTTGTTCTTCGGCATGGCGACTGCTCAAAACCCTACCGCTTTCGTTAAACCCTAGAAATAGATAACGAGAGGCTTTAGGTCAGGCGTTTCTTTATGTGCTACTAAAAAATAACTGCGGGTACTATGGTTATTCTATGCGTGTTATTTATACCCCCCCCCCCCTTTTCTTTTATTTATTTTTGTCTTTTTTACAATAAGTAGGATTTTTTTAAAGATTAAGAATATTCTATTTAGCGTTCAAAAAAAAAAATATTCTATTTAATTCATTGTACCTGTCAAAAATGTGATTTTTTTATTTGAAAATAATTTATATTATATCATAATATTTAAGTAAATCTTATAATAAATCATTTTTTGTCTAACATAAGAAAAAAACAAGTATCGTGACCTTAAACTAATTAATTTTAGTAAGTAAACTTTCAGATTATTATCGAACAAATCATCTAATTATATTTGACAAATTGAAAATTTTAATAATAAAAGCGATAATATTAATAAAAAAATAATTGTTTTAACACAAAAACTGAATCAATTTTTAAAAAAAATTAAGATTGATAGTTAAACATGTTTCTTTTTTTTCTGACAAAAACATGTTGTATTTGTTAGCTGAAAATATGATAATATTAATAGTAAAATGATGATTTTAGTAGTAAAAATTAAAAATGATGTTTTTTTTTTGTTTTTGTTGCAAAGACGCTGACTCTTGTTTTTTAAAACAAGCGGTGACATTTTTGTAAATACTCCTTCCGTCCCATACTTATTGCTACCAAATGGAAGTGCACGAGAATTAAGAAAATACACCCTCCGTGCCACCTCACTTGAGACTTATTTCCATTTTGGTCCGTCCCACTTCACTTGAAACTCCCCAAAATAGTCATCTTTTTATTATTTTATATTCAAACTACACCATCACTCATTCTCTCTCTTCATTTTTCATCACTCAATTTATTCAACCAACACTACTATTTACCCCTCATTATCTCTCTTCATTTTTTACCACACGTTTACTTTTTTTTTTTTCCCTTAGTTATTGTGCCCACCTCTTAGGTCTCAAGTGAGGTGAGACGGAGTGAGTATGTTGGAAAAGTAAGTATTGTGAGTGGGTAGGATAGAGAAAATAAGTTAGTCGATATTTGTTGTGAGTTGATAGGAGAGAGAAAAGTGAACATTTTTTTGTGAGTAGCAATAAATATGAGACGCCTAAAATGAAAATAAGTAGCAATAAGTATGAGACGGAGGGAGTAACTGACAAGAATCGTAAATGTCAGTGTTAATATTACAAAGTGTCAGTCATTTGGACTGACGTTTATAAACATTGCCACTAGCACTTTTAATAAGTGTCAATGTTAGCGTTAAAAAGTGACAGCTATTATTACATTGACACTTATAAACGTTGATACTAACACTTATCGAAAGTGTCAGTGGTAGTGTCAATAAGTGCCAATGTATATTGCTAACACTTTTTAACACTAACACAAGCACTTACGATAAGCGTTGTTTATTTAAAAAAATGTTACCGCGTATTTTAAAACAACTTCCCATTATTTACAACAATGCCACCGCGCCATTTTTAAAAAGATGTTTTACGCGAACTTAGCGTAAAACACATTTTTTACCATTTTTTCACCTAGTGAAGCACGTGTTACTATCCTTAAAAAGTTTGAATATTCAAATTCGAAGATCATTTATTTAGAGAAGTATGAAACATGATACTCTTGTCGGTTTATTTTCAATTGTAAAATTACTCATTTTTAAGTGTTTTATTAAAATTGGTAAATATCAATATGAAAACTAATGTCATTGGATTGATATCACTTGTCATATTCACATAAACTAACTTACTTGCTATTCTATAATGTATTCTATACATGACTAATAATTTTTATTTTACTACCTATATTTATGGTACATTAATATTATATGTACTTCCCTTTAATTTATGTGCAATTTTTTTTTTATTAATTCAAAAGAGTATTCATTTTGAACGGATAACAAAAGGAAACGGTACACTTATGGGCAAGGTTCTAAATAGGGTTAGGTGGTCGCTAGGTGCCACAGTTGGGCCTAGCGCCTAGGCGTGGCCGAGAATTCAGACATAGCTAAAATATTCTAGGCGAGACCTAGGCGTTTCATGAACACCTAGCGCCTATGCAGCGTCTTTTAGAACACTGCTTACTGGAGAATGGAGTATACTCCTAAAACGTGAATGACTGGTAAAAATTACTGGGCCACAAGGCCCATTTTGTGGGCTGCATGGTGAATTACACGGTCCAAAACAGTGCCAAGAGTTGGGCCTTAGATCTTCCTGAAAGTGGCCGCGATTCCATCAACTCACGCATCCCAAATCATTAGCTTCAGACGCAAACGCGATTCGTAGCCGCATGATCCTCGTCCACTCCTTCTCATCAAACAAGCGATTGAAAACCACGCTCGTAAATTCGCGTTACTTTACACACCATCAGAAACCAGCAACTGAAAATCAAAGCTTTAACCAACAAACAAACAAATCATCTGTACTTCATCATTCACGTTTCTTTCACTACTACACAGATGACGAAGCAAGTTAAATCCCACAAGAAAAACCCTAATTCCTCAACATAAGAACATCAATTTCCCCCCAACTTTTTTGTTTTTTCAGTTGCTTTCAATCGAATTAAATGGCTCATAAATTTGTACCCACAATCTTGCTAGCGCTGTTAATGATTTCTTCTTTCAAATCCAGAGTATCCAGTGAAGAAGAAGGGTTCATTTCGTTTGATATATCGCAGACGGGTCTGAATTTCGTCAAGGATTTGTTGATTAAAGAGGCGATTTCTAACCTAATTCCATTTCAGTTGCCCCAAATTGAGAAGAGTGCGCAGATTCCGGTGATTGGGAAGGTGAAAATGAGTGTTTCTAATGTGAGTTTGTATAGGGTTGATGTGATTTCTTCGGTTGTTCGAACGGGAGAGACGGGAGTTGCTATAATCGCGTCTGGTGCTACGGCGAATTTGAGTATGGAGTGGAAGTATTCATACAGCACTTGGTTACTTCCATTTGACATTTCTGATAAAGGAGTTGCTTCTGTTCAGGTATCATTCTGACAACATCTTTCGTAAATACTTACTCCGTCCCAAAACACATTGCACCATTTTGAAAATGAACGGTAATTAAGAAAGTACTATATATATATATATATATTCAAAAGTAATGTGAGTGGGAAAGAGGTTGTGAGTATGATAGGTTGAGTGAGATTTACAAGTGGGGCTTAAAATTAAGTGTGTGAGTATGACAAGTGGGGTAGGGTGAATACAAAAATAATAAAAAAACATTTTTGTAAATGAGACTTTCCAATTGGACACCCCAAAAGGAAAATAAGTGGAATGTGTTTTGGGACGGAGGGAGTACTTATTTCTGCTTCATTTACATTATTCTTGTAATATCTTTAGTAGAAATATGACTCTGTTTTTTGTGCGTGGACAATTTAAGAAAAAAGGCTGGTTTATATGCTACTAAATGTGTTTTAAAATGAATATTCTTAAATTTCTCTTTAAGGCAAGTGAAAATCTTGTGAAAAACATGTTTTACTCTCGCTTTAGTGTAAAACGTGTTTTTCATTTCTATTGGAAAATCTGTTTTCTCATCTCTTAGTGTAAAACATGTTTTTCATAAGACTGACTTGGGTGGAGGGAGTTCACCAGTCCTTGTTGATCCCAGAATAAGAGGACTAATAAATTCCATTACAGAAGGAGTTTCACATTATGCTCCATCCTTTACTTGGTCTTAGTACTTATCTTATGTTACTTAATCTCATGTTCTAGATTACACTTATGCTCATCATGTTACGTGCTGAGATAATTAAGGGTATGGGCAATGCTAGGGGTACAAAAGAAGTTCACAAAAAGATGGATACTAAATGAGGTGACGATATTTTTTTAGTTGCATCGATTGTAGACCCGCCACAATCTAATTAAAAAACCAACAAAATTACGACACATCATTTTGTCAACCAAGTTTTGCGACATTTTTTTGTGACTTATTATTGTCATCCTTAAGGGTATTTATGCATTGTATGCTACAAAAATGCTTAAATATTAGTTATCATAATTTCCCCTGAAATAAAAAATGGTCATTCATTTAGGGAGGGAGGCTGTATCTTGTACTTTACAGGATACAACTTCCCATGCTCTCTGTCTCCATCTTTGTTTTTTCCTTGTATGTCTTGCCTGATGATCCGTCATTTGATTGAGCACAATGGGGAAAGGCTCGTTCTGTCTTCAAAATGACCACATGCACTTTTTGGAACTGGATGAGATTGTCCAGCATGATTTATGCTTCATTTTCCTTCTCCCCCTACCTACCATTTCTATCATTTTTTGTGTTGTCTGAAACGACCATGTGATTATTTCCCATCAAAATTTCTTTCTTTACTTCTTCCATATGGAAGCTAATGAATTCTGCTTCTGCCAAGGTTGAAGGTATGGAAATTGGTTTGACTCTGGGTCTAGAGAATCAACAAGGAACTCTTAAACTGTCAGTTCAAGAATGTGGTTGCTATGTGAGATTTATCTCCATAAAGCTGGATGGTGGAGCATCTTGGTTGTATCAAGGGTATCTTTCTGCATCATTTCTTTAGTACTCCCTCCATTGCATTCTGAGATCTTTTTGTTGTAGAAGTTCCATTTCAATAGTTCTGTCCAAAATTGAGCCATAAAGTTTACGTGCTTATAAATTTACTGATACTATATGAAACATAAATTAGGTGATAATTAAAATTTTAAATAAAGGGTATCATAAAAAGAAAAAAACTACTACTTTTTATGCTCTACTTTTCTGATGTGGCTCTTTGAGGGGAAATAGAGTGAGTATGTTTTAATTTTTGATTTCGAATAATACTAGGGGCACAAAAAAATCACAAAAACTTGATCACAAAATCCTAGGTGTAATGATATTATTGGTGTTTTTAATTAGAGTGTGGCGGGTTCATTATCGATGCAACCAATAAAATATCGCAACCCCATTTTGTGACCTTATTTTGTGCCCCTAGCATTGCTCTTTGATTTCTTGCAAAATCATCATTTGATCTTCTTACCAATATTTACAGATTGATAGATGCTTTTGAAGGGGCCATTGCCTCTGCAGTCGAAGATACAATCTCCAAGAAAATTACAGATGGGATGATGAAAATTGATTCACATTTGCAATCTCTGCCGAAAGAAATCCCGATCGCTGATGTTGCACAATGGAATGCCACTTTCGTGAGCAACCCCTTGCTAAGTAATTCATCAGTTGGCCTTGAAATTAATGGGCTGTTTACAGGAAAGGAAAAAAACGTAACTTCCAGCCATTACCTCAGAAATTTACAAGCGACAGGTTCCTGCAAGAGTGGGAATAAGATGGTTGGGATTTCTATACATGAAAAAGTTCTTAACTCAGCATCGTTAGCTTACTTCAATGTAAGTTTTAATGCTTCTGTAAATATATCAATCCATTGACTATAGTGGGACAACCTAATTGCGGTTTATGTTTAGGCAAAGTCAATGCAATGGGTAGTTGACAAAGTACCGGAGCAGTCATACTTAAACACAGCAAGATGGAAATACATCGTTCCCAAGCTGTACAAGCAATTCCCAAATGATGACATGATTCTGAATATTACAATATCTTCACCCCCAATCATAAAGGTTATAAATTACGATGTTTATACAACAATATATTCGGATCTGACGATTAATGTTCTGGATTCTAGTGAAATAAAACCCGTAGCATGCATCTCATTGGTATGCTTCATCTAACCTTCAGTCTTATTATGTATGCAGCTTCCACATAGATGATGTAGTTATTTCATATTGTTTTTAAGTGCAGGTGATTAGTGCTTCAGGGTCTGCAGAAATCTCGAGGAACAGTCTAGCTGGTGCGGTTAAACTAAGCACATTCGACATGTCCCTGGCGTGGAGTAATATTGGCAACTTGCACATGCGTCCCATTAAGGTATAGTAGCCCGTTCTTCAATTGCATGTTGCAAAAATCTAAAAAAAGAGGGTTTCAAACTGTTACTTAAAATGGATCAAATTGCTTGAAATACTGGAATTGTCATTTCAAAAGTCTGGTATTAATCAGAGATGCCCTTTCCAGTTCAAACTAAAAAACTCACACTAATTGTAAATTTTCATATACTTATGACTTGGCTTACCTCCTGCATTTTTCATTACCTAGAGATTGACAATCTGGAACAATCTGTTCTTAATGCTTTGTTCCAAAATGAACGTTCAAAAAAAAAATCAAGAGCAATTTTTAATTACTTTTGGACATTCATTTTGGGACGGATGTAGTATATTAAGAGGCAGAGGTACCCTTTCCATATCAAACCAAAAGCCTCACGCGACTTGTAATCTTTTTGCAGTCAGTAATGTCAGTTGTCCTCAGAACTGTCATCATTCCGTATGTGAACCTCAGGCTGAAGATAGGTTTTCCGTTACCACTCTTCCATGGGTATAAACTTCAGAATGCTGATATCTTCTGCGTAGATTCAAGGCTTATGCTATGTAGTGACGTGGCATCCTCATAAACTTGTAAATTCCAGGTCAGAATTTGCAACTGAAAATAATCAACTAAGAGAGTCGAACATCAGTATGCTTATGGATGGTATGCTCCTTGAGCAATTCAAGGTAGAATCTGTGTATATATTACTCGTACTAGTTTCGCGTAAGTAGATCATAGTTTGCTCAAGTGAATATTGTTTGTTGTACAGTAGTTGGATTTAGTTGTACATTGTGAAGTACAATAAGATGATAATACAAATGCAGAATGAAAAAAAAAATGCTATAAATGTTCAGAGAGTATGGTACATGTTAAAAATTAGTGTGCAGTGAATGTTGTACTGTACAAGTGTTGGTGCATTGATAGTTGTAGTTTGCACATTTTAATGAACATTAAGTTTTCAATACATTTGTAATATGCAATATTGTTGAAATGGAAGTCCAGTTCTGTTCTCTTTGTATCTCCATTTCATGTTATAGTGTAGTGTATTGTAGACATAAACTCAGCTTTCATTGTATTAAGCAATACCATATATTTTAATTGGTTCTAGTACACCATTTTTTTAATACTCCATCTGTCCCGAAATGCTCTTATCATTTGTCATTGTCTCAATTTTTTTTCTCATTTCTATTATTTGGGGTTAAATGTGCATAAACACAACATGACTAGTGAAGCAAGTGTTTCATATCTTTAAAATTTTTGAATAGTTAAATGTGAAGATCATTTCGGTATGGAGGAGTATCATGCAAGTTATAGTTTTCTAAATTGTAATATTTACATAAAAAAGTAATAATAAATAGATAAACAAAAAGAATGAAATGAAGAGAGAATGTTGCATATTTATTCAATTTTAAATTTAAAACTTTTTTTTAATACAATTTTCTCATGTAAAGATAATAAATAAAATAAATGAAATATATATTCTTTAAAAGTTTGAGAATTATTTGGAACACTTATTAGTGAAATAAAAACAAAGAGCAATGTTAGGGGGACAAAATAAGCTCACAAAATCTTGCTCACAAAATGAAGTGACGATATTTTATTGGTTGCATCGATAATGGACCTGCCACACTCTACTTAAAAACATCAATAAAATCATTACACCTAAGATTTTGTGATTTTTTTTGTGCCTCTATAGTATTATTCAAAAACAAAATAAAATTTTGGACGAACGGGCATAAATTAAACGACAGCGTAGCGGGTGTATAATAAGAAGCAAAGAGGGAGAGTGCGGGGTAGGAGTGGAAGAAAATAAAATCATCCGTTTGTGTTTGTAGAGAGAAAAAAAGAAAAGAAAAGAAAAACCCTCTCTCTCTCGCTCTAACATTCGTCCACTCTAAATTTGTACTCCAAATCGACTGTCTTCACACAATTACCCCGCCAAAAGGTACTTATAATTCGTAACAATTTCGTTTTAATTTCTCAAATATCATTTTTAAACTCCTTATTCTTCCCCCCTCTCTCCCTAGGGTTTCTCCCACCTCTTCCCCCTTCCATGGCGTCTCATCTCTCTATCCTTTGCAGGTTTCCCTGTCCAATTCGGCGATTCTCCTGTCATTTTTGTCTTAAGACGGCGATAAGTCGTTGTTTATGGAATTTGGCCCCTGACTGATGGATACTAGAGCGGATATCGAGTCTGTAGGTCCATCGGAGGCGAGATCGGAGAGTTTAGGCGACAAGAGGCCGTTGGAAAACGGTGAATTGGATGCTCCTTTGGCGAAGAAGGCTCGTGGAGATGGAGAATTGGCTGCTAGTGTGAGGAATGTGGCGGAGATTGTGTTGGTGTTGGCTACGATGGGAAAAATGAGGGGTGGGAGGAAGCCGACGGAGGCTGAGATGGAGATGATGGCTGAGGCTAGGGAAAAATTGGCCCAGGTTTGTGTGGAGTATTCGCCAAAGGATGTTTTCCCTAGGGATGCTTTTGGAGCTGTTATTGAGGATCTAGGTCTCAGCAAGCTGAAGGAACAGAGGTTGGGGATTCAGCCTCCGAAGATGTCGATTGCTAAGAAGTTGATATTAGCTAAAGCAAAAGGTGAGGTTTCATTTATTGGTTAAGGTTTTTCTCTTTACTGATGCATGTACTGGTATTGATTGTATTTGTAGATTCATGTTTGAAAATGACTGGCTGTTGGAAAGATCAGTCTTGATTGCTCAACTGCATAGTCAAAGTGTTATCTCCATTAGTGAGTTTTTGGACAGTTGACGAACCTTTTGAACTTTGAAAATAGGTTAGAGAACTTGTATGAAACTTACTCACAGTGATGTTCTTCTGCTTGTTTCTATGGGGATTGTATATATTAAGGGTAAATAGAGGTAGTTTGTCAACATAAGGGACAAGGTTCCTAGATACAACATTGTCTTTATTGATAAGACGCCTGCTTCAAAATCACTGCTCGTTCTCTGTATGATTGAACAGAGGGAAAACTTGGTATACCTTTATCAGAAAAAGGAACTCATGAACGCAAACATATATTGGCAGCAAAAACGTTATTCTGTCTCCATTGGAAGGTAGAGTCAAAAAGACCCTGGTCAAGAGTAACACTTAACGTTTAAGATATGAGTTAGTGTTTCTGCCTAGTGAGCATTTAAAATTGTGGTCAATTTGAAGCACCAGTTTAGATCAATTCTTTTGACATGGCTGATCCTTGTGAGGCTACAAATTTTCCTATTTCATTCCTCCTTTTCTTCTATGTGTCCACTGGTGGACTAGTCTCCATATTAAGTTCTAGGTTATTTTCTCTCTAGTGGAATAGACTTGCTATTGAGATTTTATTCTTATATAAGTGCCAATGCATAACTATCAGGTCTCTAGGCTAACTTGTTTGATCTGCTGTGAATATTTTGTCCTTCTAGTATTAGCCACTTTAGATTCGGCAATTTATGTAATGCGTAATAAGTTAACTCTAGTTTCTCTTCCACAGTTTTTGCCATGTAGCATATATTTGTATCCATTTTAGGTGGAGCAGAAAACAAAAATAACAATATCAGTCGGTGAGTGTATATACAGCCTACTGTGCTTCGAGTGTGCTGCCTGGTTATGTTCAAGACTTGCTCGTTTACTTGTAGTAGAGAGTTCTGTATCCAGCTTCAATTTTATGGACCTTTGTATGTCTTCTCTAGTTCAATGCTGTCTGCTTAAAAATGTTTGTACGGCTGGATTGATAATGCAATTGCCCTCTGACATACAACACTATCATCCTCTCATTCACAGCATTTCTGTGATGGTGACCTAGTAGATGATGAAGGTTTTTATATTGCTATTGAGACTGTGTGTTCCCTTTTCCCTAGATTGATTCTTTTATCAATATATTTTTGACGTGTGCATGAGATATTATGAGGTAATAATAGTATGCTATCTTTTGTGTCACTGTGCTATCCCTGGAACTGCATATTCACAGAATAGTTATTATTATGTATGTCGAACATCACTGGGTGGTTATGCGAAGAGGTTATAGGCTGTTGATGCTGCTTGTAGAGGCATAAGTTGGCAGTTCAGTTTCTGCAGTAGATGACTCCTTTATAATTCTTCAGGCCATACACAGAGAGTAATAGATGATTTGAAGGTAATATACCTTGATTATACCGAGGCATATGCAATTAACCACCCACTCTGTTTAACTAGGATCATTGCCGGAAAGGTCACTGTTTTGTGTGTGCGTTTCTACTTTACTTCAGAAGGGTAGATGTGAACTTACCTTTTTTTGTTTCGGCTTTCCCTTTCTAATCCTTGTAGGTGAATCCAGGTAATGTGGCCTTCTAAAATGGTTGTATTTATTTCTCCTTGGAGAGGAGTTTTAACATTTTACAAACTAGCAGAAACTTAGTCACATCACAATGGGCATTCAGTGATTCACCTCTAAGTACTGGTTTTCACATTTATCCCTTTTTAGGTTGTAATATGTTACCATTGTTAGACTTGGCAATATGTGTTCGCCTGAGTGGCTTCACCTTTCCGATATGGACCTGTGTATGTTGGTTGGTCTTATCAAATTTTACGTTTCTTACTTGATTATGCTCTTACTACTATAGTTTAAGTAGTTGAGTAGTTGCAAGTGAATTGGAACCTTTGTTTTTTGCTGACATATACGTCTACTTTACCTAATCAGATGGCGAAATCTGTGGAGTTTTCTCAACATCCTGCGACCTATTCATCTCAAAGATTGCAACCAAACTTAACTGGTACAACTGAGAACCGTGGGACAACGCATGCGGCTCGGATACTTACCTCCGATAAACCAAGTCCTGCCTCGTCACTTTCTAAAAGCTTTCAGCATCCTTCACACTTGGTTCACGCTTCGCCTGCAAATTCGACATCTTTGCCCTATCAGTTGCCCACTAGTGAAGTAAGATCAGTGGCATCCAGTGTATTGTCAGCCACTCATCCTCGGGCGGATAGGCCACATCTAAGATTGGATGCAAGATCTAATGGTTCTCCATACGCATCACAAACTCAAGGTATTAATTACTTGCTTTTCCCTTTTTGAATGCTTCTTTCTAGTGCGTACATAGTTGTTAAAGGCGAAAGGCGAGAGGCGGGCGGTAGGTATCTAGAGAAGGCAAAAGGCGAGGCGGTTGAAAGGCGGCCAAAAGGCGAGCAAGGCGGTAAAATAGAGGGAAAAAAAGTAGTAAAAAAATATATATATGCAACATATATTACTACAAAGATTAAAACATGTTCTAAACAAGAATTTTGCATTAAATAAATGTCATAATTCCAAATGTAATAGTAACTTAACACAATTCAAACACTTAAAGTGAGAATTCTACGACAAAAGGCACATTAATTTAAACTATGTGTTCAAATCATCAAATAAGTAGTAATTTTAGAAATGAAAATAAATTTCAAAGCATCTAAGAAATAAGAATAGTATACTCCCTCCGTCCCACACCAATGGGCACTTTTGGTCAAACCTACTTGAACTTTGACTATCATTTTATGTTAAATAATTTATCTCCATAAAAAATTTAAAAATAGTTATTGATAATGTTTTTATTACTAATTAGTAACTTTTTTAAATTTTTTATGAAGATTAATAATTTAGCATAAAATGTTAGTCAAAGTTCAAGTTGGTTTGACCAAAAGTGCCCATTGGTGTGGGACAGAGGGAGTATTGAATTACGGTAATATATAATGTCAAACCTATACGTCAATAGCTAGAGATGAACATAAGAGTCTATGAGATAATTAAAACTTCAAAGAACAAGAAGAAGAGAACAACGAATATATCAAACAAAACCAAAGTACATTGGGGCACTTATTTGCCTTTGTTCGTCATTTGTCGCACTTCTTTTCTTCGTCTGCGAAGAGAAATTAAGGCTTTCTTTCTTTCTTTCTTTTGCGAGCCACAAGCTATCTTTACCCCATTTTTTTTTCTCAAAATGGCCCAGTTTAGGTTAAATCGTTAAAACTAAAAGTACAATAAGGCGTAAGTTAACGTTACACATATGCTGACGCGCCAAAGGCGGATGCCTCACGCCACTAGTCATAACCAAGAAAGGCGTCGCCTATGCCAAAAGACGCACAACAGCCCGCCTCAATACCAAAAGGCGGCTGACCCCTAAAGGTGCCAAAAAGGCGAGGCGGGCGGAAGAGGCGCTAGCCTTTCACAACTATGAGTGCGTATCGTATGTAGAACACAGATCAGAACAAAGGGGCAGTTTATCTAAGAGATTTTATGCCAATGCCACATATTTTATCTTGTTCTTGCGCTGGCAAGATTCGTCCCACATTAGGGTCTCCTCTAATACTGGCTAATTGGTCTTAGAGTTATGTAAAGAACTTCATAGAATATTCATAGCTTTATTGTTGACTAAGGATGTCTGGTTACCGAGGTAATTTTGTCCCAGTGTGTCGCTTTATGTAGGTTTTGACATCTCATTGCACGCTGCAACATTAGTTCCCTGAGAAAATAGGTCTGTGTTGTATTACCCTCTCCAACCAGAAAATGTGCATCCCTGTTAGAACTTTCTTCACCTGAAACAATTTTCCTTTTTTTCTGTGAATTATTTGATCACATATACCAACTATCTTGCCCTAGTGCACACTTGCAATGCAATAATCTGGACATTAGGGGCATCCATGTCTTTGTGTTGGAAATATAGCCCCCCAAGTCAGCTTCTTTATATCGTGTGAAAAACTAAAAAATGGGTGTCACTTTGGCATGGTGGGAGTACCACTCTCGGCTTTTCTACTTTAGTAGATCTTTTGTGTTGATCTCTTGATGCAACATGTAACAATTTGCAGCAAATTCTTGTGGAGATCAACCTGCAGCGAGAACTACTGCTTGGTCAATGCAGCTTTCATCGGCTTCTTCACTCAAAGTTGGACATGATAAGGTGCCTATCCATATCTCTGTTAAACCTGCGGGTGCTGCCGACGCAAATATGTCTCGAATGGCAGCTCAAGCAACTATGTCGAGACCAGTTGTGTCTCAAACCACTCCTAGTAACCTGTCAAGCACGAACCAGCATTCGCCAGGGATGAACTCTGTTCAAACTCCTAATTATCACAATGACATTGGCAAAATTGTTCAGAAGTTATTACAACCACACCTTCCTGAGAAACAAATATGGACTCCCCCTTCGAGGGATTACATGAACAAGGCGTTGGCTTGCCAAATGTGCAAGAGTACCATAAATGAGGTGGACACTGCACTTGTCTGTGATGCTTGTGAGAAAGGTTATCACTTAATATGTCTAAGCCTTAATTCAAAAGGAATTCCCAAAGGTGAGTGGCATTGTGTAAAGTGTTTTGCCCTCAGCAATGGGAAGCCTTTACCCCCTAAATATGGCCGTGTCATGAGAAACGTAAGCACACAAAAGAATTTGTCACACGGAATGTCATTTCAACCATCTTTAGACAACAGAGTGGAAGTTTCAAATGAGAAGGTGAATCAGCAGCAGATAACGGCACATGGGAGTTCTGGTTCACAGAATGCTGCTGGAAATGTAGACAACAATATCCAACCAACATCAAGTAGTAATATGGAGGATTCAAGAGATGTCCAAGGGGACAAGTTAGTATCCCAAAGAGGAAAAAGGGCTGAGAAGCCTTCTTCTGAAGCTTGTCCAAATAATATAACAAGAACCTCAGAAGCGAATTCTATTTCTCCTTCTGTTTTATCTGTTGAAAGATCATGTGATGAAAACCTGGTTAATGAGTCAAGATCACAACTTCCTGCAAATTCTGAAGCAGTCATCAGGTCTCCAGATCACTCACAAGCGGCTGGAAGCCACCTTAACAAGGACCAGACAAGGGTGCCAAACGGTGACAAGATTCTTCCAAAGCAATCAAAAGAAACCAACCTCATAATTAACCACCTCGGAAAATCTCTCGGTGGGGAAACTTTATCATGCAATTCAAATGGTGAAGTTGAACAAGTACATCAAGAAGTTGAGAGAGCGAATCCTAGTGAAACAATTGCATGTAATGTTGAGGTTAGAGAGCCAGCAAGGTCTTTACTGAATAATATGCATGATGTTGAATGGGTTGGTGATATATTAGAAGTTGCGGATGAGAAAACGTATTATCAGTCTTGTCGCATCAATGGAGTAGTATACAAAGTTGAAGATCATGCTCTTCTTCCTTCTCATGGTGACAAGTATATGCCTTCTAAGCTTCAGGTAAGGAACCTCATGTATCTATCATCTTCTGTGCAGCAAATGATATCCGTACAAAGTAGCCTCTGAACTCTTGAAGCGGTATTTCTTTGAAATGAGATTGTTGATTTGTTTATTATTGTTATTTATCTGCATTTTCCTGCTGTCAGGAGTTTGCTTTAGTTATATATATCCTGTGTTGTGTTTTTCAGAGTGAAGTGAGTGCAGTTCCTGATGATGCCTAAGTTTGATGTTTGGGTTCAATGTTATGCTACCCTGTATAATTTGAAATTAACGATTAATATTTTGCTGAAAATAACAATTATCTTCTGATGAAAAGTAAAGCCGTGATGATTTGATGTGTGCTTCACTATAAACGTCAAAACCAGTAACCCCTGGCCAAAAGTATTGTGCTTATGTTTTACTGCACACTTATAAGGATCAAGCTATTTAGCTTGACACAAAATAAAGTGCTGACTGTACCTGACAACCTGATAAAGTCTCCTTGTACATGCCAGATTATAATGGGGTTGCTTCTGTACTTTAGTGACACTACATAATCTTGTATGCGCTCCTTTGCAAAAAGAGAGATACTTCCCTTTTTAGTATGTCCGAGAGAAGCGGATTTCACTATTGAGAATCTATATTTTGACAAATTGACTGTAACGCTCCGTAGGTTAGTGGATGAGAATAACCATGTTGAATAAGGTGAAATCCTGGCCAAAATCCTATCATTTTAGGAAGTTTAAATCTACTAACAACATCCTTATATTGAAACAATTCAGTTTTTACTTTCTGTGTGTGTGTGTGTGTGTGGGGGGGGGGAGGAGTGATTTGGACTCTATATCCAAGTAAAGTAACTACTCGTCCCTTCCTATGTGTCTCAACAAAACCACCATTTCATTAACTTCTCTCACCATTTTTTTTAATAGCAGAAACATTCACTGATTTTTTTTATCGCATACTACTACTGACAATAAATTATATATATATATATATATATATATATATATATATATATATATATATATATGGTGCTATAATAGCACAACTTTTACCCTTTTATTGTATGGGTGTGTGTGTGGTTGGCATTACTCTACGTAGCTGTAGAAAGCTGTACCTTAATTCTGCAGATCTTATTAAGGGATAACTATCTTTTGTAAAGAAAGCAATGCCAAAGATGGTGTTTTACATGGAACTTTTCTGTATTTTCACTGCAGGCCATGTGGGAGGATAACAAAACCAGTTCAAAGTGTGTTGCTGTCAGTCGCTGTTACTTCCCCAGTGACTTGCCCAAGGGTGTTGGTCGGCCCTGTTCCTCAGAAATCAAGGAGGTGACTATCTTAACCTACACTATAATTGAGTATACCCATTTTAAGTTTATTTGCTTGGCACATTACTCCTTGCTCCTGGTGAGAATAATTTAGTCTGGTGTCCGAGTTTGTATAGCTAGTGTTTGAGTCAGTTCAACATAGTACATATTTAGGGACAAGTCCTGGATACTTGCTTGCCAGATGCTTTACTTGCACTGCATGGCATAATTTGAGTACCAGTAACTGGCACAGCAACCCCCCCCCCCTCTTTTCTGATGAAATAGAGAATGAACACGAGATCAGTGTTATGTAGTAAATTCCAACTACTGGAGAACTGGCAAGAGTTTCACTCGAAATCTTAACTTACAGTGTGTCAACGCTTCAATTTTGCTGCCTCTCTGGTATTACGTTCTGTTGAGAGCTTATGTAAGCACCTCTTGTCGAAGTAAAATGTTAGTGTCTACATTCCTATTTCACTATTAAAACCCATGTTGAAGTAAGATGTTAACATAACGCTCTACTGTAACAAATTAAGTCTGGTAAAATTTAATATCTTTACTTTTATGCATTACCAACTGAAATGACTAGTTCACTTCTCTCCACATATCAGCTGCACCTACCTGCAAAAAGTTTAACCAAGTATTTTAAGCTTCTTGTGACCCTTGCTACTTGATTATAGGTATATGAATCTAATCAAACTAGCACATTAATGGCCGGTGTGATTCATGGCCCATGTGAAGTTCTTCCTCCGAGCAAGTTCGACAAAGAAAGTGAAAGACGGGCTAGCTTAGAGACAGGGGAAAGTGCTGGATTTCGACCACTTTTCTTGTGCAAGTATGTTCCATTTGTTCTCAAACATCTATGGTCATGCTTCTATTACTGCTTCTTTTCCACTGAAGTTTGATGCTGAGAGGAGATATCTTGTGTATATATATGAGTATGCTAGTGCATTTTAGAACTTGTTCTGGGTTATTTTGTTCCATGATATGGAAGCATGTTTTGGTTGGTTTCAAGAATGTTGGTATTACAGCCTGGTGACTTTGCGCGTTTATTCATTTATTAATTAAGTTCTCTCCTTGTACTGAGGATCTCCTTTTTAATTTTCCTTTCCACCATTGAACTATAGGAGTTTTTCTTAAAATGAGTATTTTAGGTGCTTAATCCCCATTTATTTTCTTGCTGATTGAAAAATCTGAGTCGAGAGATCTTATTTGGTAACTTGGTTTAATGTATACTCCATCTAAAACTAAAAGAAGAGTTTCTGAAAAATTTATTTTGCAAAACGGCTCCAGATCCTTATTTAAAGCTTGTTATTTTACAGCGTTGAAGGACAATGCTAAATACTACTGACCACGAAGTTTATAATTGGAAACCTGTACTGATGTCAATTATTGATATGCAAAATGGTCATCATTAAAAAGAATCTTAGTGGGACATGTATAATGCACTTGTGGTAGTCTTGCATTAAGGATTGCCTTAAAATAGTTCTTCCATTAGTTTCCTCATCTTATATCATGGTAGTTATATGATCATTGCATATTTGAACAGGTACAAGACATTGCTACTTGGCTAGTCTTTGTTTCCTAACTCATAATCAAACTTCGTTTGCAGATGGCTTTATGATGAATCAAAGCAGGTGTTTCGAGATGTTACATGTTAATTGCGAATGAAATACATGTCGGTGACTATCTGTCGTTCAATTTTACTTGTGGCTGCTAATTGTGGGCATCCTTTTGACTGGTATATTTTTCACTCTTAGTATCAGTGCATTTGCTGGTTCAGACTAGACAGCATATTTTTTCCTTCTGTGATCATCAACTTCCTCCCTCCGTCCCAGAAAGTTAGTCCCTCTTTTTTCATTGTTAGTTTGAATGAACTTTGAGCACAATTTTAGGTTACTACTAATTATCGTAATGAAATTTAAAACTTGTTATTGATAATTAATTATAATGGTGTATCAATAACAAGTTTTAGATTTATGATAATTAAAAGTAACCTCAATTATTGCTCAAGTTTCATTCAAACTAACAACGAAAAAAGCGTGACCGACTTTCTGGAACAGAGGGAGTATATGATTATTGACACTTGAAAAACAATATTGGACTGTTCAGACTAGACAGACAGTACATACTTCAATAAATTAGAAGTGTCAATAATAATTTTAAGGATACAGGTCTTCGTTAAACGGTAAATGATAAAGTTTTGTTTCAGTCATAATCCCTTTCTTGTGGTTAAACCCATTTTATCTACATCATTTTGTTTATACTTTTCTAAAAACAATTTCTTAGCTTATGCAGTTTTTGAAATGCAAGTCTACACTCTTTGTTGAAACTCTCAACAATGTGGTGCTCATAAAAGTGTTTGTCATTCATCCTTGAACATGACGCTTAGGTTTGAAATCTTTTGAATTCAAGAAAGTTGGAAACTGCAACTCTACGCAAACATAGCCGAACTCAGAATTTATACCTGTATTTTAAGTAATACGTAATTTAATTGTAGTTGACTTGCCAAGGATAAAAAGAATAATTCTCTATATCTGCTTTGTTGCAGGTGGCAAATGCAGTGTAGGTGGTGTTGAAAATTGTTTGTCGATACCAATTTCCTGTACAATATTTAGTGCTTTCGGCTGTAGTTTGTATCGTTCTTACAGTAGCATTTGAATACGGTTATTAGTCCCTATTTTTCCTTTAAAATTTTAACATTATGTATTTTTGACAGAAACTGTCTTCTTTTTGTATTAATTTATATCAAAGCTAATGCATCCCCAGTGATGGTTTCTCTCAATCAGAAAGTTCCTAGATCCATATAACCGAAGCTGATTCTTTCATGGAGATTCATAAAGAGTTTTCTGTGTATAGTTTTCATAATCGCCAGAGCTCAATTTTTGACGTTTATATTGTCAAGTTCAATGGTACAGGGAAGTTACACACATCCCACGTCGTTTTGTCCTATAATCAAGTCGGATGAAATTGACGTGCCCTTTTTGGTTATGAACTTATGAAAACTAAAAGGAAAATCGAAAAAATAATGATAATTATACAGGAATGATGCAGAGACCTCAGCTCAAAACACACAAAAGGTACCAAAATCCCAGTCACATAGCAGAAAATTTACTAGGAGAATCGAATATGAATATATCAGCAACTTCAGGCAGTCTAAAGCTCACCCTCTTTTTCATCTTACCATTAAAGCTCGACCTTGATGAAGAATCCTCCATCTCTCCATCACCTTCCATTATCAACAATTTATCCATAGAGGAACTATCTCCAGGTTTCTTACATAACCCTTCATCGTTTTTCTCAAACGTAGGATAAACCCGGCTGTTGCAACCATTTCTGTTTGGTGATGCCAATATCCATTCCTCTAAAGTGAGCAAATTACCTGTATTCTTTAGCAATGGCTCTTGCTTCACTTCTTCTTTATTCATCGAATGTTGTCTCTTCTTCTTTGTCACAAAGGGTTTCACGAACTCAACTATGGGGGCTGATAGGCTAATAACACATCTGCCATCCGATTCTTGCTTCGGCAATCTTCTAATGTTCGAGTGCCCGAGGCCACAGAGAGATTTAGTCATGGTTCCAAAATGTGTACTCCTAATTGGGATGGTCGTAAATGAAATACACATGGTTGATATACATATAGACAAGGATAGATGGGTAGGTAACACAAATGGGAGGCATTGCACACGGGTTAACTTAGTAATTATCAATGTCAGAGTGAAGACGAACAAACTTATGGATATGAGTATCTTTGAGACCACAACTCGAGAGATATTCAACAATGGCAAACAAGAAGCATAGTCCAGATGAGATTAGACACTGACTAAAGTATGTCCAAAATGAACATATGGAGTATGGACAAATACACACGTAGAAACTTAGATGCCTTGGCTTTATCCAGCCTTTTCCTAGGTTATAGAGCAAACTTGTTTCAGATTCTTAAAATAAAAAACTAATACTAGTACTATAACATAAGCCGGGGTCAACGTCTATGTATATCGAACAATAAAAACGTTAAATGCTAGGACCAAAAACTTGGTCCAATAATCTATAACTACGCTGATGAAAGCAATGCCATCATGAGACGGTTCATCAAGAACATAACTACAACCAAATAGAGACTTTAAGCACTTAACAATGACACAAGGATAAGAAGAAACATGTGTACTCTTTTAGGCTTCCAGTACGAATTTGGGTCCCAAGTATAGAAATGCTATCGATATAGGATACAAAAATCAGAAATGCGCCACATGCTTTGATACTTTAAGCTATCTCTATATAATCAAGAACTATTTTGTCTTTTGGGAAAAGCTAATTACAATATGGAGTTATGGATGAAGATCTAGAAGCAGGATAACTTCCTTATGTTTACATTGGGTTTCCTTCTAAAAATGGACACAAATGGTTCTTGTTGAAAGTAAAAAAACTGGAGAGTATAATAAATATAATAAGTAAAGTTGAAATAAAATAAATAATGTACGATGATGCAAGTATCAATATTTTTTCATAAATATGTACCATTAAATAAAGTATAATCCCTGGGAAACAAACCCAACAATATTTACAAGCAAACCAAAATTTAAAGGTAAAAGATGAGATGAGTGCACACACACTGTAAAATATAATTACGAATTCACTGACCTGCAGAGGGATTTGTCAGTAGCTCAAGCGATTTTTTAAGGAAATCTACAGCAGTAACAACATCATCAAATGCTAGAGCCCCTACGGCAAATCTCGCTGCCTTGTGTGCCTCTGCAATTTTTTCGACAGAAGGCTGGTAATTGCTGTCATATTGATAGGTTTGTGCAGGAGTTGGTGCAGCTTCCGGAACTTTCTCATTTGAGTCACTTGAATTGTAATGAGTTGTTGGCGCATAGTTGGCAACATTAGAAACAGGAGGGGGGGAGTAGGATGTATCAGAGCTTTGATAGTAAGGAGGAGGATGACTAGGCGGAGCTGTTGGAAGGGTGCTCTGTGAAAAGCTAGGGTAAGACTGGAAATTGGGTAGTGTATACGAGGGAGGTTCATGAGGAGCGTAATTCTGTGGCAAGTGTTGATGGGGATCTTGTGGGTAGGGTTGATGGTGAAATGATTGAGAGTGGGTAGGATTTTCTGATCCGTTAATTGAGTGTTGGGGTTGGAAATTATGGGATGGATACTCATCTGTAGGATAACTTGGTGAGGGTGGAATGTTTGATGGTGGGATGTGAGCTGTAGATGATGGTGGAATGTTTGAAGGTGGCATATGAGCTGTAGATGGTGGTGGTGGAATTTGTGAAGGAGGTGATGTTGGAAGGTGTGAAGGGGGTGATGGCAAGAAAATTGAAAAGTTGTGTGCTTCGTCTTTATCAAATGAAGACTGCGAGGATGGACCAGTTTCCGCTGCAGGTCTTGTTGCTGGATCAATCCTATTGAACTCTGGATCCTGCAAAGGTATATGAACTAGAATTTCTTAAAACATGATTAAAATGTTTTCAAGACAGTCCTCGTCAAATTGAGTAGCTCAGCTATGAGGTTAAATTCAGAACCTACCCTTGAGGTTTGGACAGGTATCAATTTCCGCCCTTTTCCTTTTCATTTTTCATTTTCGATTATAACTACAGAAGGGTGATCAGAAGAGTGGGCACTGATACCTGTCCAAATCTCAGGGGAGGGCACTGAATTTAACCCCTCAAATATGTACTCCACTTTTACTTTATTTTATTGATATGGAAATTAGAAGTAGCTACATCTGGCTTATGAATGGTCATCTGATCTGCTTAATCAATAACCACCAGCCACATAAGCAATTAAATGTGAGGCGAGGATATTGAACTCTATCTAGAAGCCGAGTTACTACTCCTGACATGTAATATTCCATTATAAGTCACGGTCAACAAAACTGGGTGTCCTCTGCTGCTTTCTTGCCAGTTTTGAAAAGTGCTAGAATGCTACATCTACTAGGCTACTATTTATTCGATAACTTGATAAAGTGCAAGAGAAAAACCTGAAATGAACTAGTATAAAGACGGTTAGCAGATAAGCTTTCAATTTGGTTTCAACTTTCACCAAGAAAATCCTTCCCCACTTTTCTTCCTCGTCTCATCTATTTATTTATGTTCTAAGAAAAATTTGCTTTCACTACAGACAAGAATATACAAGATACGAACAATTTAATGTTCCTCAAAACATTTAAGGCAACATTATTCTAGCCTTCCCTTTAATTCATATTCATATAGTGGGTGGAGCCAAGAAATACTGCCTTTTATCAAATAAAAATATCAATAAAGTACTGGGTAAAAGAACATACAACTTCACCGCTTGATGTTTGTGACAGATCTTTCTCAACACCAGGCGGCCCTGGGACCGGCTTTCTTCCTTCTTTTATAGCCTTTCTAATATCTGCAGCTTTCCATACTGCATACTTCTGCTTCTGTTCAATCTGCAAGATGAGTATGAAATTAACCAGCAAAAATCACCAACCGCTTCTTGCCGAGAGTAATCCAGTGTCTGCTGAAGCTACTAGATGGCAGGCACGCAGTATAAAAAGAGTAAGATATTAATGCAGAAATTGATAGTGTGATAGGAAACTCACTTCAGGTTGAAGTTCGCCAAACTGGTTAAGTATTTCAAAGAAAATGCTGGCAGCGTAAAATGTCTTTGCAGTATTGCTGTGACAAGTTCGAAATGTTAGTAGTATGCCTGATATATTCCAGCCACAAGCCCATATCAACCAACTATTGGGCTTGTGTTTGTGTAATTGTACATGTGTTTGACAGAGGCAAAGTAATAAGCTACAAATACTCCAAAATGTGATTTGAACTACCAAGGAACATTACTGGTAGGTTGATAGCCCTTGGATATTTGATAATCCAAGAAGCACGAACATATATCTTAAGACAAATTTGTTAACTGAAAATTACATTCTTATCGTACATATCTGCTTTCCCAGCTCGATCTTGCTTGTCAGCTTTCGCAAAAACACTGGAAGCGAATCCCTCCACGTAAAGATTGTCCTCAGGCCCCAACTTTACTGACTTCTTATCCTACAAACACACAAATCTCACATAGTCAACTCACCAAAATTAAATTCAGCCTTAAAAATATGTAGGGTCAGTGACTCCTTTGTCTACTTTTTTTTTTTTTTTTTTTTTAAATCTCTATTAGACTGGGGAAAAAAATCTAGTACCAGCTGGAAAAAGAAACAATAGTATTGAATCCCTGATGGCCTGATCTCCGGAGAAACTCTAGTGAGCTATGGTACAAACACTTAAAACCATGATCTACATAGAAACCATAGAAATTTATTCTACTCCGTATAAGAAAGATTTGCAAAGGGGTTGATACAAGTCTTTGGATTGGTTCACTTGACAAGGTTCGTCCTCGACCAAACAAGTCTAAGGTTAGAATCCAGCTGCAACCATCACAAGGGCTAGGCAATCTGTAAGTTCCACTTCGAGCCCTTAAAACGGCAGGCGGACAACAACTAACCTTGGAATGGAGGCAACTATCCTACTCACAATTCCCTAAAAAAAGAGAAGACGTTAACCCCCACCCCCACAAATAAATTGGCAAGAAAAGACTGGTTCACCAAAAGAGAACAAAGAAACACTTCATTTTTCATCTTCATATTACAACTAAATTCACTTTGAACACCCAAATATATACCAGTGGACGTGTTTGATCTTACTAACTCTAAGAAGAAGGTTTTTTTTTTTTTTTTGAGAATTACTAGCTCTAAGTTAAAAGCGACATAAAAACAAGTATGACACTCAGCTTCCATCTCTTTTGTTTCAACATACCACCTTACAGATTTCAAATATAGACAAGGTCCAAAAGTTTTATGAACTGAAAACATAAGGAATTAGACCTTTTCGAGTTGATTCATAATGGAAACAAGGATGGAATTGGTAGTCTTTGTACGTTCTTTTGGAGGAATCTTCAATCCATGGTCCATCGCGTACAATCGGCCTGACACATCAAACAACTTCCAAAATTAAAATACTTCATCCGTCCCAAAATGATCTTCCTACTTTTTTTGCCATTACAACGAAAGATTTTGACACACCATAACAATACTATCAATAACAAGTTCTAGATTTTCATTAGAATAATTAAATCAATTTCAAATCATTGATCAAAGTTACTTCGTAGTAACGACCAAAAAAAAAAAAAAAAGAAAGAAGATCATTCTGGGACGGAGGTAGTAAGCAAAAGTTAACAATATGAGGTTAAAATTAACAAGTTTAGATCGGGGTTTAGAGATTAGAGAGGGGGGATTACAGTAGTAGGCGACGAGAGGTTCGTGTTTCTGGAGCTCATCGGCGCGTTGAAGATAGGGCAAGAGGGCTTTGGCTGGTTCGTTATCGCTACCCATTGTTAGTTAACAAACTGAGAAGAGAGAGAGAGAGAGATCAAAAACTTTTTTGTGAATCTAATCAGATTTTGTTTGGCTGGTTCCTTCAGTTTGATTGTTGAAAAACACCAGTATATATAAATGAAATGGAAAATCAATTACTGCTACGAAATTTGTTTTTAGATGAATTTCTGATATATTTTGCGTGACCACCTATTATTGTCATTCATTCATTCTATAGATTACGTGTCCCTCCATTCCAAAAGAGTAAATGAATAGTACTACCTCTCTTCTTATATGAATGTCCAAATTTCATTTTAAGGGACATCAGAAAATCTCAATTATTTGTACAATTTGGTTGCAATGATTCATATATAATCTTGTAATCTCTTTTCAAAACATTTAGTTTTGCACGTATAAAGAGACCGGTGGAAAAAATTTCGAAAAACAACATTTAGGGACAAAAAAAATATGTTAAAAAAATACACTCATTTTGTGACAAGGATTTTTTGAAAATGGACACTCATTTAGTAGGGACAGAGGGAGTAACATCTTTTGATTTAAGAGATATTTTGAAGAGATTAATTTTTAAAACTTTTAAAATCTTAAATATTTTTGGGTTGTCAAATTGCTTTAAATGGGGGTCAAACTGTGACTCCTTACTTCCCTCTAGGAGGAACGCTCCCCTATCGGCCTTGGACAACCTAAACCTAGGGAGTCTTCTCTCTCTATATATATCTATCTATTATATATTGCTCCAGTGCTCTATATGGAGTAAATTGTACAATTTGATTTCAAAATCTGGGTTTTTTCGCTTAGGTATTTGATATTTAGGTGTGAGTGGAGATGTTCCAAACAAGAAATTCTGATGCAAAAGCAAAAAGGCAACCAAAAAAAAAAAAAAAAAATCTTGCCAATACCAATATTATGCAAATGGCTAATAATCCAGTCTGTCTACTTTACGACCAATCATGTTTGAAGGGTGTATCCCTACAGCAGCAGCAACTACACTAGTGATTTACTAATAACAGAGAGATCACATGATTGCAAGGGTATATAAACCTACACATCTTCCAGCTCTTAATTCAGAAATACTATGGTGTACTGGGACTAGGCTCCGTGCCAGAAACATGTGAAGCATCGTCTTCCTTTGATATAGCAACGTAGTTCAGTGGTGCAGCCGGCCTTGTCACGTCCCTCTTCCCATCTTTATTTATGGATCGGGCCCCATTTTGATGCGCGTTAAGAGAAAGTCGTCTGTTAGTTCCATTCGCACCTCCCCCATTTGCTCGTGGCCCCACCACTTTCTTTGTACTGCTGACTGGTCGAGCTGGGCTTGGTCTCGCACCAAATATAGCTTCTTGCTCCGTGTTTATCTGCTCATGGAACTTTTTCTGATCCTGCAATATCCAAAAACAAAAAATGAAATCAAATAAAATACAAATGCATAATTTGAACACAAATCATCAGTAGTTAGCGTATTAAATGAGCTGCTGACTTACTCTCATCCTTCTTTTTTCTTCCTCTCTATCATTCCTGAGCATGGCATATTCGTCTAGCATTGCGAGAAGGGGAACACCATCATAAGTAAAAGTGAGGCCATATTCTTCTTCCCATGCTCGAGTTTTGGCAACCAAAGCATCAACAAGGGCTACATAGCCAGGAATTAGGTCAGAAGGCGTAAGATCACAAGAAAAAAAAAACTATTAATTGCAACCTTCATACTCAAAAGTACAAGTTTGGATGCTCCTCTTAATTCCTTTTTCTAATTCACACTCATTACTGTATTTAAGAAAATATATCCAGAAGATATAAACCAAGTGTAGTCACTGTCATGTGAGGTTGGCCACCTTTCAGCATATGAATATTTTAGAGGGGTGAAAATAGAGTCAGCTGGCGAATCTCTATGTTGTGTATAAACCTAGGATCAAAGCCCCAGTGCGCCCTGTTGAAACCGAATGCGGAAACTTATCTTGCACTTCCACACACCCACACGAACAAAGTAACAAATGAGACACGAGAATTTACGTGGTTCGGAGAAATCCTCCTACGTCCACGGGTAGAAACCAAAATCACTATAAGGTGATTACAAATTGTTTACAAAGTGATCTCTCACTACAAATGTGCCTCTCTCTAACAAAGTGTCTAACACTCCAAATGATTTCTCACAACTTGCCACAATGCTAGAAAGCATCCTACCAAAGCCTATTTATAGGCACAAACCATCCAAGGATAAGGATGTATCAAGAGAGAGATGGAACACCAAAGTGTTTCTTGGGAAACACCAAAAGCCATCATACATTCACCATGTGGATAATGATGAATGTCCAAAAAGATAATGAATCCTAGATTATTCTAGAACTTGAAGCCAAAACCAACACGCCCAATAACTGGGCATGTGTTTTCCTTTGATTTGGGAGGTTTGACCACGCTAGGCCATCATTCTGCTTGGACCACCAACAAGAAAACCAATAAAACGCTTATTCTGTCACTACGATGCCAGTGATTTAAAAAACTCATGATCAATAAGAAAAAAGTACTCCCTACGTCCCAAATGAAAGTCCAGTTTCTCCTTTTTGTTTGTCCCGAGAAGTTGGTGTCATTTCAAAATTAAGGCTTCAAAATCACTGAACTTCTAAAACTTAAAATGTAATCTTAAAATGTTCGAAAAGTCAAACGGGACTACCAAATTGAGACGGAGGGAGTAGTATTCATGTATAATAATCTGCTGAGAGGCTGGTAAAATCCCAACCCAGTTGTGAAATAGTTTCGGCTAAAACGACCTACTGGGATCCCACAAGTAAAAAAATATTTCTTGCATGTAGAAGATATGGTGTACTCATTCCATCTCACTCAAAGGGTGCACATATGGAATTCCAATAATTAAGGAATACTCCCTCCGTCCCATAATAAGTGAGACTTTTGGTCAAATTGATTGCACTATGACCAATAATTTGAAGAAAAAATAATGATCCTAATGGAAACTTAAAATAGTTATTATATCAAGATTGCCAATATTTTCAATAACAATTTTTAAATTTTCCATGAAATGATTTTTTTTATTTAAATTATCGGTCAAAGTATAATCGTTGAGCAGAAGTCTCACATATTACAGGACAGAGGGAGTATATAACTATCCTTGGACAATCAACTCATTTCAAACGTAAATGCCACGTAATCACTAGGTTAGACTAAATGTAGGCAATCAACCTATAAGCATTTACCTGGAATTTTGTTCACCAGAATTCGGGCCTTTTCAGCCCGCTTGAGATTCAGGTGGGCACCTCTGCTGGCGTTATACCTATTATCATCCTGTTACAGGAAAACCGAGTTAAGGTAATCATATCATCAGACAACGTAATTGACGTAGCGGAAGCTTAGATAAATGATTGATTACGGTAGAAATGAATCAATACGCGTAAACAATCCTTCAACAGCAGTCGAAATTAATCAAGACTACAAGTTGGAACAAGAAAACGATTTTATTCAAATGATATCAAAAAACTGCCTCTCATAAACCCTAACATAAAGTATATAAAGTCTGGGAAAAACCCTACTGAAAAGAAACCCTAAAACACGAAAATTACGAAAATGTCCAAAATACGGTAAAAGCTGATAAAAACTTCAGAAGCCCGTTTGAGGGCCTTCGAAGGGGAATTTGGCCTTTTTACGGGCCGCTCAGGGGGCAAAGCCCATGACTCTTGTTCCTATCGAAAAGACGCTCGTTTTGATATGATGTGCGTCCCGTCACTCCTCCGGAATCAAAAGTTACGCCCGTTACGGTCGAACACATCTAAAAACTCGAACGCCAACTCATCGACTGCATCAGTAATTATACTAGTATGGAACTAACAAATTGGTTTGACCAGGGAAAGATGTCGTGAATTACACTACTTTGCCATGTAACAACGCAAATCAAACTTTCCCGTTAGGACTAGGGCATAACATCTCCATGAGAAACTGGCAGTTAATTACACTACTTTGCCATGTAACAACGCAAATCAAACTTTTCTATACAGTCCCCTTTCAAAGGACAAGTCTGCGCATAACAATGACCAAGCTAGATGCACTATCTTATTGTGGACTATGTTGAATGAAGAAAGAAGGTAAAGTTCTCAGTGCTATAAAAAAAATTGGAAGTGGTGAAGCGGAACAAGGCTGATGAGAGCAGTTGCATGACATTGAAGCTACTATGCCAACAATCATGTTCTTTGGACTTTGGAGATTAGATACCACTTCAGAAACACCAAAAAAATGTACATGGCACTATAAGCCAAAGTTCCTTGCATGATTAGTGCACGCGCACGCACACACATGTAAGCAATAATAATCATGTGCATAGCCCCAAGCAATGCTGCATGTACACACCAATAAAGAAGTATAAAAACACATAGCTCGCGGACACGCACAGCTAAAAAACTATTAGACATAAATATGAAAGAGACGGAGGTATAAGCAAAACATACCCTATTATAATCTTCAAGCCAACTTTCTTCTTCGCAAGCTGACATCCATTTCTCAACCTTATCCAGTATATCTTTCCTGCTAAGAGCCTCTTCATTTGCTTTAATAATCTGATTATCCATGTCAGCCAGCAATTCGGAGGGCTCAATATTCCCAGAATCAATCAGCGCCATAATTTTCTCTCGAGCAACCTCTGGATCGATCTCTATGTGAGCACGGGCAAAGATTTCTTCAAGCTCACCCTGCTTCTTAAAAGCAATTTCCTTCATTCTGCTAGCTTTTAGTTGATCAAGCCTGTCAACTTCCACCTCGGCCTTGAAAATATGAAAAAGAATCACATACCAATACTACAAGGCTGACTCTTATTTAAATAAGATTTCAGAAGATGAAGAGTAATTATGAGATACCTGCTCAATCAAATCCAGGGCAAGTGCCCCCGGGATGGTTACTTCATCCACTGATGCTGATATATTACAGGTAACATGATTGAACAAGCCCCGTTCCTCTTCAGGGGTATCCATCAAATTCCAAAGATCAATCAGTTGAGTAGCTAATTCTTGAAGCTGTTACAGTAGAAATATATATGAGATGGCTGAATACAAATAGCACCATGTTAGAAGTTTAAAGTTTAAACAGAGATCAGACAGAGATGATTCAAAAAATGATAAAGACTACAATAAATTCGGAAGAAATACAGGATGCCAATGCCATCACATGCAAAAGAAAATCACGCACAGATACCTCAAGAAACATCTATGATAAGTCTAGCATGGGAGATGGATTTGCCAGGAAAGAAAAAAAAGATTTCTCAGAAAACATGTAGAAAAGGTACCTATTCAAATGAGATATATACGCTTCAGTGCCAGCTTTAAACTAATGCAAAGGTCCAGTGTCTAAAATTTGCAATACGAGTATAAATTCACCTACTTATGTTTCATACACATCAAGATACCTTGCTGAATCATGTCAAGTTGTAGTGCCACAACATGGAAAGTTTTTCTAATTCTATCAATTTCCAGCGCATGGAGTGTAATTCATGAGAAAAGATTGCTAAGCAGAAGTAAAACCTTCCGATGAATTCCTTGAAGGTATAAAGAGTTGAATCTAGCATATTTACCTTCTGCAATCTCTGCTTCTTATCTTCTTTTAATCCTAAGACAGTCTTAGCCAGCCTTGATAATGTGTCATTGCTTATGCTTTTCGATTGTACACCAGTAGAGTCGTTCAGGCTTGGGTGAACTTCAGTAACAGTACTGAGGAAATCAATCCCAAGAACAGCACAAAGATCATGCACGGTGCTTACAAATTCAAGGACCTTATGCAATCTCTCACTCTGCGTGATCAAACAAAAATAAATTTGATCATCTCAACTCAGCATTTGGAAAGATTAGCAGGCTTCCTTTGCCACTAGCTGAAGCTTATTGATTGAAGCACAGATAGACAATACCTTTTCTTTTTGCAGTTCTTGTAGCTGAGCATGAAATTCATCTAATTTCTTCAATGTTAGGTCCGACTCATCAACTGTACAGTTTCCTGCTTGCTCATTACCAGCAATTTCTCCACATATTTTTTGTATTTGGGACTGAACATCTGAAAACTCTTTTATCCGCTCCTCTTTTTGTTTCCACAGTTGTTCTAGTGCTGGTGCGATGGCTGCAAGTTGCTCCTTAATTGTTCCCGAAGTCTTCTCGGGCTACCATCAAACCAGATAAAACCAAGAGGTAACCAACATCACTCCCATGATACATTTTAAGTACTTCAGAAATGGACACATGTTGCATATAAAATTCAGCCTAATTCTCAAAGTAAACCATCACTTACAATTCCAGCAAAGCTTTTTTCTCCAAGGGCTGAAAGAAGTGTGGACAGTTCAAGGTTAGCATCTGCCAATGCCTGAAGAAGGCGTGCCCTTGACTTTGCAGCCAGGTCAACCTTCCTCTTGTATACGTCCAGGCATTCTTGCTCTAGCTGAAGAAGCATCTTTTCTCGTTCTTCATCACTTTCACCAACCTCATCCCAGATTTTCTGCATAAACGTAGAAACATTCAAATGTCAATTGTCTTGACACACATTGAAACTCGAAACCTTTTCTGCCTTTTAAACCCCTGCATTTATAGCTTGGGAGTATTTTAAAGCACATCACCAACTGCCATTCAATAATAGCCGATACCATATACTCCCTCCGTCGCAAACTAATGGTTACTAAAATTGAATGCATGGAGATTAAGAAAATATGTTGGAAAAGTAGGTGTTGTGAGTGGGTAGGAGAGAGAAAATGAGATAGTGGATAGTTGTTGTGAGTGGGTAAGAGAGAAAATTGAACATTTTGGGTAGGTAACCATTAGTATGGGACGCCCAAAACGGAAATAAGTAACCATTAGTATGGGACTGAGGGAGTAAAAAAATTTAAAACACAAGCTGCAAACCAGAAGTATAAAGAAATTGATTTGCCTGCAATTGCTGCAACAAAGAACCACAAGTGGTTTCTCCAAGAAGAGGATTTTGACTATCCGCTGCTGCCATTCTCGATTAGTGCAACCTAACATACAGCAGGAAGAGTACTAAGCAACCATTATCAGACATCAGATACAAAGTAATGAGCATGAACACGAAGTCAAATGAAACCTATCAAAACTTTCTAGCAACATGTTATCATGCAACTAAATACTTTACCACCATAATTAACAATGTGAAGAAGATCACTCCTCAGATTGGTAAAAGCCCAATTACTGACAACATGTTTACAGAGCATCAAAACACCCAAGAATGAGAATTAAGTACTTGAGGATTCCTAAGTCATAATGTACTACAGGGACCAACCATTATTCAATCACATGTAATTTTAGGAGCAACTCGACACAATTTAACACTACCTATAATCAATGTGTTCACTTCATAGGATTCATGTTCAAAATGGTCAAACAGTGTTTAACAGTGCCTTTTGGGCTACGTAACACAACCGTCGACCTCTATCTGGCTTTTTGACTAGCTGTACAAGGGTATGAGTAGGCACAACAAAATCCGAGTTTCCAGATGACTAAATATAACAGTTGATAACATAAAAGGTAAACATGAAAGAGTTCTTACGAAAAAAGGAAATAGCAGAACAACTAAAACACCCTTAAATGCAGAGTAACCATTATCGTTCATGCTTACTAGCACTCACAAAATCAACAATACAAGTGTACTATTTAATTTCAAAACAAACAATAAGTAAACAATTTTGAGATTTACGAACTTAACCGAACACCATACAAGTCTCAAACTGATAAACACCCTGAAACAAGTTAATTTCCAAGTTTCCACCTTAAAACATAAACTACAATGCTATAGACTTAATTCACAAGTAATCATCAATGCTAACCAAGATCTCACACATTTAAACAGTCTGAAGTCCTACAATTGACCAATTCACTTCACTGATGCACTCAAACACAACGTCTTGACAAAGAATTCAGAAACACAAAAAAAACCAAGCACTCAAAACCATTGTCCAGTTATTCGAACACGAAATGAACACATGTCTACCACAAACTACACTACATTTTCTTCAAATCAACAACTGTACAAACTTCAAAAGCACTCGGATCTCGAATCCATACCAATTTAATAGAACCAGTAAGCGAGAACATCAAAATTGTAACATTGTTGCCACAAATAGTGTAATCGACAAGCACAGTCCTTGCTGAAACAGTTAACACTTACCGGAGACCCTACTTCGGAGTACGTTTACCGGGAAACCCCACCGCCGGCTCAGATCTGAGAGCACTTCCGGTCTGAGTGTAGAGGAAAACGGAGAGAGAGAGAGAGAGTGTGTGACGGTCTAAGAGGGCAAGAAGACAGAAGAAGAAAAAATTGAGTGTGGGTGAGTGGGGTCCGGTTCTCTCAGTCGTCTGTACTAAAAGTTGTCCTGAATATTTTGAGATATACGCGGCCGTGTTTTTTCTTTACAATAAATTTATTTTATAATTATGTTAATCAAAATATAAATTTATAACCTACACAACTTATATCGAGTATTTTATTCCATGGAAAATTATTTAAATTGATTATATCATATTCTTACAATGTAAAAAGTTGCTTCAAATTTGACATTTCATCTGTGAAACTAAGTGTGTAAGATAACTTTGTAAGATATTTGGTTATGTTTTATAAATATGTTGTGTGTTGACAAAAAAAAAACTGACATTTCATCGTATTCTCATTCAAATGTTATTACTTATTACTCTCTACTTCACCAAATAATTATTTAATTTTATTTTGTTCAAATGTAAATTTGAAAATTCGAGCACTCTGTAAAATGGAAAGACCATTATTATAATATTGTTACAATTTTAATATAATTTTTTGTGACTCTAAATGCTCTTTCTTTATTCGAAAATAGGAGTGAAAAAGGAACAAATGATGAGTGTGATTGAGTTGTGAAAATGATTACTGCAAAATACTCCTAATGATGATATGCTGCGTTAATGGAAGCACATGTTTGTGAGATGTGTTTGATTTTATTAACAATGGATTTCACAAAAAATAAAGTTGAATTAAATACTGGCTCGGTGGCTATGGGACAATGCCTTGATTTACAAGCAGAGAATAATATTCTCTTTTTTCTATTCACGATCTAAAATGAGCTCGTGCTTGAGTGAAATTTCATTCTTGGCTTATGGGGTGGGGGTGGAAGAATAGAATATTTGGTTTTAAATCTCTCTAACTTAGAATCACAGTACAATAAAAAAACATTGTTAGGATTAAGGTTGGGTTTAAATTCGGCTTAAGCCTTCAATTATGCATGAAAATAAGATTTTTAAGGAAAACCTAAGAATAAGACGTGAAATGCCTTAGATGGATGTGTGATTACGGTTAGAACATGTACTTTCCCATGGGGCGAAGAATTGTATTTATAGGGCTGATAGAGAGAGAGAAGGATCGTTATCATGGCATTAACCCCCTTTATTCTTACAGGGACACGTGTCACGACCTGTTTGGCGTATTTGGTAAGGACAATAAAAAAGAAAAATTACAATGAACTTGTAATTTTATAAAATCTGTTAATCTAAGAGCATACATAATGGGAGCTTTTTAGGAGCTTTTTATTTTTGTGAAAGAGTTCTCTAGAGCTTTTTACCATTGTGAAACTCTTTAAAGAGCTCTTTGGCTAAAGAGTGGCTCTTTGTAGAAAGAGCTCTTTCATGTAAGTTTTACATTAATACTCACCAACTCCCTAGGTAATGAAAGAGCTCTACTATTGTGAAATTTTTTAGAAAGCCTTTTTATATAGTTTAAAATGATTTGACAAATCAAAATTGTTTAAAAAAAAAAAAAAAAACTCTTACTATTGTGGATAGTCTAAGTTCTTGTATTTAACTCATTTTACATATCTTTCAATGCTTGATTATGTGCATGTGAGTTGTGACGCTATATATTTCGTCGTCGAAATAAAAGAGCAATTGCGGTGGGGGCAAGAATTAGATTTAGGAGCAAAAGTCGCAATCAGTGCTAGATGGCAACATCAAATGGATAATGTCATTATCTCCATGCATGTGAATTTGATTTTACTAATACTTCACTCCCTTTCAATGTTATCTAAAATTTAAAATAATGTAACCCCAAAAAATAAAATAAAGTTTAAATAAAATTTAAATGTAAATAAAATATACTATATGGTAGAGCGGATTGGTTGGTATATGGACGGTATTTTGCTTGTACTGTGTATCAACCAAATATGATTTGGTAACAAAAATATATACCAGTACCAACCACAAAAATCGATATATTAAGTTTATTGATATAGTTGGTATTCAATTGGTACATTTAGTACTCAATAAATATCAAATGTAAATGAAGACAAAAAAAAATGCACCTACAAAAAGTTTGGCATACCAACTTTTTTATACTAATACACAAGATTTAGGGGGAAACTAGTTTCTCCCTAAATTATATAAAGTCTTGTTTTCCAACATGTTCCTAAATGTTCGTCAAATGCTTGCAAGTAGAAAAAAAGTGGACTTTCTGTAATTTAGGGAGAAACTAGTTTCCCCCAAAACCTATTCTTAATTATAATTAATGCGGTTAGTATATGGGTTGTCAGGATTGGAGTCCTAAACTACGAGGAAGAAAAGGAGTCTAAGTCGGAGGAGTTGGTGGAGATCAAGAAGGATTCAAACCGGAGGAGAATTCCTGGGCGGAGAAGCAGGCGGGCGCCTGGTCTCAACAGCGGGAATCAGTTTCTGGAAAAAGGAGTGAGCGGGCGCCTGGTGGCCTACAGGCGGGCGCCTGGTATGTCGACCAGAAATTGTTTGTTTCCTATTTTGATGCAATCTCTACCAAATCGACATAGGGCTTCCTTGTACTGCTATATAAGCATAGATACGACCTAGAACACATTGTAGCAACATATTAGAAGGTGTCTAATAATATATTGACTTGGTAATTGCCCCCGGACGTAGTTCATGTGTTGAACGAACCGGGTAAACAATTTTGTGTGTGTGATTCTCTCATATTATGCTTGTGGGTTTTATTGTTCTTGATCTAGATTGCAACGGGGTACCACTAAATTCCCAACATGGGTAAGTTAGTACGGACAAATACAATCTGTCATCTTATATTATATGGAGTCATAGAGTGAATAAAAGAGAAAAAAAGGAAGAACTCATTTGACGATAGTTACCAAAGAGTTGGGAAAAGTTAAATCACACTCTTTCTCTTTTTGTTCACAAAAAATGTCGACTTTTTAATATGTTGGCATCGTTAGCAAAATTACAGCAATAAATTGGAAACAAATAATAAAATTTATTATTGTTGTTGCACAAGCCTAAAATGACAATCATTATTTCTTTAAGACTTCATCCCCTCACCGAGTATGCTTGAATTTGTTTAGACTTTAGAACGCATGTTTTTCAAGATAGAACGTGCAGATCAAGAACACTTTGCATTTAAGCTTTCCAGCAAACCAAATCGTACTTAAACAGTATCACCACTTGAGTATTGTTCATCATATTCCTGAACACTTATTTCTGGGGCAGAAGGGGTATTGTATTTATTTAGTAGTTACTTTAATTTAATTATGATAACAACTAATATATAGTTAAAGGGTTTTGTTAGGATACCCTCTTCAAGTGTAGCTTAACGAGTGACTCATATTATTTGGACAAAATTACCCTTTTTATTGTTGAAAGAAATAGAAATTAGGGCATTAAAGTAAATTTGAACTCCCAATTTATTGACCAAGAATACAATCCGTCAATCCCCAATTCATCAATCCATGTGGAAAATCACCATTGCAGATCTAATAGGTTTGACGGTCATTCCTCGGATTTGTGGTCGGCTTCCCTTTCCACCGTATTTGTACATGGTCGGTGGTGGGCGGATGCCACTGTTGATGAGCTATCAAGCTTAGTTCGTAAATCAACCATGCTCTTGGTTTCCGGATTGAGGATGAGAGATGGGGTTTAAATGTCTGTTTTCCTCTCCAATCTTTAACCTTCATTAATGGAGTTTTGATGGAGGCGGATCAGCAAGTTGCAGTGGTCGAAGGAAATGGACATGAGAGAATGAAAAGTAAACTGTGGCATGGAAGCACTGGGATCAAAGGTCTAAGGAAGATGAAGAAGGTTTTAAATTCGGATTTACGGTTATGCCCTCGTTAAAAATTTGGTTCATGTATAATATATTGGGTTATTTTAGTCTTAAAAAATTGGGTCACTTGTTAAGCTACCCTTGAAGAGGGTATCCTAACAAAACCCATAGTTAAATTACTAAAATAATAATTTTTAGATTCTTATAATAATATTAAATTAATTAAACTTATTAAAATTTATTTAAATTGATAACTAGAAAATGGAATTATCTTTTTTTTTTTAAGTAAAAAATGGAATTATCCTTTAGAAAAAAGGATTCTATCTTATACAATTGGTAAATACGGCGATTTTTTCTATTTTATTATTTTCTCATTAATTGAATATATAGTTTTTTTTTTAGCAAACGTCAAATCAATTGCATTCACAATAGTAGAAGAGACGACACTCCACAAGGGTCGGAAGCTCATCCCAAATATCAGTATTAGATCCATTTAACTTACTACAAAGACTATTCCAATGTTGATCATGAGATGCTCGGATTCCACTCCAAGTAACACTTGGAAACTACCTCAAACTGGCATTTAACAAATCCCTTCTCGGATAATTTTTTTCTTTGAGCACGTGATGTAGTATAGAATCCGGGTTGACGCGGAAACGCCCACCAGACAACTCAAAATCCACCAAACATTCTTGTGCAATAATGATGTAATCCACTTTATTGTGAAATAATGCGAGACTCATCGCAATTACAAGAAAACATAAACAACAAACAAACAAACTTACAATCACAGGCTCTCAACGAGAAGAGAATTCTACGGCTCTTAACAAAGAGAGAAATCTACGGCTCTCAACAAGGAGAGAAATCTACGGCTCTCAACTCAGGGAGAGAAATTTTTGAATGATAAAAACAAAAACAATTAAAAATCTCAGCAACACAATTGTTTGTAATCTCAATCAATATATTGAGATTACAAACAATTGTGTTGTCGGAAAAACTCTACAATGATAATAAACAAACAAAAAAAGGAAGAAAAAAGAATTTTTTTTGGGTGAATGAAGGATTGAAGGAGAAGGAGGAAGGACAGGATGGAGAGGAGATTCTCTGTACCACTTTCTGTATACCATTAACACAAATGATCCAATGGTTATAAGCTATTAAGACATAAATGATTATAATGTCAAAAGTAATGCATAGCCGTCAGATCACTTGTGGTACACAAGTGGTACACAAATAGTGGTACAGAGGATTTAATCTCGAGAGGATTGATCCAGAGAGGAGTTGGGGGCGGTTTTGGCTAGTACGGTTGTTAAACCTTGACCAGATACTTCAATTGAATATGAGTTGGTCTCCTGTAAAATGCGTTTTTCCTACTAGTTAGGAAAAACGTGTTTTTCAAAACCTTCTGGCTATCACTTTCAAAGGTTCTAGCTATCAATCTCATATCCAGAAGACTTTATATTGATATCCAGAAGGCTTTATATTGATATCCAGGACCCTTCTGGCTATCACTTTCAAAGGTTCTGGCTATCAATCTCATATCTAGAAGGCTTTATATTGATATCCAGAACCCTTCTGGCTATCACTTTCAAAGGTTCTGGCTATCAATCTCATATCCAGAAGACTTTATATTGATATCCAGAACCGTTGAGAAGTTCCGATTATTTACAAAAATGTCACCGCGCGTTTTCTAAAGAAGTTCCACATGTTTTTCCCAAGATTTTGTGATTGAATATATAGTTATTATAAAGTACAAACCAACTAGGCAGAGATTGAAAACTGAATACTCCCACCGTTCTTTATTTATCGCTACTTATTTTCATTTCGGGCGTCTCATACTTATTGTTTACTTACCTATAATGTCTACTTTCTCTCTCCTATCTACTCACAACAACTATTCACTAACTTATTTTCTCTCTCCCAAACTCCCACCCACCCACTCACAATACTTACTTTTCCAACAAGTATTTTTTTAATATCAGTGCACTCTCATTTAGTAGTAATAAGTATGAGACGGGGGAGTACTTCCTATCCTATGCTCAAAATAAGTTTTTGACAACATTTTATATGTGTTTTATTAATACTAAGTTTAAAATTATTTTAAAACAAATAATAATTAGACATGAGAGAATTAATGTGTGGCTAATATTTGACACTTCACACATGGGTCGGACCCGTCAGATAAGATGGTTCTTATTTCTCAACAGTGTTACGGTCACCATAAATCCCAAACTAGTGGGGTTATGGCTACCAACTTGTTCTATGTTGCATTGTTGCAGCAGATGGCCCGTATGGGACAATGTCTTGCTTTCTTGGGAACTTGAACCTCCCTCATCTCACATGCATTTTGTACTACTCTATTGAACATTGTTAGTTTCTTATTAGTCATCTCATATGATATACTCCCTCCGTCCCAAAATGATCTTCACGTTTGACTATTCAAACTTTTTAAGGATATCTACCCTTACTTCACTAGCCATGTTGTTTTTATGCACATGTAAGCCTAAATTGTAGAAATAAGAATAACTTTGGGGGACAATGAAAAATGACAAATGATAAGATCATTTTGGGACGGAGGGAGTACTTTAAAAATAAAAGTAAAACTGAAATATTTTCGAAAAAGGAGTATAATAATTATTGTTTTTACTAAGGACTTGTTTCCATTAAGAATGAGTAAAAAGTGATCTTGCATGTAAACTCTCATCTCTATATTATAATAGAGCTAAAAAAATAAACCTCTTATTGACTTGAGACAAAGGAGGACTGAGATTATAGCATAACCGTCTTCATCTTATGGCTATCATTAAAAGGTTTATTTTCTATTTTATTTCTATCGTTTGATTGTTTCTCCACATCTCTGATCGTACGGCTGATAATAGGCGGTTTCCAAATTTCTTCTTCCTCTCAGCAGCAGTTTCCTTCGTTTGGATTAGTTTCCTTTCTTTGGCTGATATATTTGTGTTTTAATGAAAAATTAGATTAAACAAGAGATTGAGGGTTTGTATCTAAAGGTTGTCTACGATGGCAGAAAGGGGGTTTAATTTGATCTTAAAATTGATTTAGTTGTTGCTTTATGATTTGTTTTCTTTTTTATTTGTTCGCATTGTTACCGTTGCTAGATTGAGACTAAATGGTCATATATATATAAGGAAATCCACTTTTATATTTATGCTATGCTTCTGTTTTGATTATGTTAATTGATAAGGGTGTCAAAGGAACATTAAACTCAAAACTTTTTTTTTTTTTTTGAGAAAGATTGATTGTCTTTGCACAAATTTGTGCCACGATGTGGGACACTACCAGTAGTGTACTCTTCCGTGTCAAAATAAGTTACTGCATTTTTTTTTAATTAAAAAGATAGAATATATATGAAGAAAAAAAAATGTAAGTGAAAAAATAGTTGTAAGTATGATGATTTGAGAGTGAGACCCATAATTTAAGTATATGGTAGATAGTATATTTAAAAAAATTGTGAGTGGAAAAATAGTTGCGAGTATGACCATTTGATTTACGAGGTGTGAGTGCAAACACAAGTGTTTTTAGTTCTAAACATCCGCTCTAAATCTCAAAAGCGCGCGCCTGCGAGAAACCCCTTTGCTACGAGGAGTACATGGTAACTATACACCTAATCATTTTACACGAGCTATTTGAATTCATCTGTTAGTGGAGAAATTTGAACGCGATGTTACTTGCGGCAACGAGGTCTGTTTTGAAATTGAATTTTGTTTTGAATAATACTAGGGGCACAAAAAAGTCACAAAATCTTGCTCACAAAATCTTAGGTGTCATGATTTTATTGGTATTTTTAAGTGGAGTGTGGCGGGTCCATTATCGATGCAACCAATAAAATATCGCCACCTTTTGTGACCAAGATTTGTGATGAGCTTTTTGTGCCCTTGTGCCCTAGTAGCATTGCTCTTTTGTTTTTACGATTTTTTAGCCAGAGCTTCATTTTGTAATTCTATCTATCATATTGTTCTGTTATTTAATGCGAGTTGGACGATATAGTTTTATATCAGTGGTAAAGTAAAGACCGCAGTAATTGGTGCAAGCTATACACTTTACAAGTTAGATTTGGATATGTTCTTTAAAGTGATATGAATATTTTTCAATGGCGTTAGATGAAAGTGCTGATTTATGAAGGTTTGATTTGATGTGCGGACTATGTAGCGGTACTTCTAAATTAGCTTGAGAACTGACTGATTTCATACTATCGCCGTGTTATTTGGCACGGGTATTAGTTATATCATATCAAATAAGTAGAGTTTTTTTCCCGTCATGGAGATAACATTAGTAACTTTCTTTTTGCAGGATGCCTCAAACAATCTTATTTCTAACCCTACAAAGTTCAACAAAGTCTGGAGGATCAATTGCTCAATGTCAAGGTATTATGATGAATTTCTGGCGGTTAATTTTCATAATTTGATCTTTTTCCTACCAATCCCTACTAAGTTTAGGGTTCTTAAAAATCAAATACCTTGCTTTTGTTTGAGGACGGCTTGGTTTACATTTGTGATTGAGGATGTGATTTTAGTTTGTGAGTTGGGTAGTAACTAAAGTAGAGTATGCGTTTTGTTGATTTTAAAATTTTGATGATTTGCCGCTTACTTTCTGTGGTTTCATGTATTGGAGAGTGCTATTCATGTTTGAGATTATCCGGTGTCCTCCAGGCTCCAGGTGTTTGTTGGTTAGCCAAGCTCCTTTTTTTAAAAAAAAAAAATTGTTATGTAATACACATTATTCTAAGTTATACATGTTCTTAGACAGATTTCACCCCGTCACCGTGTCTGTCTACTGTCAATGTGTCTGTACTGTCACCGTGCCACCGGCACGGGCTCGAGTACTAGTACCCATTATGTTAGTGGTCCCATATTTTGAGATTAACAGTCAAGATTAATAACCGTTGAATTAAATTTTATGCGAAATTGAACAAATCTGAATCTTTAATCTCACAACAATAGGTTATATTCTCACATTTGAATCATGGAATCTAAATCATTGTTAAAAGATGAAGTTATCAAATCTATATAGTTGATCAATTATATTCTCCAAGTTGATACGCTACAAGAAAAATAGTTTTTCGCGATGACCAAAAGCCGTCGCAAAAAGTCATTTTTCTTGTAGTGATATGGGACATATGAGGTTTTAACACGTCCCTTTCACGTGTAGGCCGGTATTACCATTGGCACTACATGTGACCATTACGGTGGCGTTTTTTTTTTTTTTTTTAAGTGTTAAGTCCTGAAATCTGATTTCACATCTGAATTTGGCTGAATTGATAAGAGGCAGCGTCTGAACACTGAATTCTGAATTATTCAAGCTGTTTGAATTTTTGTTTGAATTCATTTTCTGAAATGTATCGATTTACCATTTAACCTTTCATAATATTATATATATGATTATTCGTTAATAATAATTGCTAAATGTCAATAATAAGTGTATTGTTTGATATTTTAATATTAAAATTATTATACATCTCAAATCACTACTTTAAAAACTGCATATATATACATATCAATAGATGAAAATAAAGTGATTTTTACATAAAATTTTGAGTTCATAAACTATAGTATGAAATACAGTATGAACTTTTCATCAATACTATATTTGCCACTTTCAGGACTCCCAAATTGTTTGATCCCAAATCAATCAAACACATATCCAACACACAAACACTCTCCATGATGAATCAAACACAAAAGCATTGCAGAAAGAATAAAACCCAAACATTTCAGAAATAATCCCCCAAACCCTCCTTACAAATCAAAGCCAAAAATGGCATATGAATCATAACAAAACCAGACCCGGAAATCTCGAATTATGGGGAAAACTAATGAGGATGTTCAATCAATCGGAGAAAAGAGATAGAATATAGGATTTTGACTGCTATGTAGGATGTAAATTGACTGCCAATACTTCCTTTATGGAGGAGAGGCCAAGTCATTGCAGAGGCTCATAATGTTTGCCGGATTCTAAACCTTATTCCGGCGATTCTAACCCCTATTCCGGCGATTCTAACCATATTCAATCGACGATCGACACTCAAATCTAAAGATTACAAGGTTACGGATCTAAGGTTTGGGGTGAGGGTTGCAAGATGGAGGAGGAGAAAGTAACGGGAAGGAGAAAGAGTGAGAAAGTTGAAAGGATAAGGGTGGAATAGTTATGGATACCGACAACCTCCTTCTATGGCTTTCATGGTTGCAGTTGAATTTGGAAGAGAGAGAGAGAGAGAGAGAGAGATGGGAGGTGCGATAGAGAGAGCCCAGAGAAACAAATGAAAGGGGAAAATGAGAGGGGTAGGTTGGGGATTAACAAAAATGGTATGGGTACTTTTGTCCAAAATTGAATCAGAGACAAATCAGACTTGTTTTTATGTCTGATTAATTAAGAGGCAATTCAGATATAATTAAGTCTGAACAGAAAAAAAAAAAAAAAAAATCGGAAAGCTCACACGTCTGATTCAGTCAGATATAAGCTCAAATTCAGATCTGAAAATAAAAAACAAACAAGCCCTAACTCGTCGGCATGACTATCGACTCAAACCCAACATGAGTATACAAATCCATCATCAACTTGGTTTGAGTCGTCATCCCTTTAAAAGACATTGTTAAAGGGTTAATTTATCTAATTTATATAGTTAATCAATTATATTCTCCAAGTTGATATGAAAAAAATGAGACTTTCACATCTAGAATGTTCCAATCCTATTTATAGACATATATTGTATCGCCAGAGCAAAAATTAATAGGTGTGGCAGCCATCATTTGATATTTTTTTTTTTGGAAGGAACCATCATTTGATTTAAAACACACGACAAATGATGTTTTAAATCAAATGATGGTTCCTTCCAAAAAAAAATAAATAATCAAATGATGGCTGCTACACCTATTATTTGTTGGTGATTTTAGTGTCATCAACGATTTTATGTAATTGGATTTATTAGAGACCAATGCGATCTCATATTAGGCTCGGATATAAGTAAGGGAAAGTGTGGAGTACACACTCATTTTGAGTCAAATATGTTTTCGACCACGATAAAGAAATAGAGGTCAAGGGGGTTGCGCCCCCTTGCGGGGTCAAGGGGCAGCGCCCCTTGCGGGGGTCCCAGCGCCCCGAAACCTAAACGATATTATTGGTACTGTTCACTACCAGTTTCCTGCCAGTTTTCCCGCAAAAGGACACTTTTGTTGACTAACAATCATGACTATTGGAGATCAACAGTCATGTCTACTCCTACTTCTCATCTGTTTATAAAATAGATTTTGGTCTCAGATTATACTTACGAAAAATCCTAACTAATCTCTGAGTTTCTGATCTATTTTCTCTGCCTAAGATACAGGTTGTTTTTTATTGTCTTATCCCAATAAGGATTTCGTGAAACCCAGACAAAAGGATCGAAATACTTTATTCGGAGAGTGAATTATACACTATTCAATCAATCATCCAGGATTATCAATTTACCCTAACCCCAATTTCTAACATTGTTTTGGCTCTGACGATACAATATATGTCTATAAAATAGGATTGGAACATTCTAGATGTGAAAGTCTCATTTTTAAGATACCAAAAATGATCGACTTCAATGGGAGTTGTTGCAGTGTTCCTAAATTATTTTAAATGAGTATACAAAGTACATCAAAAGTAAAAAATTGTGAAAAAACCTTGTTGTGTGGGCTCAAATCCAAAAGATTAATTACTATACATTATATCAAATGATCTTAATATAAACACATTCATATAAATAATAAGATGACATAAATAATAATGTTATGTCACCTGCTGCAGCGGGTTAAGCGGGTTAAGGTAATTTTAGTTGGAGCCGTTTTAGTTTTAGATTTGAAACAATTTATGTAAATATTTACTCATTCTATCATGTGAATCATTACGATTGTGCCACATGTACTTTTTCTAAAACTAGTTATTACTCCCTCCGTCCCGGTTTAAGATTCTTAGTTTGATTTTACACGCTTGTTAAAAAACTAAAGCAACTTTGAGTCAAGAATAGTAGTGTGTAAATGATATAATTGTCCATTCATAAAACAAGTGAGTGGAAAGTAGATGGGTAAGTGATTTTTTTTTTTTTTTTTTTTTTTTTGTAATATATGAACTTTATGAGGATAAGAAGAGTCCAAATCCTCTATACCACTTTATGTGCCACTTCATGTGCCACAAGTGATCTAATGGCTCACAATTGTTAAGAGTGATATTATTGTAATATTATGCAAACATGTGAACGGTTAGATTAGAAGTGGTACACAAAAGTGGTACAGGAGATCTGGACTCGGATAAGAATGTCCAAAACACTATTCATTATTTGCCATTTAAGGAATAAAACAACTAAGAATCTTAAACTGAGATATATAAAAAATGAAAGTAAGAATTTTAAACGGGGACGGAGGGAGTAATATTAATTTGATTTTAAGTGATTCCTATATACATGAAATTAAATCTGCAGAAAATCTCAAAAAAAAAAAAAAAAAAAAAAAAAACAAACGTATTTTACACTTGTACTAGTGTAAAACACTAAAACGTGTTTTTAAATAAAGGAGTGACATTTCTGTAAATAAGCGGAACGTTGTTACAAAGTGCATTGACATTTATGCAAATAACCGAAACTTGCAAAAACTCACCAGGACTTTTTGACACTGTAAGAGACATTTTTCAATATTACAATATGCACTTTTCAACATTATGGCAGACACTTGTTTTAGAAGTTATAAAAACTCACCTAACACTTGTTGACATTCTAAGAGACATTTTTCAATATTACAACAGACACTTTTTAACACTAGGGCAAACAATTGTTAAGACTACAACTGACAACCTTAACACTAACACTAAATGAGCTTGTTTGAATATTTATAAGTGTTATTACAACAAGCACTTTCTAATATTAGAACAAACACATGATAATATTAAAATAACTACTTACGAAAAACCCGTTTTTCCATGATAGTAGTACATAAGACTTACTCTTATATCTGACCGGCTACCCGTCGTTAATTATGAGTCATACGCATTAGGGAGGAAGTAAATATTTTGGGAGCAATGCTAGATACACAAAATCATGCTATTGATAATGGACCCGTCACACTCTAACAATAAAATTATTGCACTTAAAATTTTGTGAGCATTATGACTTTTCTGTGCCCCTAATATTATTCTATTTTCGATGAGCAAATCCAAATTCTTCCGGTTCCTAATCTGAAATGAGAGAGCAATATCTGTCAATTGCACTGAAAGCGGGGGCTTATATATTCTCGATTCCTGTTAATCATCATCATCACTACATATTATTTCAGCTCTATATTCTATTCTGTGTACTGATAACTTGGCGCTATCTCCGTCGATCTCCCCCCTCTTCTTCTCGACACAAACCGATTACTGTAAGCCAGGGACTCTGTTTCATGGAGCTACGATGTTGCAATTTACGACATCGCATCTCCATGAATTTCTGTTGATAGATTGTAAGGTACGGAGCATTGAAATTCGTCAATTGTTTATCCTAGTATGCCATTGCAACGAGTAATACTCCCTCCGTCCGAAAATGAATATTAAAAAAATAAACAAATATGCTCATGATCAAAATTTTGAAAATTTAGTGGACATTCATTTTAGAACGGAAAGAAAGAGTATGTAATTGCTGTCCGAGTTAAATCTCTGCGATTAATGTGGTTAATATTTGTTAAAATCTGAATTTTGTTCTGAACTGTGGAAGTGGAATGTGGTCAATATTTGTTAAAGTCTAGAAGGTGAATGCTTAGGGTAATTGTGCGCACATACTACAAAATTGCTTGAAAATCAACTTCTTTGATTTTCTTGGAAAGTCAAAATTGGACACTCGTTTAGTAACAGATGAACTGTGGGAGTACTTGTAAGTTAGTAGCATGTGGGCATTACTTTATGTGAAGGTAATGTAAATTAGGCCCTCTGCGGGTAATTTTCTACTAGATGACGGTCTATTTCAACCAGCTTTTATTGGGCGAATTCAATATTCCCAGTTTCTAGTTTCCTTTTGTAGGCTATGACTATGCTATGTATTAGGGGTGTCAGTGGTTCGGTTCAAACCGCGGTTTGAGATCGAACCGAACCAAACCATACGGTCTGGTCCGGTTTTTAAGCACGAGTGGTTCGGTTCGGTCTCGAAAATTGGTAAACCGCGTGGTTCGGTTTGGTTTGTGGTTTGACCCCTTCAAACCAAACCAGACCGAACCAAACCAGACCAAACCACGAGACCGAACCGCCAGACCGAACCATCAAACTGAACCACCCGACCAACCATCAGACCGCATATATTAGTCATATATTTGTATGTTAAGTAACATCCACCTTTGAAATATTAAAAAAAAAAAAAAAAAAAAAACTACATTACATTAGACCATTCTTAAATCTCATTTTATATCTTATTCCTTATTCATTTCATCACATGTTATATTTGTTGAGGCACATAGTTAACAAAATTATGATGTGTGTTCACTTCATTCGGCTTCTTTATTCGTTAAATATTCTTCTTTCTCCGAATTTTCTCTTTTCAAAAAATTTAAACCATGATTTGAATCGTCATATGAACTCGGTCTGAATGGTGGTTTGAACCACTATCTAAACCACGGTCTGAACCACGATCTAAACCGCAGTCTGAACCATATTACTGAACCGCGGTCTGAACCAAACCGAACCAAACCATGACGGTTCGGTTCGGTTCGGTTTGAATTTTTTTGTGGTTCGGTTCGGTCTGAAATTTTCCCAAACCGATGACTAGTGGTTCGGTCTCTAAAATGGCCGAGACCGAACCAAACCGAACCATTTACACCCCTACTATGTATACTGCTATATTGTCAGAGTTCGTTAAAAAATTTATTGGCATTACACGTGCGAGCCTAAAGTTCGGCACTGGGATGAAACCTCAGACTTTATCATATATGTAGGTGAAAATAATCACCCGAGTAATGGAAAGCGATCATAGCCCTAGATCTCCTTCCACAACTACAGCTCAAATGCGTCGTAGAAGGTCAACCGAGGTTGGTAGACCTGAAAGATTTTTTTTTCTTTATTTTTCGCAATGCAAAGAAGTTAACAGTCACATTGTATGTTACAAATTCAGTTCTAATGCGCTATGATCATGTTCTCCAGTTGCTTTATGTGCTTGGTGCTCATAAAATGAGTAGTCTCTTCATGAATGGATCACTTAAATAGGTCCCTGAGTATTTCTATTAACCAACTTGTGTTTCTTGAAAGTGCATGATCATCACGAATGATTTCTTTTCTAATATCTGGGCTGTTTCAAAGGTGACTTTAAGCCACAATACTAAATTCATACTATCTCCGTCTCAAAATGAATGCTAGAGATTGCTCTTGATATCAAGAGCAAATTCATACTAGCTACCTCCATCCCACCTTTTAGACTAACTCCGTTTCAAATTTATTGTCCAAATTTACTCTTAATCAAAAGTAAAAGTGAATAGTAATTCAATTTCAAAGTTTATCTGAATATTAGAAATATTCAAATATATAATGACCTTATTTTTATTTTTTTTTATTTTTTTTGGGTGGGGGGAGGGGGGAATAATATACATGGACCAGTCGTACAAATTACTTCCTCTATCTCAAACTTATAGCTACTTATTTCAGTTTTGAGCGTCTCATACTTGTTACTTACCCAAATTTTTTAATTTTCTCTCTCATACCCATTCACAACAACTATCCACTAATTTATTTTCTACTCCTGGTCCTATCCATTCACAATACTTACTTTTCTAACAAGTACTTTTGTTGGTCCCAAAGGGGCAACAAGGGTATGAAAAATGCTAGAGGGGGGGTGAATAGCGTTTTAAAATTCTTTTCAAACCATTTTGCAAATCAATGGCTTATGCGCACAGTTCTCAAATAAGCTAAGTATAGCGCGCAGAGAGAGTGTGAAATGCACAGCGGAAGTTTAAGCAGCACCTGCGCATGAAAAAGCTACGCAGAGATAAAAACGCACGCGCTAAGTTTTGGCTTAAAGAGTTGGATAAAATGTTCTAAGGCAATAAGCAATAACAAGCACAGCAGCAAAGTATAGCAATCTGAAAGATCAAACAAAGCAGTAATTCAGAAATGATTAAGCAGGAAGTAAATAGCGAGATTAAAGAACAAGCTATTTGGAGAGGTTCGATCAACGAAAGATCTACGTCCTCTACCAAGATGGTTAGTCTTGGATTTTCTAATGGAGATCTTATTATATGAGAGAGTTACAAGATACAACAATGAAAAACAAACAATCTCAAAGATCTATAATCTATGAAGAACAAATCATAGACTAAACCGGTGTATCTCAAGAAGTAAGATCTAAATGATCAAAGCTTCAAGAGGTGTGTGTGTGTTCAGAAATTCTGGGCTCAATGAATCTATGAGATGAAGAGCACGAAGAATTCTGGTGATTTAAGACTTAGGATCTGGGCAGGAGTTTGAAGGTATGAAGGTTTGAAGGTTGATCTTGAATCTGTGAATAGTAAGCAGCAATCCTCAAAACTTCAAGGATATTAGAAAGCACAAACTCTAGCAACTTGGAAATGAAGATGAGCATGCTATTTATAGCTGAGAGCTTGAATATAGCCGTTGGAGCTCTGAGCAAGGACGATGAGCTGGCACATTATGATTGGTGCGCAGATGTCCTTTATAGCCGTTGGGGCTCTGATCAAAGTTGATGACCTGGCACAATATGATTGGTGCGCAGGTATATAGAGCCGTTGGAGACTGAGTATGAAAACCAAATTCAAAAAGCTTCCTCTAGAAGGTTGACAGTTGTCTTTATTTGAATTGCTTCATCTGAGTGCATCTCTACCGTTGGATCTGCTGAGTGTGCTTGCTTTGACGTTTCTGCACACCTCAGCACTTTTAAAAGCTTACATCTTCAAAGCGTTTTCCAAGTTAGGTAATCTGAATGAATTGAACTGAGGAAGAATGCTGCGCAGGATATACCTGCGCAGTGGTGTCCTGCGCAGAGTAGTCCTGCGCAGTGACCACTGACACTTGAATCTTCATTCTTTTTCGCTCCAAGTCCTATATTCTAAGCCTATACTATAAAATGGACTAAGCTAAAAATTGAAGTTATAAAACTTCTTACATAGGGTCCTAAAGTCCATAAAATATTAATAGGTGATGGTATCAATCAATTCTAACAAATAGGAGGGTTAAGAAGTAAGCATACCCAACAACTTTCTTAATCCCGGTATACTCACTTTTAGTATCAACAAATATGAGACCGAATGAGTACCGTGTACAGTGTGTTGGGGGTCAACCCAAGTCCCACATCAGTAATTGAATGAAGAATTGCCTAGTATATAAAGGTGTCCACACACTCCATTAGTAATGAGGCCTTTTGGGAGATGACCCAAAAAAAAAATATGCGAAAATATCATACTAATGTGGAGTGGTGGGAGTGGTCACGGTCCCAACACAATGGACCACTGTGGGTGAGTATAGGGAAATAATTTAATGGGTTAATTGCAATTTAGACCCTGAAGTACCATACCACCCTTCCAAGCGAACCCTGATATGTTTTTTTTTGTCAAATTAGGTCTTGATGATTTAAAAACTCGCCAAATAAGGTCTTTTTGAAGGAAACTATCAAAAATCGCTGTTAAGTGATCACGTGCGATTCTCGTGACCAATTTTTGAGGGGTTAATTGCAATTTAGACCCTGAAGTATGTTACCACCCTTCCAATCGAGCCATGGCTGTCTTTTTCGCCAGATCAGACCTTGGGGTAATATTCATTTTCGTCAGTTAGGGCTTTTTTGACGGAATTTGTTAAAAACTCAGTTAAAAAGCATGTGCCATGCACGTGACTAACGGAATTGGGTAGTTTGAAGTTGATATTTCATTTAAGGGGCTTAATGAAAATTTCAAACTTAACAGGGCTGAAATCAAAACAATTATCAAAAAAATTTATTTGAGCAAAAAACAATTATCAAAATATTAAATAAAACCATACAATATAATTTTATTATCATTACTTTCATCAATTTTTTAAATTTACCAAATTTTGAATTTTTTGTTTTAAAAAACTATTTATTGATTTTGTTAAGCCAATAAATTTTCTTTTCAAGCATTCACTATTTATATATTTTATCTTATACAAATAATCATTTTCTTTCAAGACAAAATGAAAAATTAACTATTTTATTTTCCTTTTTATTACTTTTTAATCACTATCGCCTTCCCAAAATAATTTTTATTTGGCTATTATTTTTTATTTTTTTTTGCTCGTTTGATAGACCGGTATGTATAAGCATTACTCCCTCCGTCCCATCCGAATTAGGATTTTCTCTCCCGACACGGGGATTAAGGATAATAGCATTACTCCCTCTGTCACATCCTAATTTGGATAGGACAGAGGGAGTAATGCTTATACATACCGGTCTATCAAATGAGCCAAACGAAAAAAAGTTAATAGCCAAATAAAAATTATTTTGGGAAGGAGAGAGTAATTAAGAAGTAATAAAAAAGAAAAATAAAATAGTTAATTTTTCATTTTGTCTTGAAAGAAAATGATTATTTAAATAAGATAAAATATATAAATAGTGAATGCTCGAAAAGAAAATTTATTGGTTTAACAAAATCAATAAATAATTTTTTAAAACAAAAAAAATCAAAATTTGGTAAATTTAAAAAATTGATGAAAGTAATGATAATAAAATTATATTGTATGGTTTTATTTAATATTTTGATAATTGTTTTTTGTTCAAATAAAATTTTTTGTAATTGTTTTGATTTCAGCCCTGTTAAGTTTGGAATTTTCATTAAGCCCCTTAAATGAAATATCAACTTCAAACTACCCAATTCCGTTAGTCACGTGCATGACACTTGCTTTTTAACTGAGTTTTTAACAAATTCTGTCAAAAAAGCCCTAACTGGCGAAAATGAATATTACCCTAAGGTCTGATCTGGCAAAAAAGACAGCCATGGCTCGATTGGAAGGGTGGTAACATACTTCAGGGTCTAAATTGCAATTAACCCCTCAAAAATTGGTCACGTGAATCGCACGTGATCACTTAACAGCGATTTTTGACAGTTTCCTTCAAAAAGGCCTTATTTGGCGAGTTTTTAAATCATCAAGACCTTATTTGACAAAAAAAACATATCAGGGTTCGCTTGGAAGGATGGTTTGGTACTTTAGGGTTTAAATTGCAATTAACCCAAATTTAATTTACATGTAGTAGGAAGGAAAGGACATAAATACACTAGTTTCCACTTTTCTAGTACACAGTCCATTCTATGCAAGAAGAGGGGAGAGGAAAGGAAAAGAAAGGAGGTGCCTTTTCTTTTTCTTTTCTCGGTGACAAAAGAAAGTGAAGAGAGAGAGCATAAAGAGAGATGGACGGAGCCGGGTCTAGACTCGGCCGAGCATCCTCCCGGTACGGACCCACACCTATTTTCACCGGCCCTGTTAGAAGATGGAAGAAGCAGTGGGTCAACCTTTCTTCTTCTTCTTCCTCCACCCTCTCCCACCACACCACCACCGCCTTTAACTCCAACGGCAACGCTAAAACCGTACGGCTTCCTCGTTGGACACCTGTTTCTTCTGACACTCAAAAGTCGGAGGAGGAGCCTCCCAGACGAAAGCTTCGCTACACCCCTGTGAGCTTATTCTGTTTTTGCTCTTTCAATTTTTTGTTTTGTTTTGTCTTGTCTTGTTATTTCTATTTAATTTGTTAGGGTTTTTACACGTATAAATTCCTCAATTAGCTGTCTTTAATTTACTATTTTTCTGGCTGGACATCAAGAGTATAAGTGTGAATCTGAATTTACTTGCTCCATGCTCTTCTTTCCTTTATAATTTGTGGGCAATAAAATAGTACTCCCTCCGTCCCAGAGTATATGTCTACCCTTTCATTTGCACGGAGATTAAGAAATAGTGGAAGTGATGAGTATAAAAGTAAAGTAGGAGAAAGAATGAGCGGGAGGAATGGTAAAGATTATATGTCCCAGTTTTAGTTTTAGTGCGATTTCGTTAAGTTGTTTTCATAACATGTGCCCTTAGGGCATAAGATATGAAACAATTATGGTAGTGAATCTATATAATTATAGCATAGTAGTATAAGTATTACTTACAAAATCTAATCATGTTACTAAACATTGCTACAATTACATGGATTCACTACCATAATTATTTTCTATCTTATGCCCTAAGGGCACACTTTAGAAAAACCGCAAGTTAAAAGCAAATATAAGTTGTATTTTAAAAAGTTTGACAAGTCAAATGAGTCATTTTCCCACTTAAATTAACAACTGAGGGAAGATTGATTTGTCTATTTGTGTATATGCTTGTTGTAGATTGGGTGAATTGCAGCATATTCTTTAAGCCGTTAGATTTTTATGATTGCTTTTTGCTGAAGAACTTCTATGAGTTCCCGTTATGAGCTTTTAGTGTATTTCCATGGCTATATGAGTTTTTTATAATCAGAAGGTTGACTTTATATGTATGACTTTTTCTGGGATAGAGGGTGGACACGTATTTTACAATATGTTTTGAGGGCATAGGGGGAAGGGATTGTGTTCGTAGCCTTATCCTTTTCCTAAATATAAATGGATAGGGCAGCACTGAGTTTGGTAACATTTGATTGAATAGGAATAATCATTTTGTGCCCCCATGGTGCAGATCGTGGTGCTAGAAGAAATGAAAAAGAATGCAGCCAAAGGAGCTGCGGAGGAATCTAGGTTGAGCAAGACAAATCAGTTGACCACAAGGGAGACCTCAGAAAGAGATGATGGGGAAAAACGAGCTGTTTACAATACAGAAGAAACTGAGGTAATACATTTAATGGCATACATTTTCTGTTTCCCAGATATCAGTTTCATCCATTTGACTAGTGTGTTTTAGTGAACCAAAATCGATATCTTTCATATGTATGTTTAGGCCTAATTTTCCCTCTTTCCCTAAAGTCATCAAAATTGTTAAGAGTTGATTTTTTTCCTGAAAGAGAAGTTGCCATGTGGCAAGGGCTCTTCTTAGTACTCCATCCTAAAATGATAGTCCAATTTCCCCATTTTGTTTGTCCCGACGTCTTATTTTCAAAATTATGTCTTCAAAATCACTAAATTTCCAAAACTGATAATGTAACCTTAAAATGTATGAATAGTCAAACTGGACTATCATTTTGGGACAGAGAGAGTATTTGCCTTATAGATTTTGAAGAATAAGAGGCAGCAATATAAGGGGTATTCTTAAGGTTTCCTTATGGTTTCAGATGTGAAATTAATTGAGTGGAGAGCTGAAAGGGAGAATGTGAACAGTTGACTGCAGCTCTCTCTTATCATAGTTTTATTCTAAAACGAAGTGTGTGATACGTTAAGTAGTTGCTCCCGTTTTTTGTTCTTTCTGCTTGTCCAGCACTCTAGCGCTCTGAAAATAGTTTTTTTTTTTTTTTTTTTGTATTTACCTTTTTAATTCACGCATCTGTTGATTTCAAATTGGATTTTCCTTGATATCCATAGCTAAACGTTCCAATAATGGTACTAATGGGTGCACTGGTTCTTCAAAAATTTCTCGAGTAAATCTTGATTCGAGGCCTTGAAATACTTGAACGGGCCAAGTTCAGTCTTAATCGAATATAAATAGCAGCAGCACATATTACATCTTAGATACTGGTCACAAAATCATGTAGTAAGTACTCCCTCCGTCCCATAACTATGTGGACAAAATGGGTTGTGCACGGGAATTAAGAGATGAATAGCAGTGGTTAGTTGTTGTGAGTGTGAAAAGTGAAGTAGGAGAGAGAAATTGGGGTAGGGAATAGTAAGTTGATTGGTATTGTGAGTATAAAAGTAAAGTATGAGAGAGAATGAGTGGGAGGAATAGTAAAGATTCTTTACCATTTTAGGAAAGTGTAACTTATCAACGGGACGCCCAAAATGGAAATTTGTCCACATAGTTATGGGACGGAGGGAGTATATACTCCCTCCGTCCCTATTTACCTTACAAAAATGAGGCTTTGCACAAAAATTAAGAAAATGATTGTAAAGTTGATGTGTTGTGAGTGTAGATAGTTGAGTGGGAGAGAGGAAGTGGGTAGAGAAAAGTAAGTGGATAGTTGTTGTGAGTATGACAAGTGGGTCCCACTATTTAAAAAAGTGTTTAAAAGTTTCCTTTTTTGGGATTTTGTAATGTAAATAGGGACACCCAAAATGGCAATTTTTGTAAGGTAAATAGGGACGGAGGGAGTATATACTTTTCTGACACATACTTCAATTTTCACGCCGACAGGATTGAGTACACACTACAAAACTTACTTGGTACCACATTTTCTTCATAGATGTAACATTATTGTATTGCAGACATCTGACAGGAAGGGAGCAGCTTCAATATCCTTAAACAGAAGTCGAATGGATTTAGACCTGTCTTTGAATGGCAATGATGGTGACGATGACTCTGATGGTGAAAATAATTAGTCTGATTGAGCAAGGGCCAACTGGGACTGATGCGACGAAAGTTCTTTCATTTAGAGGATAGAAAGCCGGAAAAAAAAAAAAAAAAAAAAAAAAAACGAAGAAATTATTTCTCGCCCTCTCGTGTAATTAAGCATTAGTATTAGATAATCAGTGATCTTGGCTTGTATTATCTGTTGTCTGGTGGTATTTAAATAGGTTGCCCCTTTATGTTAGGGATTGATTGATGATGACTAGTGTCGTTGTATGTGCACATGTGTGTTGTAATATAGTAAGACTATTAGCTAGTTAGAGAAACGGGCACAAAGCTTATTCATGTGCGACTACTTTGCTCATCTTAGTTTTCATTCAAAGGAGAAATGAAATCCTACCCCTCACCTCCTTCCGTTCTTTGAGTGAATTTCTAAACTTTAAACTTTATTTTAGCAAACATAGCAATACTGAAGAGCTTATATTCGACGAGACGGAAATTAATAAACAACTGGAGCAGCCATGAATTTATTAGATCACTATTACACAAGCAATGGCTAACTTTATCAACCGTAATAGGAATGGTTTGCCCCGAGTAATTCACAGTAGCACCCATTTTTTGCCTTGAAAAACAAATGTTGTCCTCTTTGCAGGCCTAATACTGCTTCTAAAATATTTAAAGGTTTGAACATAATGAATAAGAAAGAGAAGAAGAAAGTGGTTCTTAATATTATGACATCTAGTATGAGTTTAGGGCCTTCTCTACCATTAAAAGGGAAAGAAGAAACCGAGTTTCCACTTTAGACATTGCGTGAGGGTGCAGAATTTTGTTTTTTTCGTCAAGCAGCTAGGAGACCATCACATTCACTGACTACTCGGATCCTTCATTTGGATTTTCGACAACACCAACTTCAGCAGGTCGAATAATTCGTTCATGTAGCGAGTATCCAGGCTGGCACACAAACACAATAATTCAGCATTCATTAGGATGTGTTGTTTCAAAAGAACATCCCACAACCAAAAAAATAAAAAAAAGATACTCCTTCTGTCCCAGAGTAAGAGTCCTACATACATATGATTTGCATGCTTATTAAGTAAGAAACAACAAAAGAGAGTAAATATTACAAGTGAGTTGAGGATATAATTGTTCAAAACACAATTCATGAATAGCAAAATGGGTGTTTCGGTTATCCAATGGGTGTTATCCATTAACAAAATCATGCTTTAAACTATTGTACATGATACAATGTACAATACTTCAAAGCATGATAAAATCTTAATGGGTATACAAATTAGACACAAATTGCCACCCTACTTTGCTTAAGTGTTTTTTTTTTTTTTTTGTAATTACATAACCATTATAATTACATAAAATCTTACTCTGGGACGTACTAAAAGGAAAGTAGGACTCTTACTCTAGGACGGAGGGAGTAGTTGCAATACCCAACCAACCAAAAAAACATTTTAATGTGGTCTGAAAAGCATACCTTGAGCACAACTGCAACTGTGCCACTTGGCTTAGATGGATCGGGTACTTGAAATTGTGCATTATGCCTATTTGGATCGAACTGCTCGTTTGTAGGATCAAACTTTTCCACTCCAAACTTTTTGAAAACCTGAAATTCCATAAGCCTCAAGCTGAACATATGTTCATGAGAGAAGAAGAATAAAAGGAAAATCCATGACTGGAAGTTGCCAGGTGTTCATATTACGAGTAAGAAAAGAGAGATGGTGTACAAAATAACCGGAATGCATACAGTTTCTACATGAAACAAAATAAGTTTCAAAATAATGTCGATAACAATCCAAATGATACAATAGCAAAGCCTTTTATCCCTATAATTGGGGTACGCTATAACAATCCAAATGATATCCAAAAAAATTCCTTACTAGTTGTTGCCTCTTATATACTCGAGTCAAAATATTTGTGCCGCCATAAAAAGAAAACACCTATAATGATACTAGCAGTGAAAAGAAAAGGAGAAAAAAACATAACATAAAGACAAATGTCAAACACTACCTGCATGCATTTTACAACAGTGATACACGAGTACTTTGATTCAGCAGGTAGAAACCTACAGCATGATATATCTGCAACTACACAACTCTAGCTAAAGCGAAAGCTTTTAACTTCAACATGTGGATATAAATGGATCATCATACAGACACAATATAAGCAAATAAGCACTCTCTCCATCTCTCTCTCTCTCTCTCTCTCTCTCTCTCATACAGAACAAAAAAAAAATACACATATTACGAGGAAAAACCCAAAAATGAACACACACAAAAAATAAAATAAAAAATAGCAGTCAACCAAATGCATATGAAAATTGTACATGAAACAAAATACTCCCTCCGTCCCAGAGTATATGTCCACCCTCCCATTTACACGGAGATTAAGAAAGGGTGGAAGTGATATAAGTGTTGCGAGTATAAAAGTAAAGTATGAGAGAGAATGAGTGGGAGGGAATAGTGAGTTGATTGGTGTTGTGAGTATAAAAGTAAAGTAGGAGAGAGAATGAGTGGGAGGAATAGTAAAGATTCTTTGCCATTTTAGGAAGTGGACATATACTCTGGGACGGACTAAAAAGGAAAGGTGGGCATATACTCTGGGACGGAGGGAGTATATTTCACAATTAATTTGATACCTATAAGTCTCCATATTAGTTGTTGCCATTTATACTCAAGTCAAAATATTTTTTTACCATAAAGAGTTAACCCAGTTCACGATACCAGAAAGGGTAAGAAGGAAAACCCTATGCACACGTACACAAGTCGAACATTATTGAGCCTGCAAATCAGTGCATCGAATAACAGTGATGCAGAATACTCAACAGCTAGAAACCTACTGTTGGAATTTGTCTCAATTTCTAGAAGGAATCAAGATGCAATGTCTCATGTGATTCATGAATGTGGTTCATGAATGTGATGGTTGGTTTTTCCAATGAGACTTTTGGTGTTTGGTTATCTTGATAAGGTTTGAACTAGGAGATGTCTAGTGCCTATAAATAGAGGCATGTAGAAAGAGTTCAAGTGTGCCTTGTGGTGACAAGAGTGCCCTCCCTTAGGGGAGAATGAGTGAGAGAGATGTGTACAATCTTGAAGGAGTTGTACACTATTGTGAGAGAGAATCCTAGTGTTATCATTTCTTGTAATCCATGAGTGAGGGAGAGACTCGGATTAGTAGAGTGATACACTTTGTAATGTTGAAGATATATATTGTTGATTGGTCTGTGGACGTAGCCCATTGATGCTGGGGCGAACCACGTAAAATCTTGTCTTATTTATCTTTCCGTCATGTTGTTCGTGTCCAAATTAATGGTGTAGCATAACCTAATTGTTGGTGTGCATGAGAACCGCTTCCGCGCCGCGCACAACACCTACAACTTGATATTCCCGCAACCACACGAGTCTCGATAATATGTGGATATGAATGGATTGATCATACGGACAGAACACGAGTGTGTGTATATATATTTTTTTTCAAAACATCTACAGCGTATTGAAAACCCTGGAAAAATCTTACTATTATTAACAATCAAGGGTTGCCCACGTCAAAAGTAGTAACCAGAAATACTAGGACAAGATCAGTACATATGTGCTCCAAGAAAAGGGATGTGTATTTATATATAAAAAGAAAAGGAAGAATGTATTACCGCAGCTAGTTGCTTGTCAGTCATCTCAACTCCTTCTAGCAGTGTTTTCAGTAGTGGCACAGCTCCAGCAGTGTCCGCGGACGTGTCAATCTTTGCAAAACTCTCTTTCACAACTGAAGAAGCCCTAGTCAAGTTATCTGCAACGTCCAACAAGTTCTTCGCAAAGCTCTGCAGAATATAGTGTCTTAAATAAGTAAGACTACATCATAAAGGAACGAAAATATCAAGTATGCCTTTAGGTCTTCAAGTTCATGGTGGAACTGTCCACTAATAATAGAAGGAAAAAAAAAGAAAAAGAAAAACCTGTATGGCAAACTTATTCGAATTATCCACTTCACGCTTTGCCCTCTCCCTAACATTCTCCATTTCCGCGTAAGTCCGGATAACTCTATCTTGCATTTGTTGAAGCTCAGTTTGCTTTGTCTTTAGAAGTTCTTCCTTTTCCACCAAGAGTTTCACCAGATCATGCTTTGACAAGTCCTCTTCATCTGAATCAGAAAATGCAGTTCGTTTACTAGTTTTCCTCTTTCTCTTTACAGATTCAGTCTGGGGTTCTGAAATCGAACCTGATCCTTGCTTATCAGAACCTTCTGCTTCAGGATCTCCACTTGTTTTATCATTTTGTTCAGCACTGCTCATCCCATTGGGTTCAGCACTGCTCGTCCCATCATTAGGTTCAGGAGACGCAGATGATGAGATTCCAAATTTTTGGAAGGTTGGGGAATGAAGGACAGAATTACCGAACAAAAACAGTTGGTCTGTTACCACCTGCAGAGAGGAGGAGCACGCATCAAGCGCTTTGGTACATAAAAGCCCACTCGAATTCTAGACAGAATACCCTCAAATACAACAACAACAACAATAAAGCCTTATCCCCAAAATAATTTGCGGTCGGCTAACATGAATCCTCATATGTCATCGTGAAAGAAAAGATGTACGGATAAAAAAAAATAATAATAATAAATAGAAGAAATAGGTGGGAGAAAAAAATTGAAAATGAAAGGAAGAGAAGAAGAAATTTTGATGTGCAACCACCATAAAACAATGAAATTAACAAGCAATTTCATACATGTATATGGCCATGCTCAAGAGATTCAGGCTTATGTAGTACATATTGGACTGATGTTTTCAGAACCAAAAATAGCTTACGAAAAATAATGTACAAAACAAAAATATAATATGAAATACAAAATACCCCCTCGCCATAAATGGATCCTGGCATATCCCAAAACAGGCTCCAAATCATAGCCAAAATCCGCAACATACTAGTACTACTACTATCCCCTGTCTTTACCTAAAGATCCCTTTTACTAACTACACAAGGACTTTAGGAAGATGCATTACATCAAAATTGACACCAATTATGGCAGAAAGATAGAACATTCTTCGGAGAGACAGGAAATCTTGGTATCAGTGGGTATAGATAACAAAGAAAGACAGAATCAAGGATTACTCAGAAGCTCGCCTCATAGGTTCAGAAATAAGCTCTGGCATGAGTAAATAGTCAGGATGTAACTTAGCAAGACTGTACACAAATGCTGAAGACAGAAAACAGACACACCTTAGAAACAACATGCCCCTACCAGCTAGCTAGCTGGAAACGTTAGAAATTACAATCAACATTAGCCTTAAAAAATAAATCCATAATAAGGCAACATGTTTTTATTTATTGGTGAGGATTGAATTATAGGAAGTACTCAATTGGTTCATTGGGTAGCAGTTGATATGTCAAATTTCAATATCATACTTTTGCTTCTCTGTATTTCCTTTAAATTGCAAAGGTGACATATTTTTGTAAGGAGACCTGAAGCCTTTTTTTTTTTTTTTTTTTTTTTTTTGACAGTAAATTAATTGCATTCACATAAACGATAAACGATGGCAATCCACATAGATCCGAGCCTCATCTGGTACAATGTTTGCGAACCGATTAACACTCAATATAGAAATACCCTGAATCAAATCTCCATTGAACGTTCTTCGGAACCATGACTTGGGAAGCACAAATGATTCTCCAAGTAAAATTTGGACACGGCCTAAAATTGGCATTCACAAAAACTCTACAATAGTATAATTTGGCTTTGAGGACGCGATAAATGGAAGCATTTGGGTCGACAATAAGAGTCAAACCAAGCGTTCCAAGCATTACAACAAGAAGAAACATAAACGATAGACAAAGGCTCCCAACGCAATTGGGAGAATACAAAGGCTCTCGACAATGGAAAGAATACAAGAGCTCTCGACTATGGAGAGAAAATCCATTTCGCAAACTTATTGAATAAACATAAAAACAAGTTAAACAAATTGAAAAAGGAAAATGATGATAAATTAAGATATACCGATGAGAATGATCTTCTTCCAACCAAATTTCAAAAGGGAGTCCCATCAAAATATAGATTGGATGTGGTTGACATATTTTACTCGCATCAAAAATCATCCTCGTAGCTTCGTGAATCATCATCATGATCTTGAAATGATAAAAATACAAAACAAAAAAAATGAAAAACGAAGAGAAAAACATAAACAACAACACAATTATTGTAATCTCAATAAAAACTGTGTTGTTGGAAGATTGATTATGCAAGAAGATGGAAGTTTTTGGGTTGAGAGGGAGAGAAGTTGAGAGAAGTTTTTATGTCAAGCACGACTATTTCTTAAATAAAATAAGTTGACCTTGAGCACCAATCGAAAATGAAAAAGAAGTACTAAAATTCAATCAAATAGCAGTGACAACAATTCCAAGAGTAAAGTTCCAACTTTGTGTAATGAAAATAAAAAATTATAACATGCAACATCTCAATTAATAAAATAAGGCTCAAATCAATATACTCCACAGAAGATACCTAGGAGCAGAAACACTGAAAAACCCAAGCTCACGAGGATAAAAAAAAATCGAATATTTACAACATTCAAATCGCAATTCCATATGAGTACCTTGTTCTGAGGGTTAAGAAAGGAGTGAAGTTGATTGGATATGAACGGGACGTGATATTGATTCTGCCGACCTGCGAGGAGGCGGCACTGAGCCGCGACGGTCCTCGATAGGCGGGATGTGATTCTACCGACTACCATCTCCGGTGAGAATTGATTAGTTTGTCGGTGATGGTGAGGAAGACGGGAATTGAGGGTTTTAGGGCGGTTGTGATTGGAAAGGGTTTTAGATAGCAGGGGTTATTCATGGGAAGAAGTAAAGGAAAAAATGTCGTCTAATTATTAGACCAGGTCCAATGGTCCAACCACCCAAAAACCTTCAACTACCTTAATAGGCAAAAACTATATACACAGCCCGGTAAATACACAGCCCATTTAATTTCATCGCTGCCCTTGCACGTCTCGTGTATACTTACACGAGATGAGAGCTTACATCTCGTGTACATATACACGAGATACATCTCGTGTAAGTACACACGAGATGAGTCTCGTGTAGGTACACGTGACATCTCGTGTATGTATACACGAGATGTAAGCTCTCATCTCGTATAAGTATACACGACATAGGCATCTGAGCCTGCTTTTCCACAACCGCAACAGCAAAAGCAACAATAAACATAACTTGGAATGAAATTTGATTCTCAAATAGGACATCTCCACAAAACATCAATAGACCATTACACATATACTATCGCCTAATTGTATACGAAATGAAAGTGTTAACAAGGATAAGCATATAATTCAAACATTCATACAAACTGGATAAATCAAAAACCATTACACATATACTATCCTATATGTAATCTTCTTTGTCTTCTTGCATCGGTATCCTCCTCATAGAGTTGACTGAACTCTGCTATCCTATCTTGGTATGGGAGGAGTAGTTGGCTTGCGGTTGGATCACAGCGGTTCCGATAAATGTTTGGTGGTGGTGGTATTGGGTAATCATTGCCTAACATGCGCAGCTGCAAAAGTAATAACAGTTAAATACAAGACAATGAAATAAAATGAATATAAGTAAGACAACTAAATATAACTAATATAGATGAGACAATTAAGTTTCATACCGCTATAAAATGGTTTCCATTGACTTGTCCCACCACAACTGTGTTCACCGGTGGTTGTACTGGTGCAGTCACTGGAAGGCATAACATACCACCGCTAGTCGAGTAAGAAATGAACGCCACATTATACCTCGTGGCAATGATGTGCCCAAGATCTGGGAGCTCCATCCAATAATCACTGGGCGCCGTCCGGCTATAGCAAGCAATCTTACGTAAGAGTTCTCTTACCGATATCCAAGGTAGAACTCTTTCGTAAAGGTCTTGGCGAGCAAGCACCTCATTGTAACATTATGTGCGCACTTCAGCCCACTTCTCCCCATCTCCGTATATCTGTGCTGCTACGGCTCTATAGCCACAATGTCCATCTGATGCCACATCTATGATGCCTCCAATACGCGGGGTAATGAAAGGCGGAAAAGACTCTATATACGGGGAGCTGTATAAACTAGTATAATTGGGCTGTCCATTTCCCTCTCCACGACCCTGACCCTGATCTTGTCCTCGTCCTCGACCTCGGCCTCGACCCCGTCCTCTCCCACGACCGGAAGGAGCTACTGGTGGATGAGACGTAGGAGTACTAGCAGAGGTAGATGGTGTGGGTCCTGAAGGTGATTTCCGTTTGTGGGTGGACTCCGAACTCGATTGGGTTGATGCAATGAATGCACATCTAGACCTGAAATAGGGCAAAGAAAAAAGAGTGAGAAGCATTCATACTGTTGTTTGAAAGTGTTAAACAGTAGCAGCAACACAACAGCAACAACACAACAGCAGTTAAACAGTAGCAGCAACACAACAGCAACAACACAACAGCAACAATACAACAGCAAAAAATTTGAGACATAATTGAATGAAGATATATACCCTTTGCCAGTCGAGGATGGTGTAGCGGGGACTCCAAAAAATTTGTTAGTATGCTCCCAATCTGACAGTTCTCTGGAACTTCCGGCCCGGGGTTCATTCGGCTTTGAAATATGATCCGGCTCCATCGTTTTGAATAACTGTCTCCTTACCGGTTCAGGCTCCTTAGATGAAGGGTTGTCTACTTCAATGTCCAACTTCTTCCAAAACTCATGAATCGTGGACAGCTCAATCCGTCCCTGACACTCCTCTATCTGTGCAATCTCATGACTACATGGAAGTCCATGTGTCCGCCTGTAGTAACACCCGCAGGCAGCCTCTGTGATTACATAACCCCCATTATGACGCTGCTTGATTTTCTGAATTCGATCATGCTCTTGTCTGATAATGCGAAAGGCTACCGTTGACACTCTAGTGAATATGTTGCGATATAGATTGCGGGTCCTCAAATCAATTGGATATTTGGTCCTTGATCTATTCATACCCTGTTTGATAGTTTTTAGCTGGATATCTATGATTTTATGAGCCTTTTTAAACAGTGTGTCAAAAGTAGAAGAAGCACTCCCCAATGCCTTCTTCAACCTGTTATGCTCACCCTCAGTCCTGTTTGTGGTATGGGTCCCGAAGTGTGTTAACACATCCGTGTGCATGGACAGAATATTCTGAGAGTACAAAAATGGAAGTATGATAGCTCGCAACTCCGCAATCCCTGCGACAGAAGGCTGCGGTGGAACATCAGGTGGGGGAGGTGGAGTGTCACCGGGTGGATCGTGTATCGGATTAGCTATCCGAACATGACTCCTATCCATAAACCAAGACATATAATCTGGAGTCACGAAGGGAACAGCCACGGGATGATCTCCAGTAAATAGTGGCCCCCAACGGACATCGGCCCTAAACTCCGCCATGCCAAAAGCCACCCACTCCTGCCAAAACTGATCTCCGTCACCGTAACGCTTCTGGTACCCCTTCTGACCCTTTGCCAAAACGCATAACTCGGTCGCCATTGGGGGCAGTCTGGGGATCCTCTGCTGGTACCCGAACTGCCTAGTCACACGATCAGGCATATACGCCTCTGTGATGTCAAAAAAGCGTATAACACCCCTGTAGTATGAAACAGGCAGTATCGCGTCCGACCCGGTCCCATAAGGAGTCCAAATAACCTGTGAGTAGACATTGTTAGGCAAAGTCAACAGAATATCGGAAGGAACGATACAAAAACGTATAATAGTTTTAATATGAATAACTCACACTGTCAGCCCCCATCCTGTCAAGAATGCGGCGATACTGCACAAGATGATCGAACGTCCTCCCAGCCGAATCATCACGAGACCATCTACGGGCTCTCGGCTGCCCCTGCTGCCACTGGGGGTCAGTAACTCGCCGAAAACCCGGAAAGTACTCGTATATCCAGGCCTGAGATGTATGTAAAAAAGTATTAAATACTACTAAAATGCAACATTTAATAACAGAGGGGGGGAGTAGACAGTAAAAAGATAGTGAATAGAGTAAGATGTACCTCTAGGAGAGCCGCACAACCGCCCATCTGCTTGCATCCGGATCTGGACGCCTTCCCCAACTCTCGGTACATATATGCCAAAGTGGCTGATCCCCAGGAAAGAGTGGGGAGGCTGGCTAGATCCATGCACAGGGGCAGGTAGGCTGCGGGCACCTTATCCCCGCTCTTGTCCACGAACATCGTGCAACCCAATAGGTGCAGGATATACGCGGACGCACGATGGGCATCTGTCATGCCGCCTCTACGCTGAGTAAATAGACGCCTGACATCCCTCAATAAATAACCAGTGCCGCTCAACTGGAGGTGTCTAGAGATGCCAGATACGTCAGGCGCTGGATCCGTATAGTGAACAACTCCACCATCAATCCTGATACCTGTAAATTGAAGATGCAATAACACATATTAGTATAAGAGATGAATGTAGACAGTTCATATAATATATGGTTACTCGGGCCATGCACAGTATATATGGTTACATGCACAGTTATATAATTGTGAATGGAGTATCGAAGCGATGTTATAAAAACATACCCAGGATATGAAAACTGTCATGTAAAGTAATCGTCATCTCCCCCCACGGCATGTGGAACGAGTTAGTCTCAGGAGACCACCGTTACAAAAATGCCGTTAGGAGGGCATGGTTAGGCCTATGAATGACGGAATCATGCAGATGCTGGAGGCCAGATGCATCTACGAGGGCTAGCCAGGCTCTATCAGCAACCGGCTGCTCATCACGCTTGAACCTGTTCATTCGAAACAAAAAATATTATCAGTACTCAAGAAAAGCAGCATAGGATGATAATTAATGGAATATTTAGAGTGTGTGGTATAAATAACTTCAATATTTAAAACATTTCACATTAATGCTAAGCTTACTGTGCAAGATGCGTGAGTCTCGTATGGAAAGTCACCAATCTCTCAGTAGTAGAGTCACCCCAAATCTGTCTGGCTCGGTGGTCACCGAACCTGTACATCAGTGAAACATCCTCTGGCCCACCACCGGGGTCCTTCTGAAGCTGCCATGATGGTGGCGCATCCTGACCCCGCCTCCTCCCGTGTCTCAGAGGTCTAGGCGGCTCTACTACATCATCATCCTCATCATCCTCCTCCTCCTGCACCCCCACCTCCACCTCCTCCTCCTCATCATCATCATCCTGCCCCCCCTCCTGCCCCTCCCCATCCTCCTCCCCATCATCACTATCACTCTCCTCCTCCCCATCATCACTATCCTCCTCCTCCTCCTCACTATCCCCATCGACCGCCGCCTCCTCCTCCTGAACATCATCAGCTGCTGCCGCCTCCTCCTCCTGCTCATCATCAGCTGTGGCACCCTCGTTATTCCGAGCCTTGCTCCGGTTTTCTCCTCTCTCCAAACGCTCTTCAGCCTTCCTCTTTCTAGCTGAAACGGTCATAGGATCACGTGCCTACAAAAAACACAAATAAGAGACAATACATTAGCGACAGTTACAGTAGATTAAATAAATGAACACAATGCTGACTGATAATTCACAATGCTGATATTCAGAAGGATCACATCTCGTGTAACACCACTCGAGATGCATCTCGGGTGGGTTTATACGAGATGACATCTCGTGTAACACCACTCGAGATGCATCTCGAGTGGGTTTATACGAGACTTGTCTCGTGTAAACACACCCGAGATGCATCTCGAGTGGTGTTTACACGAGACACACCAAAGCCATAAAACCCAAACATCCCAGATTAATAACAGAAAAAAAAAAATCCCAAAGAGTGTGTTGTGTACATTTTGTTCGCAATTTGAATAATTTTGTAGTTGAATCCAATTTCAATTTTACATTTTTCAAATTATGTTTAATTGGGAATATAGAAATGTAAAATTAGGTTAAAAATTGCTTACCTTATTCACAGGCGCTGTAGACGAGCTAGTCCCGGCGGCGATGTGGGCGGCGGTTGTGGCGGCGGCGGTCCCGGCGGCGGTCTTGGGTATTTTAACTCTCACCATTTCAATTTCGAAAGTTTTTTTTTTTTTTTTTTTTTTTTACTGTGAGAGAGAGAGGTGAGAGAGAAGAACAGAGCGAGAGAAAGAACGACAGTGAGCGACGACGGTGACAGAGACGGTGAGAGAGAGACGTTAGAGAGAGAGACTGTTCGTTTCTTTCTTCCTCGTTGTTTCAAACTGAGAGAGAGAGAGGGGGGTTAGGGAGAGAACGTGAGGGAGAGTGAAATTGAAAAAAAAAAAAAAAAAAGAAAGATATATATATGGGTACTTTGGTAATTTAATGGGGCTGTGGAAATAAGGGGCTGTGTATATAAATATATCCACCTTAATATCAATACACCTCATATTTTCTCACCATCCACTTAATCATTCAACTACTCTTTCAACTATACCCCCATAAGACCATCTCCAATGGTACTCTAAAACTCCAAATATAGAGTATTGTTTTACTCCAATGATACTCTAAACATTGCTCTATTAATAGAGCAACTCTATCACTTGCTTCAAATTTGGTGCAAGGGATAGTGCTGCGCTATCCCGTTTTCTTCTTTTTTTTCTTTTTAAATATCCGTTTTTTGTTTTTCTTTTTGATATATATGAAAATATTTTACAATATAAAATTATATAACCTACTATTATTTATATATGTGAAACAATAATGAATATTGTTATTATATTCTTATTTAGTACTCCCTCCGTCCCGCCGGAAACTTCAAAAAAAAAATTATGGCACAAGAATTAAGGGAAAAAGTGAAAAAGGTGATGTGTTGTAAGTGTTGATAGTTGAGTGGGAGAGAGAAAGTGGGGTAGAGAATAGTTAGTGGGTTAGTGGATGTGAGTATGAGAAGTGGGACCCACTAATTAAAAAGTATTAAAAACTTTCCATTTATGGAATGTGCAATTTCTATGGGACGCCCATTTTGGTAAGTTTTGCAATTTTCGGTGGGACAGAGGGAGTATAAGATTTGAAGCAAACTGTTGGAAATATTTGATGTAAAAATTGCACTATTATAAAGAATAGTGCAATTTTTGCACTAAACTGTTGGAGATGGTCTAATGGTTAGTTTAGTTTAAAATTCAACTCCTCCCAACTCATCATTCTATACACCACCACTTGTATTTTATTTATAATCTTTATTTTTATGATTAATAAAATAATAATAATAATAGTACTAATAATAATTTATAATTAAAAAATAATTCACAATTAAAAACATGTTGATTTTTTTTAAATATGGGTTAATAATGTATAATTGAAAATTTTATATTGAGAAAAGAGGATTTTTTTTTTCGGTATCCTAATCAAATCAAATGAAACTTATATCAATTTATAGAGGGACAAAAATTATAATTTTTGGTGATTTTTTTTTTTTATAAAAAATCAATTTACTATGAAAAAATTGAGCTCAAAGAATTGGGATAAAAATTAATCCAAAAATATAAAGAACCAATGGGTATGAGACAAGTGTCCCAATCAGAAAAATGAAAAAAAAAGGGCAACACACACGCCTTGTTGGGAGGTGTGGTGCACTCTCCTTGTGCTGGCCAATACTATACCGCCACGTGGATTTTCCTAGCCCCCACCTGAATTTCTCAACCAGGTTGAGCTTCTTCAACCCTTCCCCTTCAACCCCCCTCTCAACTCCCCATTGCCCACCCTCAACTAGTTGACACCCTCTCAACCCCCCTCTCAACCCCTCATTGTAGGTGGTCTTACACATTGAAAAGTTGCTACTCCTTCCGTGCAAAGTTATACTTTCTATTTTGGTACGTGAGTAAGAGTAAGATTCTCTTTCCTAAAATGACAAATAATATTTACTATTCATCTCATTCATTCTCTCTCCTACTTTACTTTTATACTCGGGGAAATGGCAATTTAGGGTCCAAAGTTTGGGTGTGTGTGCCAATAGGGGTCTAATGTATCAATTATGTCAATTTAAGGTCCAAAGTTGCAAAAGTTGTGCAGATTAGGGTTTTTTTAACGATTCTGTTAACGAAATCCAGTTAAGTCACACGTGTTTTGACATGGACTTAACTGTAGTTTGTTTTGACTATTTGCATGGGCATATCGTCATTTCAGACGAAGAAAATTGATAAAAAAAATTGAAATATTAAATTTTACTTTCTTTTACTATTAAATTAACTAATAATTAAGACGTCATTTACCGAAAATATATTTTCAAGAAATACCATAAAAAAATTGTTTTCATTTACAACCACTATAAAATAAAAAGTATAATTTTTAAAAAGAAAAAGTGTAAAAAAATTATATTCCAAACAAAAAAAAAAACCACTTTGTTTTTGTAGAAAGAAGAAAGTGAGGATGTGGACAATTTTTTTTTTTGGTGGTAGTGGTTAGTATTGTTTCATTATTAATATTAGTATTCAATTATTTTATTTTATTCATAAAATTATTTTCTATTTTTATTATTAATTTCCCTTGTTTATAACTTCATTTTTTTGCGGTTTAAAAAAAAACCACTTTAATTTTTTATTTGCTTACTATTTTATTTATTATTATTTTTTAATTAATTAAAAAAATTCGGAAAATAATGATACGAGTGAAAGAAAATTTAGGGTCCATTGTATAAGGGGTGTGTGAAATGACTTAAAGCTCAGGCAAACATCCAAAACTAACTCCAGTTAAGTTTTTCTATTACTTAACTGAATTTTCTTTGCAACTTAGTCCAAAAACCCTTAATTGACTAACGTCGTTAACTTTGGACCCTAAATTGACAAAATTGATACATCAGACCCCTATTGGCGCACACCCCCCAAACTTTGGACCCTAAATTGTCATTACCCCTTTATACTCACAACACCAATCAACTTATTATTCCCTCACACTCATTCTCTCTCTTACTTTACTTTTACACTCACAACATTTACTTTACTTCCATAATTTCTTAATCTCTGTGCAAATAAGAGGTAGGACTCTTACTCCGGGACGGAGGGAGTATTTCATATAGTCCATCAACCAAGGCCTTCTGGCTTAGGCGCATGTGCAAGTGTGTTAAGGGGCATTTTAGTGGATATCTTGGGTTCGATTTTTTTGCGGGATGTGTGGAGAACCAATTATTTATAAAAATGTCATCGCAAGTGTCATCGCAAGGGCCATCGTCTTTGAGAAAATCACGTTTTTCATAAGACATACTCGTTATTATAATTTTATAAAAATTCAATCAAATTGACTCAAAAATAAATGTGAGACTACTATAAGAGTTCAAACAAATTAAATTTTAAAATATACTCCCTCGTCTTGGAAATTGTCTCATTTTGACGTTACATAGTCAACATAAATTAGCTTTGATCAAATATTAGTGTCAAACTAATAATCACAATAAAATTTAAATTATAGAGTTGCACTATTTATTTATGTTGACCACAAAAAGTCAAAATGAGACAAACTTTTCGAGACAGGGAGTATAACACTTTTTTCTTTCACTAAATACTCGCTCCGTCTCCGTAAAGCCATTTTTTTTTTTATTTAATTACTATATAAAGGTACTTTAAGCAATAATCTTAAAGCAATAATCTTAGATTAATTGAATTATCCAATGAACATCTAAAATTTATCTAAAATTTATTGATACAACCCGAGCATGTAGTGTCAATAAAAAGAACTGGCATAAATAGCTTATTACTCCATAGAATACAAGGATCCCTATACCGCCTCCATTTCTACCTCTACCAACTTCCTTTGCTCAAAACTGTAGGACAAAAACTTGTGTGTGAGACGGTCTCATATGTGAGACGGGTTTTATTGAGAGAGTAAATGGTTTGCCCCCTTATGGATGGAGCGGGGCAAGCCCATTTTCTCTCTCAACAAGACCCGTCTCACGTGTGAGACCGTCTCACACAAGACTTCCTCAAACTGTAGGGCGGTCGATTTAAACATTAGGAATTTCGTAAATTCTTGAGGAGATCTGGGATGTCATAACCGAGCATGTCGTCAACATCTTGTATCAATTTAGGCTTCAACTTTTCAAATTTATCGATGTTGTAACCACTCAATGTATCCCTAAAGTGCTCAACGTTCGGAAAGTCTCCTGCTGGTAAATGCCGCTCCTTTTGAACCTATTTTCACCAGAAAATAATAAAGACACTCAAATGCATAGTTATTATTTGGTTATGAATGTGTTTTTTTCTCTCCCACTCTCTTTGCGTGCGTGTGTGTGTGTGTGTGTGGGTGAGAGAGAGAGAGAGAGAGAGAGAGAGAGAGAGAGAACCTTTGCAAATTCGTCTTCAAGATTGTCGATGAGCTTCTGTTGAGTCTTTGCTTTACCCATCATAACTGGCATCTCTTTCTTAAGATGGCTGATTATGTAAGCATGAATCTTGGCAGCCCTAGCACGTTTCACAAACTCGTTGATCTGAGGAAAAAAAGTTACTTCCATTCGTCACAAAATGGATGTCCAAATTTTGTTCAAAATTGCTCTACATAAAGAGCAACTTTGACCAAAATTTGGACATTCATTTTTTAGGACGGAGGGAGAGGGAGTATTATCAGGATAGTGGCATTAATTTTTGCAGTTTGCTCCAACAGAAACATAATGGATGAGTAGATAGGTGCAAAATTATGTAGTGAACTCACTCGGCGATCACAAGCTTTCTTAGGTATGTCTTTCAAGTCTTTAAGAAGGTCATCGTGTTCTTTCTCAAACAACTCTGCTCCAAGTGGACCCGTAGAAGCAATATCTATGGGTTTGTCATTGAATGAACTGGCAACATAAAGTAAAACATGGAGTTCAAGAATATGCAAGAAAAAAACCCAACATCAAGAAGTATAAAAAGGAAAAGGGAATCATACGTAAAACTTCCACAATGCAACACAAAATGGAGGCACGATTGGACCAAATTGGAAGAAGGCAATGGACATATGTCTGTGTGTGTGTGAGAGAGAGAGAGCGAGCGAGAGATTACCTGATGTAAACGCGTGTAACCTCTGGAGTATTTAAAACCTTGCCAAGGGACCACATTAATGCCCCATATACCCTCATCAGCTACAACACAATTGAGACTGGTAAGCAAAAAATATTGGATGCAACTAAACAAGAACTGAGAACAATCCAGAGAAGCTTGCTAATAATGCTTATTACTTGTTGTGTATCAATTTGGTCAGCCTTGTTCAACACCACACGTATCTTGTCATCATGTCCTCGGAGGGATGAAATTACGCGTTTGAATTCATCACTGATATCAAGCTTATGAGGATCAAATAGAAGCAAAATGAGATCGCACTTGTCTGCAAACCACGAAGTCACACCGGTAAAATCGTAACTTCTTTGTGTTCTTTGTTTTTCTCCTGATAGTACTCCGGGTGTATCCACAAGTGTAATGTGCTCTAGCAGCTTTCAGTTGAATGAACACGATGGTGAGTTTCAGCAGAATTAAGAAACAAATGGAAAGGGAAATTATCATCACCCAAAACAGTTTTAACTCACTCACAGGATGTGGCATTTGAGAACACTCGAACTTTGACAAGAACGCAGTTCCAAAAGTAGTTAGACCGCTGTATGGCATGTCTGCCTGAACAGCAGTTGTATTCCCTGGAATAGTTCTTTCATCAGGTCCATTCTGTGTAGAAACAATATTGAATCGTTACCACTAACTAAAAGAAAATATTTGATCACTACAGCTAACAAGTAAAATCAAACAGTAAAAGATCATCAACCATGAAAAGCCCCTTTAATCAAAGCATGTTGGTTGAAGTTGAAAAGTGCCTCAGGGTTTCTTTGTCATCCCAGCATGCCTCATAGATTAAGGGAAAATTCTACCGTTCATCAATTAGGTCTGTAATGCTATATGCTACTCCCTCCGTCCCAAAATGATCATCACATTTGACTATTCAAACTTTTTAAGGATATAAACACTTGCTTCACTAGTCATGTTGTGTTTATGCACATTTAAGCCTAAATTATAGAAATGAGAAGAACTTTTTAGGACAATGAGAAATGGCAAATGAGAAGATCATTTTGGGACAGAGGGAGTATATGGTACTGAGCGTTGGCTCGTGAAACACTATCACGTTCATAGGATGAATGTGGCGGAGATGCGTATTTTACGGTGGATAGTGGGCATACACGAAAGGATCAGTTGAGAAATGATGTGATTAGGGGGGAGTCGTAGTTGCACCCATTGAGGATAAGAAGAAAGAGAATCGGCTAAGGCGGTTTGGCCGGAAGGTTGGTCATATGAGACGGAGACCATATAATGCACCGGTTAGAAGATCTGAAGACTAGAGCGGACAAGTGATAAGATAGTGAGGGGTAGTTGAAGTCCTGAGTCAACATGTATAAGGATGGTTGAAAACGATGAGTCCACACAGGATCGAAGAAAATATGGCGATGAAGGGAACATAGTGGAGGGCAAAAATCCATGTGGATGATGGGGTTTGATATATTTTTTCCTTCTTTCTCTGTTCCGATTTTTTCCCCACCTATTTCTCAGTTTTTTTCTTCCTCAATTGACGATTCAACGTGACTCATGTCAGCCGACCCCAAATCAATATGAAACTAAGGTTTTGTTGTTGTTAAAATGAGACTTGACTCTAATTTGAGTACTATCAAGATGGAGAATGTTATAAAGAGTAACTTAAACAGTACCTTGCTAACCATGAGCAAGAAGATGAAGTTTTCAAAGAAAAAAAAGGATAGTGGGCAACTCGATAAGACCAAACACTCAGTAACTAGTCTGGTTCTACGCCACATAGTCAAGGAAGGATCCCAATGGTTAAATAGAATCATTTTTGGAGCAGAAAAAAGTTGGGGGTGGTGAACATACCAAAACTTTGCAGTTATTGTCTTCAATTCTGCGGCCATCCCTCCACAGACTTAAAAGTCATTCTGAATTAATATACTGCCGATCTCCAGTATTGGAAAATGGGGAATATTCAAATTGTATATTTTATATATATATATATATATATATATATATATATATATATAACTCAAGATTTCATATGCCAAGCGTCAATTATTTCAGGTGTGCATGCCAGAGGTTCATTGGAGGGGACCAATAAGTTTTCAGTGACTGGGGGGTGGAGTCCAATTTAAACTAATTACTATTTACTCGCCTTCTGAAGATCAAAGAAACAACAAATAGTTCTGTGACAATCTCCTTTATTTAAAATGTTGGTACTGCAAGTCTACCACTCCATTCAACAGCGGCATGAACAGCCGCATGGCCAGGTTTCTCACAAACTTGCCAATAACGACAACTCTCTCTTTCTTACAAGACATATAACAGAAACTTTCTGTTAAAAGGCTCTTGGTCTCACTAATACCAGCACTAATGGTTAAACCAAACAAAACTATGAACCCAGTTTAGCATTTTCAACACTGCCTCTATGTTTACTTTTGATCAATATTTACTTTCTCACTCACAAGATATTTCGAAACAAGAACAATCATAGCAAGTGGCGGATCTAAGACTTCCTCAGAGCGGTTGAACGAATCACGATTTTAAATGTAATTATTCGCTATGTGACGGGTTGACAAGTACCTTTAATAGTTTGCTAGATAGTGTCTTCTAACATTATCAGCTAGATTTTGGCGGTATTCAAAAAAGAAAAAAATTGCATGATAATTGGCAATAATGCAGCAAACACTCACTTAATAAACAAACATAATCAACAAAATTTTGATTTAGGTTAAAAAAAATAACGTAGAAATAAAAAGCTAGTAAAGTAACTATAAAGTTTCATATTATTAATGAAATTATTCTTCTTCTTAATACCTTCGTCCTATATGAATGTTCAATTTATTCTAAGTATGTTTATCTTTTTTCGCAATTAAATGGCAAAGATTCATAAATATTCTTGTCATTCACTTTCTAAACATTTGCTTTACAAATATTAAATAACTAGTAAGAGAACTGTAAAAATAAAAAAAGGGAGAAAGTTTTATAAAAAAGACGTTCATTTTGGGACCCTTTTTTTTTTTTTTTTTAAACATGGACATTCATTTAAAGAGGGAGTAATTTTTAAAGAACAAGAACTAGCTCACAAAATCAAAATCTATTTTCATAGTTTAGTTTTAAGTCCAAAGCCAAGTGGACAGTCAATCTCAGCCCAAAGCCCAAATAAATTGAAAAATTAATGCATGGAGCTGGGATTCGAAACTAATAACTACAAGTGATCAACGAAGCATTGCCATTATGCTAAACGTATGAGTATATGTTCACTGGGTGCACACTTAAATACATATTATACACAAGTTTTATTTAACTGCATTTTAGATTCCACTGGGTGCACGGTGCACCTACACCCCCCACCACTAATGCCACATCCGCCCCTGATCATAGCATATCATTTTTGGAACAATATTTTGAAAATCTATGTCCTTAAAATAATCAATACAACTTGATTGAAGAGTGAAAAAGCATAAGATGAGCAGTTGATTAAAGGGGGGCTTGAGCCTTGACGTGACAAAAGCTAATCCAAACTATAATCGCAAGTCATACATGCTGCTAAGCAAACTGATCTTATTTTCAACCACATTTATAATTAAAGATTTACATCTATATTATAAACCAGCCAGCAGCAGCAATGTAAATATAAAATGGAGCACTAAAACCATTCCAACTCATTTTGTTTATAAACCAATCAGCTTGTATAATGACAAGGAAAAAGAAAGGACCAGAAAGTACCATAACAACAACAAATCTATCTGTTGTAGGCTCCGGTCCAATGTGAGATCCTGTTGAGAAGAAGACAGAGATTATACCAAGACTTTCACAGGAGCGATTTTCACAGGAGCAGAGGGACACAGATATTTGTGTATGTGCAAGCGGAAAGCGCGAGAGACATGCCTGGGTAACTACTGTTCAGCAAATGCTTAATGAATGTTGTTTTTCCTGTTGAGTATTGACCCAAAAGCATCACCATCGGCTTGGCATCAAAATCACTATTCGTCTACAAAGGACAAGACATCAAACATACGCATACGGCAAATTATTTATTACTGTTCATATTAATAACAGACCTCATCTAGCAAGAAAATAATGATGAAAAAAAATATGGCGTACATATTGCCTCGTAACAGGGAACAGTTGCATTACTCACCAATAAGGGAGAAACAAAGTCATTAAAATGATACGTAACTTCCAATGGCTTCAGTTTTTTAATGTAAAGCTTCTTCAGGCCATCAATGATTGAAGTTACAGAGGATAAGGAAACCTGATAAGATACAATAAACAGTTAGTGAAGACACTACCTTTAGCAACTAATTTGGTATTACTAGAAAAAGTACTCCATCCGTCTCATTGCACATTTGACTTGTCAACGTTTTTAAGCAATGTACTTAACCTGTATATGCATTGCTTGCACAATAGTAAAATTGCACAACGACAATTTCGTTGTTAGAAACACGACTTTTATTTTTGGAAAAACAAAATGAAATGTGATGACATTTGTTGTGGGACCGATGGAGTAAAAGATTCCAAAATCCAAACAAATATCAGTGACGACAATTCCAATAGCAAAGCTCCAACTTTGTAAATTCAAAATCACAAATAATAACATGCAGCATATTAATTGATAAACAAATACCAGTGAGGACAATTCCAATAGCAAAGCTCCAACTTTGTGAATTGAAAATAACAAATAATAACATGTAGCATATCAATTGATAAAATAAGGCGAATACAGTGTACTCCACATATTATGCCGCAGAAATCCTGATAAAACCCTAGCTGACGACAATATGAACATCAAGCATTTCAAAATTCGAACTCAATTCTAGATGAGTACCTCGTCCTGAGGGTTAATAAGGGAGTGAAATTGATTGGAGATGATCGGGACGTAATATAACTGATGTTGATTCTGCCGACCTGCGATAAGTAAAGAGCTCCGGCAATGAGCCGCGACGGTCCTCGATAGGCGGGATGTGATACCGACTACCACCATCATCTCCGGTGAGAGCTTATTAGTTTGCCGGTAATGAAGACGGAAATTGAGGGTTTCAGGACAGATGTGATTGGAAAGGTTTTTTTTTTTTTTTTTTTTTAAGAAAACCCTAGAGAAGGGTTTCTTGGGGAAGAAATAAAGAAAAGAGTGTCTTTTGAAAAACTTTTTACGTGTATAACCTGTTTTTTACAATTTTTTTACATTAAGAGTTTCTGTTTTACATTAAGAGATAGAAAACGGATTTTTACACTAAAGCCAGTATAAAACAATTTTTTTTCCCGAGATTTTCACTTGCAAATTGATTGATTTTCTGGTAGAGAGACTAATCTCGTAAAAGGGTTACAATTCAAAGACAGTGGTAAAGATTAAGAGAAAATTACCATAGGGTCCCTCATCCTAAGCCTAACTACCACCTAGTCCAACCTAACATTTTCATCTACCATCTAGTCCAACCTAATATTCTTATTTACCACCTAGTCCATTAAAATTATTAAATCCCGAAACTACTCTGCTATAAATAAAACCCTACCCCCTCCTCCTTCACGCAGTCACACGCACGCACACACTCTCTCTCTCTAACCTTCCCCGGCGACCCTCCCTTCCTTCTCCGGCGACCCTCCCTTCCTTCTCCGGCGACCACCCCTTCCCTCTCTGGCGACCACCCCTCCCTCCCTAGCATCCTGCTCTCATCCGATAACCTTCCCCGGCCCTCTTCTCACCTCCAGCCATCTCCATCTCCATCTCCATTCTTCCGGCGACCATGTTTTCCCCGTCACCTACCCGTGGCGATCTCTCTCCCTCTCCAAATCCGGCGTCGTCTCCCTCCCCAACCCCTTCCTTTCTCACAGCCGGCGCCTGTACCCTAACCCCGGTGAATCTACAGATCCGGCGACCCCTCCCCTCCTCACCTCCGGTGACCCTACCTCCGGCTATCCTGCAGATCTACCTCTTCTCCGTCACCGGCCACCTCCTACGGCGATGCTCTCTTCTGACGACGACCCAACAGATCCAGTCAACCCCGACATAACACTCCCTGTTCCGGCTTCTCAACCCGGCGAAGATTTCCTATCTCCGGGCGGATTTACTATGGGCTTTAGCGAATTTCCGGCAACCTTCTCAGTTTCCGATCCCCATCCTCCGGCGACCTCCCTTCCACCGGCGACCCCTCCGATCACCATTACCGTCCCAATCTCCGGTTGTCTTCTTCATCTCCGAGCACCTCAATTCGGTAAGATCTGTCCAGATCCGGCGACCCTACCTCCGTCAGTTACAAATCTAGATCCAGAGCATTTCTGTCTGTGAAGACTTTTTTGTGATATTCTTGTCATTGACTTGCCTGCTTGGTTCGAGTTAATTTGTGTTTGTGTTGACTTTGTTTGACCTTATTGGGGATTATCAAATTTGTGTATTAACTGCATTTGGGTTTCTATAATGGTTAACTTGAACTATATACTCGAATACATTTGGTTTTTTTTCTGTCTATATTTGAGCTGTTCTTGTAATAATGCCGTATTTGAATGAGGTGGAGCTTGCTTGTATTTTTGTTAGTTTGTGTTAGATGATCGATACTGAAATAAATGCTTTGCTAACCAAAATAGAAGCTACAAAGATTAACACTTTGTGTGAAGAAAGAAAAATAGCTACCCTTAAGAGTAGTGAAGAAAGAAAATTGAACTGGTTTTTGAAAAAAAAAGGAACTTGTTCTTGGAATTAGTTCCGGGAACAACTGTGAACTTGTTGTTAGAACATCGGTGAACTTGTTCTTGGAACAAGTGTGAACTTGTTCTTGTAACAAGTGCGAACTTACAATTGCGAACTTGTTTTTGGAACAAGTGCGAACTTGTTATTGGAACAATTGCGAACTTACAAGTGCGAACTTACAATTGCGAACTTACAAGTGCGAACTTACAATTGCGAACTTACAATTGCGAACTTACATTTGCGAACTTACAACTGTGAACTTGTTTGAACAAGTGCGAACTTGTTCTTGGAACAAGTGTGAACTTACAATTACGAACTTGTTTTTGGAACAAGTGCGAACTTGTTATTGAAACAATTGCGAACTTGCATTTGCGAACTTACAATTGTAAACTTACAACTGTGAACTTACTGATTAGTTCACAGTTGTTTGGTCGCCGGATTCGATCGTGTTTTTAGTAGTTTTGTTGACAACTGTGAACTTACTGATTAGTTCACAGTTGTTTGGTCGCCGGAGTTGTTTAGATGACAACTGAGAACTTACTGATAAGTTCTCAGTTATTTGATCACCGGAGATGGTCGACGGAGGTGGTCGCCGGATTATGGCACCAAAAAAATACTCGCCGAAGGTGGTCGCCAAAAAATGGTTGACGGAGGTGGTTGTCAAAAAATAGTCGCCGGAAAAGGTGACCGGAGGTGGTCACCGGAAAATTGTGGCCGGGGGTGGTCACCGGAAAACGGTGGCCAGAAAATGGTGGCCGAAGGTGGTTGCCGGAAATGGTGGCCGGAACATGGTCGCTGGAAAACGGTAGCCGGAGGTGGTCGCCGGAAAATGGTGGCCGGAAAATGGACGCCGGAGGTGGCCGTCGGAAAATGGTGGCCGGAGGTGGCCGCCGGAAAACGGTGGTCGGAAAAATGTGGCCGGAGGTGGCCGCCGGAAAATGGTGTCCGGAGACGGCAACCGGAAAAGGTCGTCGGAAAATGCCGCCGGAAAAGTGGCCGGAAAACGGTGACGGGAGGTGGTCGTCGGAAAATGGTGGCCGGAAAACGGTTGCCGGAGGCGGTCGCCGGAAATGGTCGCCGGAGGTGGCCGTCGGGAAACGGTGACCGGAGGAGGTGGCCGCCGGAAAATGGCGGCCGGAGACAGTGGCCGGAAATGGTCGCCGGAAAATGTCGCCGGAAAATATTGCCGGAAAAGTGGCCGGAAAAAGGTTGGCGGAGGTGGTGGTCGGCCGGAGGTGGTGGCCGGTCGGTCAAAGTTGTTGACCGGTGAGAAGGTGAAAAGTTGAGGAGAGGGGGGTAATCATGTAATTTCCAGTCATTTAGTAAGGGCATTCATGCCCTTTTAATATCCCTTGGGCTAGGTGGTAATATTGAAAATACCTTGGACTAGGTGGTAGTTTAGATTCTAATGAGGGACTAAATGGGAGTTGCCCCAAAGATTAATCCATAGAAATGGAGTAAATTTTATGATGTGTAAAATTTGAGATATTTTCACATTGTACCAGAAAATTACTCAATAATTTCAACAATGTACCAGAAAACAACTTAAATTCCAGGCCTAAAAAATTCCAAGTACAATGAACAAAATGAGTAATTTTCTGGGTACATAGATCAAGTGTAAACCCCCAAAAAGGGGTCATAGTACAGGGGACAATACTTATACTAAACAGAATGATAGTATGTCCTAAATTTTAATTTCCAATTTGCATTATAGGAGAATAAATAGTCCTACAAATACGACTATTTGGTTTTACAATCATACATTTGTAATGTAAATCAAAAGAATTGGCATAAGTAGCTTAGTACAATATAAGGATGCTTTTACACTCTCTCCATTTCTACCTCTAGCAATCTTCCAACTCTCGCACAGGGTCACATATTTTAATCATATGGATTTCGGAAATTCTTTAGGAGATCTGGGATGTCATAACCGAGCATTTCGTCGACATCTTGTATCATTTTAGGCTTCAACTTTTCAAATTTATCTATGCTGTAACCATTCAATGTCTCCCTAAAGTGCTCAACATTAGGAAAGTCTCCTGCTGGTAAATGCTGCTCCCTTTGAACCTAATTACAACCATGAAATAGGTAATAAGATGCTCAAATCCATAGTTATGATCTGTTCCAGCAAGTGTCTGTGTGTGTGTGTGTGTGAGAGAGAGAGAGAGAGAGTGTGAGAGAGAGTACCTTTGCAAATTCGTCTTCAAGATTGTCGATGAGCTTCTGTTGAGTCTTTGCTTTGCCCATCATAACTGGCATCTCTTTCTTAAGATGGCTGATTATGTAAGCATGAATCTTGGCAGCCCTAGCACGTTTCACAAACTCGTTGATCTGAAAGAAAAAAAAAATAAAAAAAAAATACAGTATTAGGGCAGTGGCTACCGATAGATGACTAGATATGGGTGTAAAAATATGTAATGAACTTACTCGGCGATCACAAGCCTTCTTAGGAATGTCTTTCAAGTCTGTAAGAAGATCTTCCTGTTCTTTCTCAAACAACTCTGCCCCAAGTGGACCCGTAGAAGAAACATTTATGGGTTTATCATTGAATGAACTGACAGCATACAATAGAACATGGTGTTTTAGATTATGCAAGAAAAAACCAGCATCAAGAAGTATAAAAAGAAGAAAGTTCCGGACTATGTTATAGAGCCCGAGACATTCTTGGCCTGAATACAGCATTTCAAAGCATTCGAATAACTGAGAACTACTTAAGTAAATAACATCGAGAAGGAAATCATATGTACAACTTCCACAATAATTTGTGTAACACAAACCAGATACACAACTGGACCAGATGAGGGAGAGGGTAATGGATATATGAGTGTGTGTGTGTGTGAGAGAGAGAGAGAGAGAGATTACCCTATGTAAACACGCATAACCTCGGGCGTATTTAAAACCTTGCCAAGGGACCACATTAATGCTCCATATACTCTCATCAGCTACAATACAATTGAGATTAGTAAGCAAAACATTGTGGATGCAACTAAACAAGAACTGAGAACCAACCAGAAGGGGTTGGGGTGAAAGGGGAAGCTTGCTAATAATGAAAAATGTTTATTACCTGTTGTGTATCAATTTGATCAGCCTTGTTCAACACCACACGTATCTTGTCATCATGCCCTCGAAGGGATGAAATAACGCGTTTGAATTCGTCACTGATATCAAGTTTATGAGGATCAAATAGAAGCAGAATGAGATCGCACTTAGCTGCAAACCACGATGTCACACCAGTAAAATCATAACTTCGCTGTGTTCTTTGTTTTTCTCCTGATAGTACTCCTGGTGTATCCACGAATGTAATGTGCTCTAGCAGCTTTTATTGGAAAAAGATAGTAAGTTTCGGCAGAAACAAAAACAAATGAAAGGAAAATTCCCATCAACACAATTTTAAATCACTCACAGGATGTGGCATTTGAGAACATTCGAACTTTGACAAGAACGCAGTTCCAAAAGTTGTTAGACCACTGTATGGCATGTCTGCCTGAACGGCAATGGTGTTTCCGGGAATACTTCTTTCATCAGGTCCATTCTGTGTGGAAGCACATTTGATTTGTTACCCGTAGCTAAAAGAAAATACTGGATCACTACAGTTAACAAGTAAAATCAAACAAATAAAAGATCGTCAACCAACAAAATCCCCTTGAATATCATGGAGAGGTGTCTTGACTCTGACATGAATAACAAGATGATGGAGAATGTTGTAAAGAGAAACTGAAGACAGTAACTTGCTAACACTAAGCAATAAGTTGAAGTTTTGGAAGAAAAAGCGAGAGCAGGCAACTCAATATGACAAAATGTTCAGTAAATAATCTGCTTCTAGGCCACATGATCAAGGACAGACCCAAAGAGTTGGATAGACATCAATTTTGGGCTAAGGGGGTGGGGGGGATAACATACCAAAACGTTGGAGTTATTTTCTTCAATTATGTGGCCAATTTCCCAGACTTAAACTTCATACTGCATCAATATATTTCTGATCTCCAATATTGGAGAATGTGGAAAATATTTCGGATCCAGAAACATCATATATTAACTCAAGAATTCATATGCCAAACCTCAGTTCTTTTATGTTTGCCTGCCAGAGGCTCATAGCATCGAAGACGCAAAATCGTAAAGTGCATGGACATTTTTTTTTTTTGGTGGGGGGGGGGGGGGGGGGGGGTTAGTTTAATCTAATTACTAGTTACTGGCCATCTGAAGATCAAAGAAACAGAAAGGAGTTCTGAGATAGTCTCTTTCATTTAAAATGTTGATACTACAAGTCTACAACTCCATTCAATAGAGCCACGAACAGCCGAGTCAAATATCGCCATGGCCAGGTTTCTCGAAAACTTGCCAATAAAAGATATCTCTTTCTGACAAGAGACATAACAGAAACTTTAAGTAGAAATAAGTAGAAAGTTCTTGGTCTCACTAATAACAGCACTTTTCGTTAAACCGAACGACTAAGAACCCCTTTTAGCATTTTCAACACTGCTTCTATCCTTAATTTTTTAACCTATATTTTCTATTTCACATCCAAGATCTTCTGAAACAAGAATCGTAGCATATTAATTTTGGAGCAATATTTTTGACAAACAATATCCTTACAATAATCAATAACAACTTGATTAAAGTATGCAAGCATGAGATGAGTAATTGATTTAAAAGGGTTATTGAGCCTTGACGTGGCAAAAGTTAATCCCAACTTGTAAACTTGAAATAATAGCAAGCCATACACAAGGAAATTGATCTTATTTTCCACCAGATTTATTATGAAAGATTTACATTGTTATTATTCTTACTATTATTCGATATTATAAACCAGCCAGCAGCAGCTCTTTAAATATGAAATGGAACACAGAAACCATTTCAACTCAATTCATCTAAAAACCAACCAACTTGTATTAATTACAAGGAAAAAGAGAGGACCAGAAAGTACCATAACCACAACAAATCTATCTGTTGTAGGCTCCGGTCCAATGTGAGCTCCTGTTAAGAAGAAGACAAAGCAATTATACCAAGTATTTCACATGATCAGAGAGACACAGATATGTATGTGTGAGCAAGCGGAGAGGGCAAGAGACTTGCCTGGGTAACTACTGTTCAGCAAATGTTTAATGAATGTTGTTTTTCCTGTTGAGTATTGTCCTAAAAGCATCACCATTGGCTTGGCATCGAAATCACTATTTGCCTACAATGGACAAGATATCATCAAGCACACGTATACGATAATTACTCATATTTGTTCATGTAATAACAGACTACGTCCAACCACAAAATAATAGAGAGAAAAAAACAACGGCCTACATAGGGCCTCGTAACGGGAAACAGTTGTATTACTCACCAATAAGGGAGAAACAAAATCATTAAAATGATATGTAACTTCCAATGGCTTCAGCTTTTGAATGTAAAGCTTCTTCAGGCCATCAACAATTGATGTAACAGAGGATAAGGGAACCTGATAAGATACAACAATCAATTGGTGAAGACACTACGTTTAGCAACTAATTGAAGAAAAATAACTAAATGGAAAAGGTCTATAAAATAAATTTGATGGAGTATATAAAAGAAGTTTAAAAGTAGCTAGAAGAAGTGGTCCACTGCAGAGGCTCAACTTACCTAAAGGGTTATATGACACACACACCCCCTCCCTTTTAGCTTTGAAAAACAAATCATTTTAGGATGGAAACTTGGTTCCATTTGGATAAGATTTTTTTTTAATGTTTTTTCTCCATTTCTTTGGGGCCAACATTTCTCTATCTATAGTTCTTACTTTTACCATAGTCATTTAAAAAAACGCACTTCCAAACGGGCCATAACTTTTCACTCTTATAAATTATAGCTTTATCGGTTTTGACCCCCTCTTTTAAGAACAAAAAATTAAAAAAATCATAATTTGAAACCCACTTGAGTCAATCAGATAATACCACATATTTTCTACCTTAAATTAATAAAGTCCCCCTCCTCAAACAAGTGCCTGGCTTTGCTGTTATGAGGTCAGCCATAAGGATAGCTTATATTCATCAAGAGTCAAGACCATCACAATGAAGAAATTAAGCGAAAGAAGAACTATATTTACTCCAATCTGGAAGAAAGTTTCACTTGAACCTTCATGTGCTCTGATTTGGTATTACTAGAGTAATATGATTCAGAAGATGTTTAAAGTAACAAGGAGATTATACATTGGTCTTGATTCAGGTGGTGTCGAATTATTTTCCTATTCAAAATGAATAAACTTCTGCGTCGAATAATCAATAGAAAAGTATAATAGAGACATAGTATGCACCTTCTTTGCTGATTTTGCAGAAGTAAACCAACTAGCTGCCGGTGAAGTTTTCCCATGAGAACTACCTAGATCAAGCCAAAGAGTTACAAACATCACAAAAATATCAAATGGCTTCTCAAAGCTGTTTGGGGGGCGGGGGGGGGCACCCTTCTAATTTCTTACCATTTAATTCAGGCTCGCTTGTATTAGATGTGTGCTTTTTCTTCTGCATATAAGCAATAAGATATTTAATACTTTCCACGAATAATATATAATGCTAATGAGTTCCCAAACAGCACCTCGTCATCATTTAAAATTTTCAAATGCTTGAACCCATAAGATCCAATAGGAAGTCATGTGTGTGGTAAGTATCCAAGAGACACCTCTTAGCATTTCCCAAAATAAACTGTAACGAATGAACGAGTATCAACTCCATACATTTAGGTTTAATAGGGAGGGATACATACCGCTCTTAATATATCCAAACCCTCCATAACCGGAGGCTTCAGATTTTCAAAATCAACTGCAAATAAATTCAAAAGGACATTCAACCCACGTGGATCATAATATCAGATGAAGACTATACACAACCAGTAATGTTAGTTTGATACAGCTACCTAGTCGATTTAAATTTGTTCTGAGAAGTTATGAAGCATGTTGTAACAGGAAATGCTAAATAAAAAAAAGACTGCTTACCTTCAGCATTTAAGAGATCACTGGTTAGCGCATGTCCGGCTTGACCCAGTGCTACCAACTAGCATCAGAAAGTAAAGAAATATCAGCACCAACAAAAAAACACATACAACAAAAGAGAACAAGAACTAATAAGAACCTGCATTGCCGTTATAAACTCTTTAAAACCAAGAAAACCCTGTCTTTTTGAATCTGCAATAGCCCACACCTATAAGAGACGGGAAAAAGAAAAAAGTAAATGTTAAAAGTAAATCAGCAGCAAAATGAGGATCCACATGCATAAGTTTAAAATAAGAAAGACAAAGTTGAAAGGAGGACATAAAAATAGCAACTCGTGATTCCAATTTGCAAAAAGCAACTAGAATAGAAAACAAGAACATCTGGATAGCCACCATTAGATAAACTCAGGACAGGCAAAAAGAAAACCAACATTCACCAGCATATGAACAGGTACAAGTTTATTTACACACTTGGCCATACATTTGTCTAACATCTCAATCTAACCGTTAAAATGACAAACAAATACTGGGATGTGTCGGTCTCCCAAGCTTAGGCATATAAAATGAAAAAAAATGACAAAATTTATCAATTGAGAGAACAAGCAATCACAAAACGATCATCCGCAATATTACTGCCAAGCAAATTTCACCATGGGTCCTCATACAATCAATTCATGGCATCACTTGAATCTCTATCGAACATAGTCCACCCACCTCCAAAAATAGGGCATTAAGTTTCCAGAGCTCCATTAAGGATAACTCAACCAAAATGTTAAAGTCCGATTTCTGTTGGAGTTTATACAAAAATTGGCTTTCAAGTATCAGAGAATGTAGCACCACTAATACATTACGCCACGTTAAGTCCAATCATCGGATTATTTGTACATGCAACAACAACAACAACAACAACATTACCCCAGTGCCGCAAAGGCTCCCACCTATGGTGGGGTAAGGGGGGGTCGGATGTACGCAGCCTTGCCCCTGTATTAAAGCACAGAGTGGCTGTTTCCAGATGACCCATGATGAAAATTGCGTCGAAAATTGCATGGACTGACTGCTGCTTCATCACAAAGAAGCGCAGATAGTTTAGTGACACATGCTACATGGAATTACTCTCTCCATCTCAGATATAGAATTTTATTTTATTTTCATTTTTCTTTTTCTTTTTTGAAGTTTTTGGCCACATAAAAAGTCAATGAGCAAATAGCAATAACTACCTAATTTCTTATCAAGCCCCAACCAAGTAGGTACAAATGCATACACAATTATTTAGTGAATGCGTATCAAGTAATGGTACAAATGGAAACCTAAATCTATTATAACGAAACCGTGTCTGTGTAAAGATTTTGATAATCTCCTTATTGGATCATCCAAACACAGAAAAACAAAGAGATATAAATAGGACATATTTCAAGCAAAATAAGGAAATTTTGACAAAGATTGATTTATTGAATACAAGTATAAAAAAGAGAGACCTGCTTGAGATCCTGTCGAGACAAATTAGACATGGAGAAAAACTTGATAGCATCACCACCCGTAATGCGTCCATCCCCATCTTCAATTAAACAAATAAAAATTACAGAAATTTGATCCGAACAGGAAAATGAAACAGAAATCAGCGAAAACACAGAGATTAGAAAAAATCAAAACCTGAATCGGCGAAACTGAACCACTCCTGGTAGATCTTCTGGTGGTCCTTAGAACACCGGCTAATCGGAGCCGAATCAATCTCCATTTGATTTGATGAACAAAATCAAATAACTCTCCCCAGGAGTATTTCAAAACCCTGGGATGTGACGGAGACGGATTGAGCTGCTTCGTTTTAGGTTTGTATCTACAAAAATGAAATTTCGAATAATTTTGAAGATCTCCTTCTCCTCCACTTTCAACTCTTCTTCGATTCTAATGCCAAAAATCAATTATTTTAGTTTTCCAGATGTTCATGGATGTGCGCGGTTTGGCCGACGTTTCTTACAGAGTACGACGTCGTTTTAGTTTGGTTTAAGTTGCCTACAATATTATCTTTGGAGTATTTTTCACCGTAGACATGCTTTTTCTTTATAATACTCTTTCGCGATTCCGGCTTACTTTCATTTTTAATCTGTCTCAATTTAATTTAAGTTTCTTACTTTGCTTTATTACTTAAAATGGGAACTGTGACCTATTTGTCATTCTAACAACAAAAATTCTCTACCCACTTTCTCTTTTATTTTACTTTTCACACTCACAACATTTATTTATTTTTTAAAGTCAAAGTAGGAACTTTATAATGAGACTGAGAGGGAGTAACTTGTTTTCCGGATTTGAAGGCTTTAGATTGGTATATATACTGCGTGTCCACTAGCGTATAAGCATATTAAGTCAATTCAGATATTGTGGTAGGACATTACATGGCTCGTAAAATAATGCCATGGGCTTACTGCTACAGCTAGATATAACTTTTTCAACTTCCCACGCGGGAGAACTTGAGGGAAGGGGTTAGTTAATCAAGAGACTTGAGTTCCAGAGTAACCCCTATACATCAGACCCTATGAAGGATTTCAACCTGCTCCAGCGAGGAGTTTGTTCCACCCTGATCCACCCAATACCTCTGATCTCGCCACCTCACTTATTTTTGTGTTCAACGGATGAGATGTGGCCGAGTTTGGTAAAACTCACAAAAATTTAAAGTGATTTCAGCCACACAAATGATGAGCTCGCCTACGTGGATGAATGAAGACTATAATGTAGAGGGGTAGAGCGGTTACAGACCCTACATTTGAAGGTTACTAGAGCATTAGATTTTTCTCATTTGACTAAACGAGAAAAAAATTAGTTCGTAATGAAAATTTTACACATTCCTAAAAATAAGAAAATGAGCAAGAGAAAAACAAACAACTGTGATTTCATTCGGGGTGAGGGGATGACATGAGATCACACCACCAAGGTATGGTACAAATCACCTATACATAACAATGATACATAACAAACACGACGACGATGAATATATAAAAACATTGAAAAAACAAAACCAAAACCAAAAATAAAAAATCAATAAATGCATATCTCCGCACACATTGTGCTTCATCTCTCTGCAAGTACGTTCTTTACAATCGGTTCTTCCTCTTTGGGGCTCCTCTCTCTCTCCAAATCCGCGTCATAGGGCAAGGAATATGCCGATGGCCACATGAAGTTTGTTGTTTGGCAACATTTTGATTAAGAAATAGTACTAATGGTCTTCCCAAGCAACCACAAAACTAAGGACATCTCTATCCCAAAAATGGTGTGGAGTGAAGTCCTATCCAGCATAAACCCATACAATGTTATCCCTGCTTTGTTGTTCTCAAAGTATGTCACTGCATTTTCAATACCACAACATTCCATCAAATTCAATTTTGTAATGAAATTAACAATATTGCGAAAAAAAAGAACATGCAAGTATAGGTTATTTACCTAAGGCCTGCCTCTTTTGGAATGAGATTGTGCTGTATGCATATGCCGGAATAAGTTTAGTGTTGTCAAGCTCATCTTCTTCGTCACCAACATCTTCAGCATCATCCGATGATCCGTCACAAGTCACTGGAAAGACTTGGTTGTTTATTAGCATCCCCATTGGTGGGGTTTCAACTTCGGCTGATTCAAATGTTTCTATTGTTGCACAAACGTGCCACTTGGCTGCAAGCGTTGTCACCGCCTGTGCCTTGTGGGTGATTCTTGTAGCACTCCTCAGTAGTATTAGTAGCCCGGCAAGAAGGCTTAAAGAGCATAACTACACAATAACCACAACCGATTAATGGCATAACAAAAAAAGAAAATGTTTATGTACCACTTTGTGTATCAGACCCTGTGCGACTCATGTGATAGAGAATTGATATGAATGACTCAAGTTTTATTATTAACATTGTATATGTAATCATATAATGTTAATAATAAAACTTGAGCCATTCATATCAATTCTCTCTTTCCATGTATAAATTGATTTCGTCTATCATCCTTTATTCTATTATCATGATCCGACGGCTCACATATTTGAATGACCTAATCATCATGATGTTAACTTTAATAATTATGAACCTTTGGATCATAAGTGGTACAGGGTGTGGTACAGAAAGTGGTACACGTGATTTCGACTCGAGGTAGATCTCATGCACCACTTTGTGTAACACACCTGTATCACTCATGATCCAACGGCTCGCATGTTTGGATGACCTCATGATGTCAGCCTCAATAATTGTGAACCATTGGATCACAATGAGTAGTATAGGTCAAAAACAAATTCTTTAGAAATGAAAGGCTTACAGCAAGTTCGCCAGTTTTGAAAACGTTGCGATCAGCAGCAGCACGGGTTGTCATGAGAAGAGAGGCAAATTGGCTGGCAGTGATGAAGATGAGTGCCCATAGTATGAATACACGGTAACGATGGCTGATGATTCTTAGATGCCTTCTAATCCTGAGATGTTCCCTAAGCACAGATTCTACATCAGAGTCGACCTGGAAGACCTGAGCAAAGTCTTGGAGACGAAGGATCTGTAGGTAGCAGATGAGACGGAAGAGGACACATACAAGAAAAAAGACCACAGTTCTATATAGCCAAGAGCAGAGCTCCAAGATACAAGCGACAGTGTCGCTGACAATGACATTGCCTAAGAAGGGGATGCTGGTGAATCCAGAGCTGTACCACCATATCTTATACGCACTTTCGGCAGCAAAACATGGCATAACAAAGATAAATAATATCTTCAATGACCTCTGCAAAAAAATAAAAAAATAAAAAAAATAAATAAAACCATTGCTTCTCTTTCAAATAATACTAATCTCACAGTAATCAATTAGAGTATTTTGGAGTTTTAATTCTTGGACAATTTGCCAGACAATGCCATGTTCCACAAATGTGGAGATTAATCATACAGTTCATTGATTATAGGCACCCAAATGCCAACAGTGCGAAATGAATTTGAATCATTGTGGGATAGATTGCAGTTTAAGGATTCCATTATCTCTCATTATATATTTTATTATGCTTATAATGTTACGAAATTGTATACTAATAATTCAAAAGGTAAAGATATGGTTTTAGATCAATTAGTAAACAAATACAGTACTCCATACTGTGGAACTATCTACTCACTTCACAAAATAAGTGCGTATGAAATAAAGGTGATTATGCTTGCACTACTAAGGATTCTTCCATCCACTAACAAAATTGAACAGATAAAATTGATTCCTCTAGAGCTTACTTATGAAGTTCATTAATGGAGTACTCCTTCCATTTAATTTGAATATAAAAACAAAATGACTTTATAGTTATCTTCAAATATGACTTTCAGTATAGATTTATGATTACTTATTAAGATTGTCACACCTATCCAATTCTGGCACCTTTCTTAGATAAATCATTTTCACCATACAAAAAAAATAGCAACTGGATTCAGATTTCCATTTACAAAAATAAAGGCCGACATCAGAAGAAAGCGACACGAAAAAAAAAAATCAATAATTCCAAATAAATTCTATAGTTCTTCGTTTTGATAAAATAGTAAAAACAGCCCAAATTCCTCCAATACTCCATGATAAAAGTAAATAATCAAGTAAATTTAATCATAATTATACTGCACAAAAAGTTTATAGAGATTGCAGTTTAATTAAGCGTTGCAGCATAAATCAAAGGAGAGGGGAGAGATAGAGCGTACATTGAGCTGTTCGGTATATCCTCTGCGCACAGTCTCGCTTTCATCACAAAGCTTATCAAGGAAGAGAAACCGCCGGAGTCCATAAATCCTCACAAACCTCGACAAACAGACAAACGACAGCGTTGCAACGCTGCTGAGCGACAACTGAACAAGGCTATCGTACGGCCTTGTATGCTTGTCATCACAATCGCTACAAGCGAGGAAGAAATGAGAGAAGCAAGGTACAACAATGGCGAAAAGGATGAACATGAACCAGGAGAGACAAGTCGAGAAAGTGTCGGATTGATCAACGCACATCCACCGCAGCCATGATCGGAAGCTCTGCAATTCGTCTTTGGCGTGAGATACGCTTCGGGCGAATCCTTTTCGCTTGTTGATAAACGCTTCCCGTACATCGCCGTCGGTGGCCATTTTCGGAATCGGCGGTGGAGTATTCCGATTGCCGATTCCCTGTTGTTAATAGAGATGGTAAACGATCGAAACTTTTGAAATAGGGACGGGGAATTGGTTTTATATGCGTGAGAGGGAGCGAGAAAATTGGAGAGAAAGAGAGGGATTGGGGAAGCTAAATTTGTGGGGGCTATTTGTTTTGATTGGAAGTAAATATAGTGGGGAAGAGAAGAAGACAGAGTGGACATTAGCTGTGATTGAATTCAACTTTCTTTAAGTTTTGGCTTGAAATAATGTGTTTTTTACCTTATTACTTTACTCTCTCCGTCACATACTTATCACTACCAAATAAGAGCCCACAAAAATTTTAAAAATATATTAGAAAAATAAGTATTGTGAATGGATAGGAGAGAGAAAATAAGTTAGTGGATAGTTGTTTTGAGTGGATAAGAGAAAGAAAAGTAAACATTTTGGGTAGACGCCAAAATAAAAATAAGTAGCGATAAGTATGTGACGGAGAGGTACTATTTTGTTATTTGAAATATGAGTTGATATTTTTCAAGAAGAAAAAAAGAGTTAAAATTACAAATTTATGCCTTTGACTTTGATACAATTCCAAATACATACCCCAACATTTGTTTGAGAAGTTTCTTATTAACAAATCATATTAATGGTGTGGTGTGTTCGGATTCTCTTTATTGATTTTCTTTAGTATGACACTGGATGTTTGATATGTGCATGATTTATGGCAGTCATACATTATTTTATTAGGGCACCTTGAGTAAAAAATCATTTAAAATGAGCTTAATTATAGTTTGTGTGCATTGTAATGGTAAATAATCTAGGGTAAAGAGTCGAAACACGCATATAGACCATCTGATGTCATTTGAACTTAATCTGAGGAAAGGTGAAGAGGTATTCGGCAAATTTACAAAGCTAAATCAAAAGATAACCGCAATTTCTCATGCGCTAGGAGAATGACACTGGCATTTAAGTTTTGAATCACTTTAAAGGGCAATGCTATGCTTACAAAAGAATGTTACAAAATGAAGGATACAAAATGTGGTGGCGATATTTTATTGGCTACATCGATAGTGGACCCGGCACACTGTAATTAAAAACACCAATACAATTATGACACCTCATTTTGTAAGCTACATTTTGTAGCCATTTTTTTTAACTTTATTATTTCCCCACTTTAAATGCTCTATAGTATTGTTGGTGGTGTTTGGGGAAGGCCCGTTGCCATGAAAGTCTTGATCAGATATTTCAGAATAAATTATTAGTTAATTAGGCAACTATTGTATTATGGTAAACTTGCTCATTTCTTTTTTTTTTTTTTTTTTTTGCTTCCAATCCATTAACTAACAAGCGTTAATAATTTAGGTAGAAATTTAACATTTTTTGTCATCGAATCTTGTTTGATTGCACCTTCTTAAAATTGCATTTTAATTATTGTACCAATTGTTCATCATTCAGAAAATTGTACTCTCTCTGTCCCAGACTAAGGTTTTTACTTTATTTTTTGGTTTGTTCCAGAATAAGACCCTTAGTTGCTTTATTACTTCAAATAGATTACAGACTCACTTGTCATTCTCGCAACAAAAACTTCATTTTTTTTAAATTTACATTTATTACGTGTAAAGTAAAACTAAGAACCTTAGTACGAGACAGAAAGAGTAGGTTAATTTAAAAAAATCAAGCAGACAAATTAATGTTTGTGGAAGAGAGGAGGTGATTGAAATTAAGTTATTCAAGAGGATAATAGATGAAAGTTTCTTAGAAAAAGAGATCATATCATGTGAAAGAGTGAACAAATAAGAGGAGGCAAAGTGGCCAATTTGGTGTACCTGCTTTGCTGCCAACAGTGCCAAGTATCTAGTCCTTAAATTAAAATACCAAAATTAAAATATTACGTATCAGAAATTTAGTAATCGAAGATGTGGAGGAGGTGGCGCGATACCTTTCCTACTAATAATGGCTTTCGGTGACTCATCTACATAGTCTTAAAACAAGGGGTTGTTTATACACTCTAATCACTCTAACGTATATTCCCATTATCTCTTTTTTTTTTTTTTTTTTTTTTTTAATACGGTACTTCTTCCGTATCACCTCACTTGAGACCTAAGAGGTGTGTTGGGTGGCAATCCAAAGTCTCACATCGGCAATTGAGCAAACAATTGCAAAGTATATAAGAGCACTCACCCACTTCATTAGTATAAGACCTTTTGCGGGATGCCCAAAAACAAATCCGTGCAGTCTGGGCCCAAAGCGGACAATATCATACTAATGCGGGGAGTGGTGGTGGTGGTCGCGGTCCCTACAAGGTGTGCACAATAACTAAAAAAAGGATAAATAAAGAAAATGTGTGGTAGAAAATGAATAGAGAGAATGAGTGAGGTAAATGGTAGTGTTTGTTGATTGAATAAATTGAGTGGTGTAAAATGAAGAGAGAATGAGTGATGGGGTAGATTCAATATAAAATTATTAAAAGTTTTACAGATGAATGTCTAAATTTGTTCTTAACTGTATATCATCCGTCTCAAAATAAATATTTAAAAAAAATAAATTACTCTTAATCAAAAGCAAATATAAATTTTCTTAAAAACTGATTTGTGAAAGGAGATACATTAGATTTAGACATTAATTCTTAATATACAAAATTATATAGCAAAAATGGTTATTACAAAACTACTTTTAGTTAAAGAGAAAGTTTAGATATTTAGTTTGTGGGGTTTGTAATGAGTTCTCTTACGATCACTATTGTCGCATAATTAAGTTTATGTTTTTGTTTTTTTTTTTTTGTTTTTTTTTTTTTTGTTACAAATAATGAAGTTTGCATTGACAAGTTAGATTGGGATATTTGTCCATCGTATTCACAGAAAATTTTAGGTGAAACTAGTTTTTCCAAAAGTTATAAAAATCTTGTTTTTATAAAGTTTAAAGCTTAAGATTTAAAATTAAAAGTTTAAGATTTAAAGTTTAGAATTTAAAATTTAGAGTTACACGGTTAAACTTTTTATAACTTACCCGCTCTTCATAGAAATGGGATCACAGACAGCTCGCTCTTTATAAAATGAGGTTTGTATTACGAAGTGGTCAACAATTTTGGCGACACCACTTTTGCCTGTGATTATTTCATTGGATGGGCTTCAACCCTCGTGTCGTGTTTTTGACACTTGACAGCCCGAATTTGACACCAAATAGTCTCTCTCAATCTCTCTCTCTCTCTCTCTTTTTTTTTTTTTTTTTTTTTTTTCAGGTTTTCAATTTCCACAATCAGCGTAAAATAATGCATCTGTCACCTTCATTCTTGGTAGTCCAGAGTCCTAACAGTTCCACTTCCTTTTCTTTTTTTTTTCTTTTTTTTTTGTAGTTATCTCAATCTATATAATATATAAAAGTAAAAACATTTCAAGCCTTCTCATTAAGCCACGTGGAATTATGACGTGGAAATCCACGTGGCATTATTCTATAGGCAAATGTATATAATACTTATTTCAGGAAATGATTTAGTTTTTTAAAACTGATTTTTTTTTAAATCAAATATTTTCTGAGCTTAAATTACGAAAACATGATTACTTAATTTTAGTAGGCTAAAGATAATGGATATCTTAAATTAAAATATTAGAAATTATAATCATTCAGTTAGTTGAATTTTAAGATATGGGCTAAAGATAAGAAATGTGATGTAGCAGTATATCTCGGTGAAGAAAATTGAGCCACATATTTTGCAAAAATAAAAATAAAAATAAAAATAAAAATAAAAATGAAGGATTCTATAAATAAAATATGTTTGATGGTTTAAATTACTAATTGATGCGGACACTAAAGCGTTGAAGTTTTTGGAGTAATTTCAGCGAGTGCGCCGAAACCGTCATAACTTTTGACTCCGGATGAACCGCGGAACGCACCGCATATCAAATAGAACGTCGGAGCGAGACGGACAAAAGTCGTTATCTTTAATTTGGATGTAGATGTTGTCAACTTTTCATGCATATTCATTTTTATATGAGAATTTGTATTTTTTGTTATTTAGTGAAAAAAAAATAAAGTTAATAATTAATGGTAAAAATCTACACATCTATATAATATATAAAAGCAAAAACATTTCAAGCCTTCTCATTAAGCCACGTGGAATTATGACGTGGAAATCCACGTGGCATTATTCTATAGGCAAATGTATATAATACTTATTTCAGGAAATGATTTAGTTTTTTAAAACTGATTTTTTTTTTAAATCAAATATTTTCTGATCTTAAATTACGAAAACATGATTACTTAATTTTAGTAGACTAAAGATAATGGATATCTTAAATTAAAATATTAGAAATTATAATCATTCAGTTAGTTGAATTTTAAGATACGGGCTAAAGATAAGAAATGTGATGTAGCAGTATATCTCGGTGAAGAAAATCGAGCCACATATTTTGCAAAAATAAAAATAAAAATAAAAATGAAGGATTCTATAAATAAAGTATGTTTGATGGTTTAAATTACTAATTGATGCGGACACTAAAGCGTTGAAGTTTTTGGAGTAATTTCAGCGAGTGCACCGAAACCGTCATAACTTTTGACTCCAGATGAACCGCGGAACGCACCGCATATCAAATCGAACGTCGGAGCGAGACGGACAAAAGTCGTTATCTTTAATTTGGACGTAGATGTTGTAAACTTTGCATGCATATTCATTTTTATATGAGAATTTGTATTTTTTGTTATTTAGTGAAAAAAAATTAAAGTTAATAATTAATGGTAAAAATCTACACATCTATATATAATATATAAAAGCAAAAACATTTCAATCCTTCTCATTAAGCCACGTGGAATTATGACGTGGAAATCCACGTGGCATTATTCTATAGGCAAATGTATATAATACTTATTTCAGGAAATGATTTAGTTTTTAAAACTGATTTTTTTTTAAAATCAAATATTTTCTGAGCTTAAATTATGAAAACATGATTACTTAATATTAGTAGGCTAAATATAATGGATATCTTAAATTAAAATATTAGAAATTATAATCATTCAGTTAGTTGAATTTTAAGATATGGGCTAAAGATAAGAAATGTGATGTAGCAGTATATCTCGGTGAAGAAAATTGAGCCACATATTTTGCAAAAATAAAAATAAAAATGAAGGATTCTATAAATAAAGTATGTTTGATGGTTTAAATTACTAATTGATGCGGACACTAAAGCGTTGGAGTTTTTGGAGTAATTTCAGCGAGTGCGCCGAAACCATCATAACTTTTGACTCCGGATGAACCGCGGAACGCACCGCATATCAAATCGAACGTCGGAGCGAGACGGACAAAAGTCGTTATCTTTAATTTGGACGTAGATGTTGTCAACTTTGCATGCATATTCATTTTTATATGTGAATTTGTATTTTTTGTTATTTAGTGAAAAAAAAATTAAAGTTAATAATTAATGGTAAAAATCTACACATCTATATAATATATAAAAGAAAAAACATTTCAAGCCTTCTCATTAAGCCACATGGAATTATGACGTGGAAATCCACGTGGCATTATTCTATAGGCAAATGTATATAATACTTATTTCAGGAAATGATTTAGTTTTTTAAAACTGTTTTTTTTTTTAAATCAAATATTTTCTGAGCTTAAATTACGAAAACATGATTACTTAATTTTAGTAGGCTAAAGATAATGGATATCTTAAATTAAAATATTAGAATTATAATCATTCAGTTAGTTGAATTTTAAGATATGGGCTAAGATAAGAAATGTGATGTAGCAGTATATCTCGGTGAAGAAAATTGAGCCACATATTTTGCAAAAATAAAAATAAAATTAAAAATGAAGGATTCTATAAATAAAGTATGTTTGATGGTTTAAATTACTAATTGATGCGGACACTAAAGCGTTGAAGTTTTTGGAGTAATTTCAGCGAGTGCGCCGAAACCGTCATAACTTCTGACTCCGGATGAACCGCGGAACGCACCGCATATCAAATCGAACGTCGGAGCGAGACGGACAAAAGTCGTTATCTTTATTTTGGACGTAGATGTTGTCAACTTTGCATGCATATTCATTTTTATATGAGAATTTGTATTTTTTGTTATTTAGTGAAAAAAAATTAAAGTTAATAATTAATGGTAAAAATCTACACATCTATATAATATATAAAAGCAAAAACATTTCAAGCCTTCTCATTAAGCCACGTGGAATTATGACGTGGAAATCCACGTGGCATTATTCTATAGGCAAATGTATATAATACTTATTTCAGGAAATGATTTAGTTTTTTAAAACTGATTTTTTTTTTAAATCAAATATTTTCTGATCGTAAATTACGAAAACATGATTACTTAATTTTAGTAGGCTAAATATAATGGATATCTTAAATTAAAATATTAGAAATTATAATCATTCAGTTATTTGAATTTTAAGACATGGGCTAAAGATAAGAAATGTGATGTAGCAGTATATCTCGGTGAAGAAAATTGAGCCACATATTTTGCAAAAATTAAAAAAATAAAATAAAATAAAATAAAAATGAAGGATTCTATAAAAAAAGTATGTTTGATGGTTTAAATTACTAATTGATGCGGACACTAAAGCGTTGAAGTTTTTGGAGTAATTTCAGCGAGTGCGCCGAAACCGTCATAACTTTTGACTCCGGATGAACCGCGGAACGCACCGCATATCAAATCGAATGTCGGAGCGAGACGGACAAAAGTCATAGGGCAAAGCCCCTTTTTTTTTTTTTTTTTTAGAAACCAGGGCGGCACCTGGGAAGATTTTATTAATTATAAAATATAAGTACAAGAGGGGGACAACCACCCGACTCATTGCCGGCAATGAGTTTGAAAATGAGATGGTGAACTTATATTCTGAGTTTGAAAATATCTTTCATCACTTAATATCCTTTCAAATTATATGGTATTATATAGATCACTTAATTTGATTTCCTACCATTATCTCAGTTTGAAAATGCCTTTCATCAGTTTTTCTTAATTAATTAACTTTATTATTCCCGTCGAATTCCGACGGGTTACTCACTAGTTACTTATAATAGTATAATACTCCTTGCGTCCTATTTTAAGAGTAAAAAAATAGGTGAGTTCAAAAATTAAAAAAAATGTGATGTATAGTGAATGTTGATAGTTGTGTAGGAGAGAGAAAGTGAGGTAGAGAAGAGTTAATGAATAATTATTGTGAGTATGATATGTAGGACCCACTTGCCATTTTAAGATTTTGACTCTTAAATTGGGACGCCCTTTTAAAAAAGTTTTGACTCTTAAAATGATTAAAATGAGACAGAGGGAGTATTAATAATCATCAATTAAAGTTAAAGTGTTATTTTGCAAATGTTACAATTTAATAATATTAGGGTTAATTACAATTTAGGACCTGAACTCCATAGTGTTGGGTTTTGAGCAAACATGCGCAGCGGAATTAAAACCCAAAAGCCTAGATCCGATCACGATGATTAAATTAATACGAGGATGAATTTAGAACACTAACCGTGACGGAGCTTTAAAATTCTGAGATCTTCAATCTTTGTTCTTCGCGCTTCTTCGAATCACGAACGCAGGAACGGCCGCAACACTTGGATCACGAACTTTGAAGGAGTTGATGCCAACGCCCTCTATGTTTATCCACACGCGAACGAATATCTAGAACGATTCTAGATCTGGATTGCTAGACCCATTAGAAAACACGCTTTTCTAATCTTCAAAGGCTATATGATTTTATTGGTGTTCTTGAGCTTTTGATTCTCAATCTAAACTCAAGAATATGTTTCTCAAACACATGGAGGCTACCAATAATGATACAATATCAATCCATACTGATTAGGGTTAAGAGAGAGGTATTTTAACTCATTAGTCCTAAACCTTTTAGGAGAAATAGGTCAAAACCCGTCAAAACACGAAATCAGATTTTGGGCCCAAACAGGGCCTGCTCGGCCGAGTCTTATAAGGTGCTCGGCCGAGCACCTCTGTGTCAAAACTTTCTGTTTCTCATGCTCGGCCGAGTCCTTTGAGGTGCTCGGCCGAGCACCAGTAAAAAGTCATTTTTAGCCTTTTAAACAATTCGTTCTTTTGTGTGTGACCCCATAGGATTATATTAAGTTGGCAATGAGTCCAACCAAGGTCAAACTCATAAATCATGAGCGGACTCTAGCAAGCCATCATGACTACCCAATTAATATAACTTAAAGAAGTTCGTAATCCTCAATAGAATATATCACAATCCTTTTGTCTCACGATATCATATTGAACATAAGTCATGGTCCATGTCAACTTATATTGTTCAATGCTTTCTCGATCTTGAGTAGATTGATAATGAGCAAATGGTACTGATCTCATCAATTCATTTGAGCGCGGCCACGCATTTCATCAATCTCACTCTACGGGAGGCCTAAGCAGATATCTCTCTTGAGAGAGAGGGGCAAATCCCATATTGACTTATTACCTTTCCCTACATGAATCCGATTATGCCAATCATAGCCTTTATAACCACCCGGTTAGGAGTGACGTTTGAGTACGTCAAACATAATGTTCATCATGTGGAAGACTGTAATAATCTCAGGTCTAAGGATATCAATGATATAACTATTATGAGATTTAATTATGACATTTGACCATGACATAAATCTCATAGGTGGGTCATGTCCAGTACATGGTCACCAACATGTACTCATAAGCTTAATCTGTATCTAATACACATGATCATCACATGATCATCAATTAAACTTATAATAGTTCTTCATAAGTTCTAGGGACGGGGATTATTATAATAAACATGTAAAACATATTATAACCCAAGGTTGTTATCTCCAAAACAAATGATGTAACGTAAGGCCTTTCTCAAGGGCCTAGAGCATAATTCCAACAATATCCCACTTGCACTAGGCCCAATCAACGTGTATCCAATACCCATTGAGCTAAGTTATGATCTCCATCATTTTGCAAGTGAGCACATGTAAGATGATTGTCTTTGTTATCATCATAAGGTATTTTGCATATTTTTTATACTTCCCATGTCAACGATTTCTCGTAGAGATGGAAACGTCTGAGCCCGTGTTTGGATCATAGATGAGCCCTTGGCACCTTAGCTTGTGCAATAACCGTTATTTCATAACAAGGTCCATTGGATTAGTATCACTATAAACTATTTCTAGTTTTACTAATAACATCTATATTCAAACAACTCTATTAGCTACAACTCTTGTAACTAAATACTCAATTTTATTCGTAGAATAAATTATAGTGTATTTGCTTGGAACTATTCCAACTAATAGCACTTATTTTAAACATATGTTTATATTGCGATTTAAATTACCCTTGTCGATGTGGAAGCATGTATCTATGTAACCATTTACTAGATCATCTCCCATTCCAACAACCATCAAGAATGCATCCTTAGTTCTTCTCAAGTACACAAGGATATTCTTGATCATTATCTAATGACTTTCATTAGGATACGATTAGTATGTTCTCATCATGCTCCAAGTATACGAGTTATACCGTCTAAGTACATAATATGACATTCATGATAGATCCAATTGCCGAAGCATATGGAATCCTAATAATGTATTCTTGCTCATTAGTCTTCCACTAAGACTAAGTCTTGCCAAGAACACTGTCATTAGACAACTTCGCAAGTTCTTCTCCAAGAGTCTTGCATACTGAACAATTCAGTACATTGTCTCCATAAGTACTTTAACACAAACCAATCAACTTCCTAGATTAATATCAATAGATATTAATTTCAAGGATATAAGCGGCTTATTCCTAAGTCCTTTCATTAAGAAACTCTTTCAAATGAACTATATGTTAGACATATATTTAAGACTAGGAATTAAACTATGCTCCCACTAATTTCTTAGCAAACACAAGTCTCATTATTGATGAATTTCAAACGATTTGAACGCTCCATCAAAATGATTGTTTCAACTCCAAGAAGCCTGCTTCAATCCATCTCATGGATTTCCGCAACATACATACTTTATTAGAATTCTAGACTATCAAAACCTTCAGGTTGTATCCAATACATCCTTAAGTGAGTTCCCGTTAAGAAACGCTGTTTTGATATCCATTTGTCAAATTTCATATTCCAAATATGAAGATATGACAATGAGAATTCTAATAACTTAAAGCATGACTTCAAGTGAGAAAGTTTTATCATAGTCGAAATATGAGTCAACCTTTTCACATTTAATCTTGCTTAATTAGTATGTTCCTTTGCTACCCATGTTAGTTTTCTCCAAGAAAACTTGATTCCATCCTTTGGTTTTTACACCTTAGGTTAGAAAGGTCAAGTTCCAAACTTGATTAATATACATGGATTGCCTTTTAGATTTTATGACTCCAGGCCACTAATCTAAAATGGAGCGGTCATTGCATTTTGATAGGAAGTAAATATACCATTCTCAATGAACTTTACCTCTTATACTTTCTTTAATAAGAAATCCAATATTTCTCATTATAGATTGTATCCTATCATATATGCAATTAACTTGTGTAATTTGAACGAATTTCCACAACTCCTTGCGAAAGTTCATTCAACTTCCATCTAAGGTTCTATGTTGTCTTCTAGGTCTCGAACCATTCGAGATATATTTTACTCCCACTGATTCTTTTAGAGATAAACAATTTACCTAGAAAAGTACCATTACAAGCAACAAACAATTTGTTTCTTAGAAGTAAAATAATATCCTCAAGTTTCCTTGGGATATCCCATGAAAATACATTTATTAGATTTAGGTGTGAGCTTGTTCCAAACAAGTCTTTTCGCAAAAAGTCTCACCATCTTAAATCTTTATGAAAGACAAACCAAGTTTTCTTTCATTCCATATCACATATGGTACCTTTGAACCTATTTTAATGGAACTCAAATTAGTGTAATTATAGCGGTTTCCAAAACATAGCCCCAAAATAAATAATGGAAGATCAATTTGACTTTATCATCTAATGAACCATATCCAATAAGGTTTTACACCTCCACGTAGACATATCATTCTAAATGGTGTTCTCGGTGGAGTTAATTTGTGAAACAATTTCACAACCTAAAGATGATTGTCAAATTCTTGGTTCAATTATTCATTATCACGATCGAATCGGGATTTCTGAATAATTTTGCCAAGTTGCCAAAATCCTCTTTTAGCATTGCTACTTAATGAACCATATACATCGACATGTATTAGGTCTAATAAGATATCAGCCTTTTACTACTCCTAGTAAAATTTGTCTTAATCCAAGTAAATAAGATTTGCATAAATCATATGATTCAAAATCGTATGACTTTAAAACTCCGTCCCATGGAATTTTAGATATGCGTTTCTCATTTATTTGATCAAAACAATAATGCCTTGAGAATTTAATTATTTATGTTATAGTCTTATTTATTATTTTGTTCTTCAAGATTTAGGATATGAGATTTATTTATATGATTTAACAATACGATAAAGCAAATCATAATAAATAAAGCTCTTTCTTATTCCAAATAAGAAATAAATATCCTTCATTATCTTATAGCAAAATAATATTTTCTACTTAATGAGCAAAGCCACTTCATAAGTGTTCCACGAACAATGTTGCAACTCTTGCATCATTATCATTCGCAGATTAACTTTACCTTTTATAAGTAGTCTTTCTTTTTATTAATTGTTGCACATTTATACAAATGTGGGATCCATTCCGGTATCCAATACCCAATGATTAAAATTAGAAAGATTAATTTTATAGCATAAATATCCTTTGTGGTTGTCTCACTACCATTCACCTTTTATTGATCATCCAAAATTTTGATTGCAATTTTAAATGGTCAATCAAATTGCCACATTACCAAATTGCATTATTCAGAGTCATAATTTTAGCCACAATTGTTTCCTTTAGGTTTGACAACGTTTGTCTTACCTTTAGCTTTTAATCCTTCCTTTTAGAAAATCATAAAGTCAAAATCGAATTTTCGACTTAGGTCATCATCTTTCCGCATGATAGTTCAGATATTGAGAGCACAAACCAATGTCTCATCAATTCGACTAACTTCAGCAATCAAGAACAATTCAAGATTCTAATTTTAGTTTATCTGAATTCTTAATTGACATCACTTTTCAGGAAACTTGGTTTCGCAAACCAGCCGTCTGAAATTAGATTCAATCCCAGATTAATCTTGAACTTGACATTTAATTTCAGGAAACATGGTTTCTGAAACCAATCATCTGATAATTAAATTCAACTCAAAATATTTATCTTAGAAGCGGTAGATTTTAAATTTCCAAATTTATCCTATAATTGCATTTCTTGATTCATTTAGGATTTGGTGCTCATGGTGATCAAATCACCATGATTATCAAAACCAAGAATAAACAATTTATTCATGAATCTAAGATCATCAACAAGTTAATCAAATTAATTTTTGATGATCCTACGGAACATATTAATCAAATTAATATTGCAATTTAGGTTACTCATGATTATTAAGAATGTATAATTTCTATTCTTGCTTTAGAACAATTCTTAAGCTCATGAATAATTTCCATTCTGGAGAACAGATCGCAGTAATAAACATAATTAAAGTTTAAGAAAATATTCTACACAAATATGCAAATAAATATACACCTATATTTCATACCAGTCATTTAAGAGATATATAGGTTGTATTTCATAAATACTCCCACTAAATTATATAACCTTCATATACATCCAATGTATAATATAATTTGAATGGGCTAAGATCCATATTTCACTTAACTTTGAGTCGGCTAGGGCACGACTGCTCAAAATAAGTTATTTAGGTAGACAACTCCTTGTCAATCATATCGTATATGACTCTTAGATCTTTTATGAGATTTTGGATATCGTATATCTAACATGTTTTAATCTCATCTGTGCCTTAGGCCCAAAACTGTTTTGATAACCTAATTAAGTTAAACCATTTTAAACGTATAGGAATCACTGTTTCCTCATCTTGCTCATAAATGGATAGAATCAATGCACCTACGCTAGGGCGTAACCCACACAAAACTACCCACGTACTCACAAGTGTTTTAATCATGGATTGGCACGGAACTTAAATTTTAAAGAAGGTTCATGACATATAGCATGATAAATGTTTATAGTCACATAATATAAACACATAAAGCAACGGTTAATAATTTAACTAATCTCATTAATTAAATTAAGATTTCATGTGATTGATTTATGGGGATAAATTCTTTAACACATTATTCAGAGCACGATTGTACGGTCGAAACTAAGCCATAAGGGATCCACAATCCCGTACCAAATTTAGAAACTAGAAGAAACAACTATGTAAGGTCGAAACTAAGCCAGAAGGCATCCACAATCCCTTACATAAAGTAACTCGATTCTAAATTCTTTTGTCCCATCAATTTATTACTTTGACCTTGAAATTTGTTTTCAGGTAACACGGTTTCTCAAACCAGCCATCTGACAAACAAGTTCAATCCAAAGTGATTTCGAACATGCCTTAATTTTAGGAAACACGGTTTCTAAAACCAGCCATCTGAAAAACAAATTCTGTCCAAAATCCTTCTGCTCGGACGAGTCCTTTGAGGTGCTCGGCCGAGCATCTTTGTGTTCCAGAATCTGTACATTCTGATTCAATCTGCTCGGCCGAGTCTTATGGACTGCTCGGCCGAGCACCATGATCAGAACAGATTTTTCGAATTTCAATTCTCAAATTGCTTTCCCGATTCAATTAGGGTTTGATGTTCATGATGATCAAATCATCATGTTCATCAAAGCCTTGAATAAACGATTTATTCATGAATCAAATATCATCAACAAATCAATCCAATTAATTTTTGATAATCATAAGGAACATAGTAATCAAATTATTATTGCAATTTAAAATCCCACATAACGTATTTAAACGGTGCGATTTTATGATCTCCATATATCACATATATATACATAAAATTCAAATCACATAAACATCAAGAATCCAAATTCAAATAACATGCCAACACATATAATCCAATTATATTATTAACATGATATTATTAAAATAATCATGATGAACGGGGCTCTGATACCACTGTTGGGTTTTGAGCAAACATGCGCAGCGGAATTAAAACCCAAAAGCCTAGATCCGATCACGATGATTAAATTAATACGAGGATGAATTTAGAACACTAACCGTGACGGAGCTTTAAAATTCTGAGATCTTCAATCTTTGTTCTTCGCGCTTCTTCGAATCACGAACGCAGGAACGGCCGCAACACTTGGATCACGAACTTTGAAGGAGTTGATGCCAACGCCCTCTATGTTTATCCACACGCGAACGAATATCTAGAACGATTCTAGATCTGGATTGCTAGACCCATTAGAAAACACGCTTTTCTAATCTTCAAAGGCTATATGATTTTATTGGTGTTCTTGAGCTTTTGATTCTCAATCTAAACTCAAGAATATGTTTCTCAAACACATGGAGGCTACCAATAATGATACAATATCAATCCATACTGATTAGGGTTAAGAGAGAGGTATTTTAACTCATTAGTCCTAAACCTTTTAGGAGAAATAGGTCAAAACCCGTCAAAACACGAAATCAGATTTGGGCCCAAACAGGGCCTGCTCGGCCGAGTCTTATAAGGTGCTCGGCCGAGCACCTCTGTGTCAAAACTTTCTGTTTCTCATGCTCGGCCGAGTCCTTTGAGGTGCTCGGCCGAGCACCAGTAAAAAGTCATTTTTAGCCTTTTAAACAATTCGTTCTTTTGTGTGTGACCCCATAGGATTATATTAAGTTGGCAATGAGTCCAACCAAGGTCAAACTCATAAATCATGAGCGGACTCTAGCAAGCCATCATGACTACCCAATTAATATAACTTAAAGAAGTTCGTAATCCTCAATAGAATATATCACAATCCTTTTGTCTCACGATATCATATTGAACATAAGTCATGGTCCATGTCAACTTATATTGTTCAATGCTTTCTCGATCTTGAGTAGATTGATAATGAGCAAATGGTACTGATCTCATCAATTCATTTGAGCGCGGCCACGCATTTCATCAATCTCACTCTACGGGAGGCCTAAGCAGATATCTCTCTTGAGAGAGAGGGGCAAATCCCATATTGACTTATTACCTTTCCCTACATGAATCCGATTATGCCAATCATAGCCTTTATAACCACCCGGTTAGGAGTGACGTTTGAGTACGTCAAACATAATGTTCATCATGTGGAAGACTGTAATAATCTCAGGTCTAAGGATATCAATGATATAACTATTATGAGATTTAATTATGACATTTGACCATGACATAAATCTCATAGGTGGGTCATGTCCAGTACATGGTCACCAACATGTACTCATAAGCTTAATCTGTATCTAATACACATGATCATCACATGATCATCAATTAAACTTATAATAGTTCTTCATAAGTTCTAGGGACGGGGATTATTATAATAAACATGTAAAACATATTATAACCCAAGGTTGTTATCTCCAAAACAAATGATGTAACGTAAGGCCTTTCTCAAGGGCCTAGAGCATAATTCCAACACATAGTGTGTTCCCCAAGCGGGGCCTCCAGTTTTTTTTGGCGAATCAAGCTCAATACGTGCTTTTTTCATCAATATAGGGCTTTTTGACGGAAAACGTTAGAAAGCTTGTTAAATCACCGTGTGCAAGGCACGTGATCGATGGATTGGTTAATTTGAATTAATACTAACTATTAAGGGGTGAAATGTATGGGGCGAAAATGAGAAAATAATCTCTATAAAAAATATTACACTTAACCCCATCACCATCCCAAATCAAACCCAGATCCCAACCCCCTTCCTCCGGCACTACCACCATCTACTCCGACCACGACCGCCACAGCCACCTCCACCGCCACCACCATCATCACCGATAGGGGTGTCAGTGGTTCGGTCCAGACCGCGATTTGAGACTGAACCGAACCAAACCATACGGTCTGGTTCGGTTTTTAAGCACGAGCGGTTCGTTTCGGTCTTAAAATTTTCTAAACCGCGTGGTTCGGTTTGGTTTGTGGTCTGACCCTTCAGACCAAACCAGACCGAACCAAACCAAACCACGAGACCGAACCGCCAGACCGAACTATCAGACCAAACCACCAGACCAAACCGTCAGACCGCATATATTAGTCATATATTTGTATGTTAAGTAATATTCACCTTTGAAATATTAAAAAAAAAAAAAAAAAAAAAAAACCTTCATTACATTAGACATTCTTAAATCTCGTTTTGCATCTTATTCAATATTCATGTCATCAAGTGTTATATTTGTTGAGACACATAGTTGACAAAAATCTGCATTGTGTTCACTTCACTTGGCTTATTTACTCGTTATTCTTCTTCCTCCGGATGTTCTCTTTTCAACAAAGTCTAAACCGTGATTTGAATCGTCATGTGAATTTCGGTCTTAATGGTTGTTTGAACCACTATCTAAACAACGGTCTAAACCGCAGGCTGAACCACATTACTGAACCGCGGTTTGAACCAAACCGAACCAAACCACGACGGTTTGGTTCGGTTTAAACTTTTTCGTGGTTTGGTTCGGTCTGGAATTTTCCCAAACCGATGACTAGTGGTTCGGGCTCTATAATGGCCGAGACCGAACCAAACCGAACCATTTACACCCCTAATCACCGATATACTCCACCAAACCCGTCACCCGCCATTAAATATCAAAGCAAACCAAATCATCCAATTCAAAACCAAAAAATCATCCAAAATAAAAAATCATCCAAATCCAACAACCTTGCTGCATTCCCGAAGAAGACCAGCTTCTTTTCTGTCGCCGTACCACCACCCGTATCTCCTTTTGCTAGAATTGACTGAGCTTTGTAGAGGCGTAATCTCAGAATTTCAGATTTTGTCCAGGTTTTCTTCGAAGAGTCTCTGCTGTTAGTTATCTTGTTTGGTGACTGGTGATTATATTATTTTTTTCGAATGAAAATGTGTTTCGCCATCCAGGTAAAGGTTAACCCCCTTTTTGATAGTTCAGTTCAATCAATTAAGGATTTTTATTTTATCAGGGGAAATTTAATGAAAATGTTGGATTGCTATGTGCCTTTTGGTAATGGTAGCTTATTGCTAAACTATTATGCTTCTCAACTTCAGAACTGACTGTCCAAATTTTTTGAGGGCCGCCACTAAGTACTGGAGTTAACTCTCAACATGGTTGCTGCTTATTCGCATACCCTTTACACTTCAAGTAACTGGGTTAATTTTATTTCCATTTTGTTAATTGATTTTCAGACCCATTAAATTGTATGAGATTCGGAAAGTTGAGCTTCTCTGGGATGTCGCAAGAAAGGTATGAGAGAGAGAGAGAGAGAGAGAGAGAAAGGGAGAAGGGTTTCAATCTGGGTATGATTTGGGAATTGGGATGGTGATGGGGTTGAGTGTAATATTTTTGATAGAGATTAGTTTCTAATTTTGCCCCTCTATTTCAGACCTTTACCTTTCACCCCTTAATAGTTAGTATTAAATTCAAATTAACCAATACATCGATCACGTGCCTTGCACATGGTGATTTAACAAGCTTTCTAACGTTTTCCGTCAAAAAGCCTTATATTGATGAAAAAACACATATTGAGCCCTGATTCGCCAAAAAAAAAAAAAAAAAAACTAGAGGCCCCGCTTGGGGACACCCTATGGAGTTCAGGCCCTAAATTGTAATTAACCCATAATAGTACTGTATAATATTTTTATTTTACACTTTAAGCAATTATAAAATAAAATAGTAAAATAATATTTAAAAACTAGGTTATTTAAAATAATCATTTATGCTTTAAAAAAACAAATATTCATTCATTTTATTTATTTAAAATGTTTTTATAAAAGATAGTCATTCATTATAAAGGAGAGGGAATATAAATTTGTCACAATCAAAAAAAGTATTAAAAAAGAAAATCTACTCTCCTTCTATCCATTTTTTGGTTATCTCATAATAACTTCACTTCCCGTAATAACGTGTAAGTCATAATATTTTTTTTTTGTTTTTTTGCCAATATAAAATATTTCTAATTATCTAATATCTAATACAAGGTAAGGCCGGAGAATCGAACTCTCAATCTCCCAAAGGATGGAGTGAACCCATGCTATTGAGCTACACAGCAAGTCATAATATTTTCTCTCTCATAATAAATGTAACATTTTACTAGTTAATATTTTTTTTTAAATATATACTTTTCTTGTTTACACATTATTTTTACAAATATAAGATTGCACAAGACCCCATTCAATAACAATGTGCATAAATTTGTGCTTGCACGGAAATTAAAAAATGAATAATAGTGAATAGCTGATATGTGTATGAAAAGATTTGTAAGAGCGAGAAAGTGAGGTAGAAAATAGTAATGATCAGTTGTGATTATGAAAAATGTGTCTCAGTGAATAAAGAATTGTATAAAATTTCATTTAAGAAAAGCGTGGCTCATCAATGAGACACCTAAAGAAAAAATTTGTGCACAATTGTTATAAAACGGAAAAAATATATATTAACATCAATTACATTACCTCATAACTCCCCCACACTTATATTTGAGTTTAATGTGAATGCTCATGCAAGTGTACATTAGCTACATAGTTAATAGTTTACTGAAAGAGAGTGGCTATTTTCACTACAGTTTTTGCTAATCCACAACATTCAGTAAGAATTAAGAAAATAATCTAATCTCTTGTATCAAATATGGTTCTTATAAATCATGCCCAAACAAATTATGAAGGAAAATTTGAAATTGAAAAAATTAATATATTAATGAAAGACAATATATTTTTTTACATATAAACTTCAATAGTGAATTTATTCATATTTTTTAGGTAAGTCTTTATAACAAGTTTTTTTTTTTCTATAAGTTAAAATATTAGTATATATTATGTTTTAATTTAACAGCATTTATTAGTAATAGTTCAAATATAAAACTAACTGTAGAAACTAAAAATGGATTACTACAGTATTGATTTAAAGTATTAAATATTATGTTGTCATGCTCATAATACTATTTCTACCATTATGACAAGATTTTCACTTTTTAAAATTACAAAAATGAATAGACGATAATGATCATGTGTTATTTTATTTTTATTGTGGACAATTTCAAGATAAGAAAATCAAAAAATATAAAATAATGTACACTCTGAGTTGAAAAAGGAATTATATTATTAGTTTGATATTTAAAGCTAAATTATCATCAAACAAGAGTCAGGATAAATATTTGAAGGGAAATTGTAATATATCATAATTAATAATTTTTAAATTAGTAAATGGAGAAGGAACATTTATAATGGTGAAATTTATTTTTTGGAATGTTTCATTCATTCCTTATTATCAAAGGATGATTATGTTGTACTCCCTCCGTCTCAAAATAGATGTCGTTTTGTGAGTTAAATTTTGTTTCAAAATACTTGTCGTTTCACTATTTTCAAAGCCAATTATACCCTTAATAATGATATTGAACTATCTCTTACCTAACCATTTAATTACCTAGGTAGTTGAATTACTTTAGGGGTATCTGAGACTTCTTCACATGCATTAATGACATTTCTTAATATGTGTGAAACACTCCAAAACGATATCTATTTTGAGACAGACGGAGTATAACTTAAGAAAGGATAATTGTGTCTATTGATGAAATTTATAGTGGATAAGCAATAAACGTAGTGGCAATAACCTCTCCTTACTGAAAATATAAAATGTTAATGTATAGTATGGTGTACACTGATACTCTCAATCCAATCCTTACAAACCGTACAATCCTTACTTCGCTACCTTATACTCCCTCCGTCCCGAAATGACCTTATACTCCCTCCGTCCTCAAATGATCTTCATATTTGACTATTCAAACTTTTTAAGGTTGTGAACACTTGATTCGCTAGTCATGTTTTGTTTGGGTACTTCTAAGCCTAGGTTGTAGAACTGTGAAGAATTTTTTGGGACAATGAAATATGCCAAATGAGAGATCATTTTGGAACGGAGGGAGTACTATATTCTTCTATATGTCTCAAAATAAATGTCACATTTTGCACATAATAATATATATAAAAAAAAAATACTCTCTTAAATTTGTAATACTTGACAAGTGAATATTTTTAAGCTTTTAATTATGTTTCCTCAGTTGCCCCAACCTATTCATATGAATAAAGTGACAATTCCTAAAGCATTGCCATGTTTGTGCACGTTAAAATTGATAACTTTTAGTAAGACGACATTTATTTTGAGACAAACAAAAATGAAAAATAAGACATTTATTTCTAGACAAATGAAGTAAGTTAATTATCCTAATAGAATTAAAACTTATTATTGCTGCACTATTATCAATATTATCAAAAACTATTTTTAAATTTCAACTATTATCAATTTATTTTTTTGAAATTCCATCAAAATAATTAAATTAATTTAAAATTATTGCTTAAAATTCTTACTACCTCTGTCCCTAAATGAGTGTCCAAATTTCATTTTAAGGGACATTGAAAATCTCAACTTTGTGCACAATTTAGTAGCAAAGATTCATATATAATCTTGTAATCTCCTTTCCAAACATTTAGTTTTGCACGTATAAAGAAACCGGTGAAAAAATTTTCGAAAAAAAACATTTAGGGACAAAGTTATGTTCAAAAAAGACTCATTTTGGGATAAAGATTTCTTGAAAATGGACACTCATTTAGGGACAGAGGGAGTACTTAATATCCTATATTAAGTTAATATCAACTGTTAGTTTAAAAAGAGAGTACAAGTTTTTAAAAAATAGAGCAAACATGCCATCTTCAAAGTAACAACGCATGAGCAAACATTAGCATCTCTTTAGCAATTAGGGTAGTAGAATCACACATCGTGTTATGCTGCGCAAATGAGTGTCCATTTTCAAGAAATTTTTTCCCTAAATGAGCGTCTTTTTTTAACATAACTTTCTCCCTAAACGTTTTTTTTTTTTAAAAAAAAAATCACCGGTTTCTTTATACGTGCAAAACTAAAGGTTTGGAAAGGAGATTACAAGATTATACATGAATCGTTGATACCAAATTGTTCAAAAAGTAGAGATTTTCAGTGTCCCTTAAAATGAAATTTGGACACTCATTTAAGGACATAGGTAGTATAAAAATTGCACTTACACTGCAAATAACCAAAAAGTATAATCACAAGCATGCGATAGACATGGGAAACAGCAGACAATCGAGAGAGAAACGCACCCACTTTACCTTTGCAGAAACTTAACTCAGGAAAATCCAAGCATCAAACACTTCATACGCGCAAACGACGACTGTACCAAAGTAAACAAGACTGTACCAAAGTAAACAAGGCGCGCACGCGAGCGCGCACACACTTTTTCTGTGTGCACAGAAACTCAGGTTAATTCTGCACAATAATTGCAAGAGCAGCTAACAATGAACAAATCATAACTTTGATTAACACCTGACAATGAGCTGAGATAAGGATGAACCACATCTATGCATACCTTCATCATCATGACAACAATGTAATCAACCTCAGACACTTGATCAACATAACTTTGCTCTCAAGTTCCAATAATTACTGAGCATAATACACTACAAAAATACAAACAACTTTACTCCCATTATCCCCAAATGAATGTCCATTTTCAAGAATTTTATTTTCCCATAATGTACAACTTTAAAAAAAAAAAAAAAAAAACTAAATACAACTTTTTTTTTCTTTGCACATAAATCTTCGGAAAGAAGATTACAATAATATATATATGAATCTTTGCCATGTAATCGTACAAAAAGTGGAGATTTTCAGAATGTCAGAGAAAAAAAAAGATGAATTTGGACATTCATTTAGGAGGGGAGTATAAACTACTCTAGGACATTGAACAAGGCATAGTAGATAAGTTCCTTGGAACAAAAAAGCTTAACAAGAGCCTCTCTTGTTGAACATATTTTAAGTTCCTGGTATAAAAAGCTCCTCATTAGCAAATAACGTATACATATAGTACCACATCAGTACAATGGAAGCCCCAGACTCCCAGCGACGAAATCAGAGTCCAAAAGACGTTACCGTTAACCATATAAGACAAGCAGATCGAGTAAGAAAGAGACAAAAAATAGCACACCATATAAAGTGCCCAGAACGGCTTAGAAAGTATGAAGTCAGTCTGAATTCTAATATATAACAAGCGCGTACACTTATGAATATCTAACATAAAAGGAAACTAAGAAACAACAAACTTCCCAAGTTAAGGGGCAAAATTAATGAGTGTAACGTAACAATCAAGATTCCAACTCTACAGCCAGTAATGTGCTATGTCAAGAAGCCTCCCCAGCAATGTTCAAGATACAACTAACAATGAACAAATCGTAGCAAAACAGAATCACTTGGAACCGCAAATGTGAACAAAATACAGGACACTTGCATATAGTAACTGAAGTTTCCAACAGAAGACAAAGGTACAGATAGAAAAATTAAAAGAAGATCATCTACTTTCCTGAACACTTGATGCTGAATCCAGCAATTATAACTAATATCACCAGAAATAATATCGTAACACCGTACAAAAGACCATACTTTACCATGCAAAACACGTAGCATACGTAACTACTAAACCTAACATGTTCCACCGTAAAGCTTCATAGGGTATATGCATAAACTACTGGCTTTATCCATGTGTGCATGGATCTTCACATATTCACAAATTATTCAGTAGCAACTGCTAAGATGACTACAAATCCTATCGACAGTTCATTCCAATACAGAAGACTAGTTCTAGAACTTTTTTACCTGCTATAAACTAGCAATCAAATCATAAGCTCTTATGCGCGATAAATATCAGAAAATTGAACACTTAAATAGCACAATGATACATCATCCATACATATTGAATTATCCAAATATAGAGTTCAAATTATCATTCCATCAAGGCTCCCTCCATTGATCATAATATACTCATAACATTAGAAATTAACAAGGACAAAAAGAAAGCTAAAAATTTCTCTTCGACAGCAAAGATAAATCGGGGGCAGACTCAGAGAAATAAATCAGCGGATGGACTCGGTCTTTTTTATATCTTAGTCTTAAGTTTTATCTTTGATTCTTTCTTTCTTTTGGGGATTGGTTCTGGAAGTAAAAATAGAGATAAACAGCATATCGATTGATACACAGATTCAAAGACAGAGAGCTGTGCACTGAAGATCGTCATCGAAAAAGTCAACATCTTCAAACGGAGGAGGCAAGTTAAGATCAAACCCTAATGGCATCCTAAAGGAAGACGAAGCGATATCTCCGGCGTCACCATCGTCAACAGACGAAGACGAATCACAGTCACTGTGACAGTCGTCCGGCATGACAGGCGGCGTGCGAGGTAGTCGCCGTGGTAAAACCACGGTATGCTGCGGCGGCTTAGGTCCACTAAACGACTCAACAGTGCTACTCATACCGCTGCAAGTTGGCCTCTGGACAATAATCGGGTGTTCGGAAAGCTGATTGGATCGGTAAAACCGATGATCGAAAAACGGATCGTTAGGGTTTGGTTGATAAGATGAAGATAAAGGAAAATTCGTCTTTGCTTTATCTCCCCGGAGATTCCGAGCAGCGGCATCATACGCTCGAGCAGCATCCTCCGCCGAATCGAAAGTACCCAGCCAAACCCTAGACTTCTTCCATGGATCTCTAATCTCCGCAGCGAACTTACCCCATGGTCTTTTTCTAACACCTCTAAATTTAATCTCTTTCATCATGGATCCAGATCCGTTGTTCGTCTCTCCGGCAGCCGGTTGTTGCTGCGCCACCGCAGTCGACTTGGCGGCAGTTCTGGCTCTCCGCATAGCCGATTGAAGTGAAGAGATAGGGATTTTAGAGAGAGAAATGAAGTAAAAGATAAAAAGAGACCAAGGTGAAGGGATTGAAGCAGGCGAACACCACAAGATAACCCTGCCTCTCTCTCTCTCTCTCTCTCTCTCTCTCCCTTCTTCTTTTCCTTTACCTCTCTTTGGTTTTCTCTCTCTTCTACAGTGTGTGTGTGTGTGTGTGTGGAGAGGGGAAGAGAAAGGGTTTCTCTCTCCTTTTTCTTTTTCGAATTACGTTTTGCTTTTTCTCGAATTCTCTACCCTACCCTTCCTTGACTCGATAAAATCAAGAAAATTGAAAAGACGGAATAGTCCTGAGATTTTTTATTAATACCGGATTGTATGCATTCATGGGTTTTAAGCCTTAGGGAATTAAATAAATATGGGCTTGGACCTCTTGTTGATATATGCTTGGATGAGTCCTTTTCACTGATTTATTAATTTCGTGACAAAAGAAGAAAAATATTGAAGGAGAATTTTTTGTCTAGGATGGTTTCACACACATAAGACGGATCTCGAGCGAGATTTGTATCACGTGAGACCGTCTTACACACACCACATCTTTTTAGTGTAAAAAAAGTAGACAAAAACTTGTGTGAGACGGTTTTACACGTTAGCCAGATCTTGTTGAAAGAGTAAATTGTTTGACCACCCTATGAGCGGGGCCCGGCAAACACATTTTCTCTCTCGTCAAAATTCGTCTCATTTTGAGACCGTCTCACACGAAACTTCTTAAAAAAAAATTAAAATAATAAAACTATGAAAAATAGTTTTAATGAAATAATCTGTTTTCTGAAACGTGAGGTTATAAAAAAATAATGTGTAGACTTTAGAGAAACATGTCAACCAACAGGCATAGTAGCATAGACATCGCAATGATAAATCTTCCCGCCTAACCAAAACTGACCTACTAATGGTTGGTTGGATGGCCTAATTACCGGATGGGACAAAAGGCTGGATCCATGGACACTGTAAGCTGACCAATCCATAGCTCATAATTTGAGAAGACTCGCTTCCCACGCCAACTGTGGACCCTTTTCAGACTGCTATACAATTCAATGAATTAGTGACCAACACGTATACACATCGCCATACGTTTTCTTTTAGTTTACTCCCTCCGTCCCACCGAAAATTGCAAAACTTACCAAAATGAGCGTCTCATAGAAATTGTACATTCCATAAATGGAAAATTTTTAATACTTTTTAATTAGTGGGTCTCACTTCTCATACTCACATCCACTAACCCACTAACTATTCTCTACCTCACTTTCTCTCTCCCACTCAACTATCAACACTCACAACACATCACCTTTTTCACTTTTTCCCTTAATTCTTGTGCCATAATTTTTTTTTGAAGTTTCCGGCGGGACGGAGGGAGTATTTAATTTCTTTAATCAACTTTATACTTCCTTCCTCCCAATTCAAAAAGGGTTAATTGCAATTTGGTTCCTGACTTTTTTCAAAAGTGTAATGTTGATGCTGTTTTTTCAGTTTCGTCAATTGGTATACTCGCTTTGTCATTTTGTTGCAATCTAACTACAAAAGTAACTGGATGTTAGTTTTTTTAACAAATTTTATGTCATATGACTAGCACATGACGATTTAAGGTGTTTGTGAAGCTACACATATCCGATTGGTACGTTTCTTTTTCTAAACATAAGTTAATATTTAAATCGACAACATGTATTATTTGATAATTTTTTAGGTGAACTAATTATATTATATTAATTTGTAATTTGTAATTTAAATAAATAAAAATATTTAAAATATAGAGGACATGGGAAAATAATCTGAAAAAATTACTACTTTCCACCACGATATACCTTCTTTCCTAACGTTTGCTTTCCTCTACCCCTCCGCCATGTTCCCGCATCACCCCTTCAATATACACTCTTCCCCCGATTCATCATTTTGTTCCTCTCCCTTTTTCTTCTATCAAATATTTTTATGAACTGATAATTTACATATAATATTTACTTTATATGAAACATATTTAGGGTTAACATATTCTTTAGATTATTATTTCATGTGTTTTTTTTTAAAAAAAAATAACATTTAAAATTAAGATTTAATATAAAAGAATCAAATCACCGGAAAAATCACCAAAAAATATGTGTTGTAAATTTAAATATTAGTCTCAATTTAAAAAAAAATCGTATCAATCGGATATGTGTACTCCAAAAATATATTAAAATGTCCCTTAAAACGTCATGTGCTAGTCACATGACATAAAATCTGTTAGAAAACTAACACTCAATTACTTTTGTAATTGGATTGCAGTAAAATGACAAAGTGAGTATACCGTAATACCAATTGACTTACTTATTTTTATACTCATAATACCAATTTACTTACTATTTTCTACCCCCCACCTTCTCTCTCTTAACTTATTTTTATAATTACAACACTTACATTACTTTTAATAGTTTTTAACTTTTATGCAAATAAGAAAGTGAAAATATACTCTGAAGCGAAATAACTTAAAAAGATTTAGTGGCCAGTCCCAATATGGGCCGCAAATTTTAGTTTAATACCACCCTTTCTCTAACACTGGATTCACAACTCACAAGTAGTAAAGACACACTATTGTCTATTGGTTTTTTCAACTTATAGTTGTTCCAAGTTGGGCTTATTGGCCCTTTCGAAAGAAAAAAAGTTGGGCTTATTGGACTATTTCTGTTGGACATGCATAATTACATACTGAGGTCTTCCCCCACCCAACATTATAGAGTTTTGATGATTGGTCACAATTGACAAGAAAATAGAGAAATATTTTTGGTACCAATAGAGTATTCATGAACGAAAATATTACTCCTTCCGTTTCAAAGTATATGTTCATATTTTCTTTTTAGTATGTCCCAGAGTATATGTCCACTTCCTAAAATGACAAAAAATCTTTACTATTCTTCCCACTCATTCTCTTCATACTTACTTTTATATTCACAACATCAATCAACATACTAATCCATCACACTCATTCTTTCTCCTACTTTACTTTTATACTCACAACACTTACATAACTTACACCATTTCTTAATCTCCGTACAAATGAAAGGGTGGACGTATACTCTGGGACGGAGATAGTAGTTTACTATATGAGTGAAACTGACATGCGAATGAACAAAATTTCATTCACGCCAAACTTACATGATGCTGTAGTGATAGAACGAATTTTCGTTCATTTTAAATAGTGATTTCATATTATAAAATTAATAAAATACATTGTTGCATATTATTTTTTGTTAACATCATTAACAGTAAAAAATAGTAAACTATTCATTTTATTGTTTCTCTTAATTGCACAATTTTAAAAAACTAAACACTCATAAATAAACGAAAAAGTGAATATTTTTTATATTTTGACATAAACGACTTCGTTTGGCGTTCGTTTGGCGTAAGAGAAAACTTAAAAAATATAAAATAACAAAAAAAATGTTTCAAATATAAGTATACAATAAAAAATCATTTTAAATAGTAAAATACTAAATTTTATGCCAAATAGCACAAAATTAGACTCTATTTATAGAGGAAAAATATATATTTTTTAATATTTTTATTTGAATAAAATAATTTGAAAATAACAGAATAACAAAAAATACGTATAGCTCGAACCAATTTTCGTTCACCACTAATCTTCATGGTCTTAGGCTCTTAGCCAACTCAAAAGTCAATTACCATTATAATCAAGTAAGAAATAACGAGAACTTCAAAACACTGCTACTCTCTCCGATTTTCTGTTTTTAAAGTAATAAAGTATATGTTCACTTATTTTTTAATTTGTTTCATAATAAGTGTATTTTTCTTAACTTAAAATGACAGATTTTTTACTATTTTTCTCACTTATTTTGTTTTAGGGTTAATGACAATTTAGAGCCTGAATTCCAGGGGTTGCGTCTAAAAGGGGTCTTGAGTTTTTTTTCCCACTAGATCAGGGCTCAATATCTAAATTTTTCGCCAGTTAAGGGTTTTTTGGCTGAAATCGTTAGAAAAGTCAGTTAAGTGCCATGTGCCGAGCACGTGATCGACTAAATGGATGGGTTTGTAATGATATTAGTTAGTAAGGGTTTTAGTGAAGTTTTTGAAACTTAGAGGGTTTAAAAATGAAATAAATATTTTTTCTAAATAATCAAATATATAACAAAATAAGTAATTATCATATATAAAATAAATTTATTAAAAAAATCAAAATTATTAAACAAATTAATTTAATAGCTATATTAAATATAAAAGGATTTAGATTATTTTTTAAATAATAAATTTAAAATAAAGAAAATTATAAATAAAAACAATCTCTAAGTTTAGTAAGTAAATATATACAAATATACTACTATTCCTAATACTTTCACACTCGCCACGCACCACGGCTCCCCCGCGGCGCTTTCTATAGGCGGCGCCGCCACCGGTGCCTGAGTCTTGCTCTCGTTCACCGGAGAAGTCGTCGGAGAATTCTCCAACGGGTCCAGACTCAACGGAATGTCGTACACCTTCTCCTCGGTTGGATAAAACAAGCCGTAATTCTTCTCAGAAGTGGGGCCCGTCTTTTGATTCTCATTGAAGAGAGCAAAGAGATAGACGTTGAGATGATCATTCGGTCTCAAGGGTGTCCCACCACCGGTGAGCACTCGTCGGACCAGGTTACCGTTATACGCCGCAGCGTTTACTTCGGTGGCGCCCACCTCGTTTTCATCGCCTTTAGAAGGCCAACCGGTTTCGGAGATCACCATTTTAACATCGTTGAATTGCAAGGCGTTCATCGCCGCGTAAACGGCGTCGGTTTGGGCGTCGAACAGGCTTTTGTATGTGAGACCATTGTTTGGGTCCGTCACGCCTTTGTTTTCACCAAACAGAGCGTAATCCAACGAGATTGTATCAGTGTTGGCTACATAGGCGAAGAAGGGGTAGGCGTTAACCATGAGGTACGACCTGGTTTGCCGGAGAAAGCTTAGCATGGGCTTGATGACCGGTTCGATTAATTCCGGCTTGAATGAGCCGGAGGAAGACGGGTAAGATGTAGCCAAGGCACTGAGTGCAATTGGAGATGATATGTTAATGGAGGAAGCGATGTTTTGTTTGACTAAGGAAGCGTAAACGTTTTTCATGGCGGGGACGAGGAAATTGGTGTTTTGTGGGTCTACAAAGACTTCATTACCGACGGCGATGGCTTCGATTATGGTTTTGGGGTGGTACGGTAGAATGTTTGATTTGACCCAGTTATCAGTGAATGATTGGCTAGCTGCGGCGGAGGAAAGTTGGTCGTTGGGGAGAGCTACAGTGACGGAGATGCCGGAGTTAGCGAGGGCGGTGAGGACGGATGAATCGGTGTCATAGAGCTTGACGCGGTTGATGGCATTGGATTTGAGGAGTTGGACGACTTTGGAAGGGTCGGGGAGGTTATCGGCGATGCGGCCGTAATTGATTCCGATGAAGCCTGAATCGGAGAATGTAGTTGGGAATATGGAGGAGAGAGAGAGGGTGGAGAGGAGGAGGAGGAACTGGAGGGTTGCCATTGCCATGATGCTCTGTTTTCGTCGCACAGGAAGAAATGAAGAAGCAGGGGGTTGAAGGGGAGAGATTTATGATTTTAGATTGAGTTTCCGTATTTATAGACAGTTTTATTTTGTGAGAAAATGGGTGAAAAATAGAGAGACGTTGTTGAGGTAAAGTGATGGACCCCACAACGGAAAGATCCCAATTTCATGTTCCCTATTGTTTTATTTTTCATCTTCTTCGATGTTCACACTAGAAAATGGGTGAAAAATAGATTTGGAATTCAGTTATTCCCAACTCATTTGCTTAATTCTACACGTTTGTGTGTGGTGTTGTCACATGCGTACTCCCCCTTTCAAATTGCAAATACTATGTGTATACGGAAATTAAGAAGAAAAAAAATGATGTGTTCTGAGTGTAGATAGTTGGGTAGGAGAGAGAAAGTGGGGTAGAGAATAGTAAGTGGGTTAGTTGATGTGAGTATGAGAAGTGAGACCCACTAATTAAAAAGTATTAAAAACTTCCCATTTAAGGATTTTGCAATTTTAGTTGGGACACCCAAAATGGTAAATTTTGCAATTTGAAATGAGACTGAGGGAGTATGATGTTGTTCATCAAACATTCCATATTTTTTTTTGAAAGTTTGTATCATATCATTTAAGGCAATTGTCATCGTGTTACAAGCTCCTATGAGTCTATTACAGATCTATTGCCCTATCTATTACAAATTCCTATATTGGAATCTATTACAAATCTATTGCCCTATCTATTACAAATTCCTATATTGGAATCTATTAGAGTGATACTTGCCTCATAGAAATCTCTTATAGACGTCTCCATCTGAACGATCAGATCCACTTAATTATTGGGGAAAGGGGGAAGGAGAATCGAACTTGAGACCTCCCGAAGAAAATCCAAAGCCCTATACCACTCGGCCAATGAAGCTTGGGTTCAAACATTCCATATTATGCCCTCCAAAAATTGTACCCCTAAACGTGGATATGCTACGTAATTAGTTTGCCTACATACACCCATCCCATCGACAAGAAAACGTGTAGTATTTATTGAATTCATTTCTCTCGTTGTCAAAAGATATTTACTACTCACTCCACTACGTCCCATTTGAAGCTTCACATTTTACTCAAATGAGTGTCTCGTTAAAAGCTTTATCGTTTTTTAAAATAACAAAAAATGTAGGCCTACTTTTCATACCCACTAATTTTATTCCTCTCACAATCCATCTTACACTCATCACTTACCTTAATTTGTGTGTCATCATCAAAATTGTGAAGCTTCAAATGGGACATAGGGAGTATATATTTCTATTGAAAAAACAGTTTCATTTATCTTTTGATGATCAGTACAAGTGAAATATGATTAAACATTAATAATAATATTTGTCATTTTAATATTTTAGTTAAATTCTAAAATTTATTATTGATAATTATATAATAATTTATTAATAATAGTCTTTAAAGTTTCACAATCACAAATTATTTAAGTAAAGTTATCTTTTCGCGAGGGAGTGTAGTAATTACCTTTCCTTATTAGTGTAACACCCGGTTTTGAGGGAGTAATATTTTTATTTATTTTAAAACTCTCTTAAATTGTTGGACTCAATTAATTAAGATTGTGTTGGGCTTAAGTTCAGGCAAATAAATTAAAACTCATTGGGTTAGATAATCCTTTTCAATTAGGGAATTTTAAACCCTAACTTATAAATACTTTGGAGACCTAGTATTATTATAATTGTGACAACAAAAAAAAAAAAAAAAAAGAACGGGAGAGGACAGTGCGGCGCAGAGAGGAGCCGCAAGAGAGAAAAAAGACGCGCAGAGAAGAGAAAAAGAGGGGAAGCAGAGAAAGAAAGGGAGGAACCCGAGTTGTTCATCAAGGTACTCCCAAATCGCCTACTCGTTTTAGTGAATCAGTAAGTTATGATCTTAGAACCCTAAAAAAAAACTATAGTGATGAATTAGGGTTAATGAAATTGAGATTTAAAGGTGAAGAGGATTATGGGAACATATATAGATATATTTAAATATATATGCTGGTGTATGTATATATTTATATATGAGTGTGTGTATGTGATTTCTAGTGTGTATGTGTGTGCGTGAAGTGTGTGTGTGTTCAGTGTGTGTGGGTGTAAGGGTTTGTGTGTGTTTTCCAAGGTGAATTTAGTGTGTGCTGTGAATAGTAAATTGAGATGTGAAATTGTGTATTAGACAAATAATGAGGGTTTAGGGATATAAAACCCTAGGGGTGTTTTAGGTAAACCAAAAAGAGTATTTGAGAATATAGTTAATGGGTAGTGTAACCCTAAGATGAATAGTAACCTACAGGAGTTAAAGTGAATAACTCAATAGGTTAACAAAGTAAAATAAAGTCTAATGGGGACGGAAAATTAAAGTAATTCATGTTCCTAAGAAAACATTATTTGAGTGTTTGTAGATTGTGCACGTGAGATTGCAAAAAGGGAATTAACGCAAAGCTAAGGTAAGGGATTACGTTCCTTAGTTCTTGATGTTTCAATCATTTAATGTAGGATTTTTTATATTCTTTCAAGAGTAGTTGCCAAGTGGCGGTAACATTTTGAATTCCTAAAAGTTGTGAACGTCTTTTGAATGTTCTTACCCTTTGACATGTTTTAACTCAATGGGTACCTAAATATCTTTGAAATTGTTATGGTGTTCTTGTACCTTGAACACTAAGTTGAAACTTCGCTATATCTAATTAATGGGTATAGACGTTAGCTTTGTCTGATATGAAAAGGACTTAGCAGAACTTGGTCTGATATGAAAAGGACTAAGAAGAATAGTCTAGTTTGATATGAAAAGAACTTAGACTTTTATACTGCTTATTGAAGTGGTTGATTATCATGATAAATCTTACTTAAATGCCCCGATCAGGCATTGCACCTGAAATAGTGACGTTATCTTGGAATCGACGGACTTGAAAGTAAATGCCACACTTCTTTTGGAAAAGTTTATTGTTAACTGTTTTTGAATCTTATCGGTTAACTCGATATTTTATGAAAGCTTATCTTTGAAAATATTATTGTTGTTTCGTTCTTTCGGTCATCTCTCCTTAGTACCCGGAGAGATCCCGTATGAACTTACTGAGCATTGTTCACTCACCCCTTCCATAATTACTGTTCTTCAGGTAATAATTAGGGGAGGATTTCAAAGGACGAGAAGACGTTGTTAAGGTGAAGTTGAAGATCATTGATGACGAGAGGTTTTATGACGGTGTCTACTAGCCGTTAAGAAATTGAAAGACAATCTAGTACCGTTTATTTTTGAATGTTGGTTTATGAACTAGCCGTTGGAATTTGAATTATGTTTAAAGACCGTTGTTTTCCCGAGTTGGGGACGGATGTTATTTGTTTAAAGGATATTTTATTACTCTGGAAATTTGGGATGTTACAGTTGGTATCAGAGCTCCGGTTTAGGTTTACATGGGAGACTATAGAAAGAGGTTAAGATTATTAGGAGAAATGGTACTTAACCTATTTTTGGGCTTAGAACTCTGATAAGGAAGATAGTACTCTTGGAGAAGTTACTATTTTAAGAAACTTACCTTTTGAGGAAACTTTCTAAATTAGGAAACTTTCTAAGATTGGAAACTTTCCAAATAAGAAAACTTCCTATTGTGGGAAAAAACCTAAAGTGAGATTTGTGGAGGAGTATAAGTATATACTTGGGAACAATCTTGAATGCTTGTGAATGAATGTTGTCCCTTCATTATAAATGAACACATTATGAGGTTTATGTGATTCTAAATCATGGACGGACCTAGCAAATCAAGGATGTTTTGGAGACATGTAGCTCTAAGAAGAAAGTTGATCCAACGTTATGTTTTGGGGATCAAAAGGACTAAAGGAAGGAAAGAAAAAGTTACGCAAGAAAGCGGAAGTTGAAAGGAAGAGATTGGGTTTCACGTATGATAAATTGGTGCAAAACTGGAAAGAATTGAAAAACGACAAGGACGAATTGAAAAGCACTAAGAAGAATTGGAAGAGACAAAGACAAAATTGCAAACGTATAAAGAAGATCTTAGTGACTCTGAGAGATACATTGATCAGACTCGAGAACAAGTCTATATATGGTTTGATGAAGTGGGACGTTTAAAGGCAACTATAGTCGTAGAGCAAGAACCAATGGCCCCTATAGGCAATGAGGCGCCAAATGAAGAAGAATTAGAAGCCGAAGTTGAAATCGAGGAAGTAGATGTTACCATAGGGGGGAATGAAGCTACCCCAATCATAATTGATGATGATGAGCCACAAGAAGTACCAACCAAAAGGTCTAGAGGAAGACCAAAGGGATCCAAGAACAAACTGAAGAAGGCTCCAAAAGTGTCAAGTAGGAGACCTAGAGGAAGGCCTAGGAAAGTTGGAAAGTGGGACAACGAATACTTTTAAATTTTTATTTACTAGTAGAAGTAACTATTAGTAGTAGTTTGAAGACTCATTTGAGTATCTTTTCTTTACTTTGAATTCGTTTAATTTTTAACCTATTCCATTTATTAATAAAAATGATTTTCTCTTATATGATTCCTAAAAGTTTTGTGACTTCATTTAAGTTCTGTAGTGTTAAAGGTGTGCGTTAACCAAGAACAAGAAAGTATAGTCTGTAGAAATGACTAATGAATGAAAGTATGGTCTAGTGAAATGGCCAAATGAAAGTGATAAGGGTCTATTGAAACGACATATGAAAGTAAATGTGGTCTAATGAAATGACTAACGAAAAGTGAAAACAGTCTAGTGAAATGACTGTGATATTTGATTAAGTCAAGTGAAACGACTTACCAAGAAAGTAATGGTCTATTGAAATGACCAAAGTGAATAGTTATGGTTTAAATGAAACCCCAAAGAGTCTAATAAAGTCGACTAATGAAACTAAGTATTGGTCTATTGAATGACCTATGTGAAATGTTAAGGTCTAAAAAGGGCGACCAAGGAGTTTAGTAAGTTGACTAATGAAAGTAGTATTGGTTCATTGAAACGACCATAGGTCTAGTGTTTGACCTTATTTGAATGATTAGTCTATTGAAACGATTTATATGTGTAAATAACGAGTATTGTTAGCATGTGAGCTAACCTAGAGCAAGAAAGTATGGTTCGAGTGAAAAGACCATGAGTATTAATTGGCTTAGTGGGACAGCCAAGTGTGAACAATAGTGGTCAAGTGAAACGACTAACGAAAGTAAAAATGGTCTATTGGAATGACCGGTGAAAATAGTAAGGGTCTAGTGGATCGACCTGCGATTAGTAATTAAGTCTAGGGGAACGACTACTAAAGTAAGAATGGCCAATTAAACCGACCAAGGAAGTGATAATGGTCTATGGAGGTGACAAATGAGATAGAAATTGTCTAATGAATCGACCAATAAGACTAGTGAAATTTACTAATGGAAAGGAAGTCGGTCTATTGAAATGACCAGTGGTCTAGTACATGACCTATGATTCGAATGATAATATGTAGAGATGATTCATACGTATAACATGAAAGATGATAAGCACTGATGGTATGAGGAGCTTCTTGGGTTTAACGGGTTTTTACCGCAGGTTCGTGGAAGGATTTTCTAAGTTATCTCTACCATTGACTAAGTTAACCACGAAAGGGACAAAATTTGTATGGTCGGATGATTGTTAGAAGAACTTTCAAGAATTGAAAAGGCGATTGGTGTCTACGCCTGTTCTTACGTTACCAACAAGTAAGGATGGTTTTGTGATTTATAGTGATGCATCATTGAAAGGTTAGGGTTGTGTGTTGATGTAGAATGACAAGGTGATAGCTTATGCGTCTAGGCAACTCAAGAACCATGAGAAGAACTATCCTACCCATAATTTGGAGTTAGCGGCCGTAGTGGTTGCATTGAAGATTTGGAGACACTATTTGTAATGGGCACCATGCGAGATTTACACCGACTATAAGAGTCAAGTATATTTTCACTCAGAAGAAGTTGAATATGAGGTAGAGAAGATGGATCGAATTACTTACGGATTATGATTGCAAAATTCTGTATCATCCTGGAAAATCCAATAAGGTGGCAGATGCGTTAAGTAGAAAGAACCATGGAACATTAGCGACTATGATTCCTAAGGGGGTAAGTGATTTGGGAAATAGTGAAATTGTGGAACTGAAAGTTAGAGTTAAAGGTTATTGGGCTCAAATGAGTGTTCAATCAACATTGTTGGTGATAATCAAGGAAACTCAGAACGTGGATGAGGAGTGGAAATCGACAAGACCATTAATAAAAATGGCATGAAAGATTACTGTGTTAGTGATGACGGGATTATGAGGTATTAATCGAGGATTTGGGTGCCTAATGATGAAAGTATTAAGAGGGAAATTCTTGAGGAAGTTCACTGTTCAAGGTTTTCGATTCATCTTGGGAGTACTAAGATGTACAAAGATTTAAAGGAATCCTTTTGGTGGAATAATATGAAGAGTGAGGTAACAGACTTCGTGTCCAAGTGTTTAGCATGTCAGCAAGTGAAAAGTGAATACCAGAAACCCCCCAGGATTACTACAATCGCTACCTATTCCAGAGTGGAAGTGGGATCACGTCACTATGGATTTGGTGATTGGACTTCCTAGGACATTGAAAGGTCATAATGCAATTTGGGTTATAGCGGATAGGCTCACAAAATCGGCACACTTTCTAGCAATCAAGGTGACTGATTCGTTGGAGAAATTAGCTAAGTTGTACGTGGTCGAGATAGTGAGGTTGCATGGAATACCGATCTCTATAGTGTCAGATCGAGATGCGAGATTCACATCAAATTTCAGGAAGAGTTTACAGAAAGCGTTGGGGACGGAGTTAACTATGAATACAACGTTCCATCCTCAGACGGACAGTCAGAAAGGGCGATTCAAACTCTTGAAGATCTGCTGAGAGCAACGTCGTTGGATTGGCAATGAGCGTGGGATGATCATTTACCACTAGTGGAGTTTTCCTACACCAACAGTTATCACTCTAGTATTGGAATGACACCGTATGAGGCTCTGTATGGGTGGAAATGTAGATCGCCTACGTGTTGGGGTGAGGTAGGTGAAAAGAAGTTAACTGGACCGGAAATTGTTCAAGTAACGGCAGATAAGTTCAACAGATTCGCAAGTGGTTATTAACTGCACAGAGTAAAACAAAAATCATATACGGATAATCGAAGACGCGATCTAGAGTTTCAAATAGGAGATCATGTGTTCTTGAAGATCTCACCGACAAAAGGAGTTATGCGATTTGGGATTCGTGGAAAGTTAAGCCCTAGATATGTGGGACCGTTTGAGATTCTAGAACGAATAAGAGCGGTAGCCTATAAGTTGGCTTTACCTCATGTGCTGGCTGGCGTGCACAATGTGTTTCATGTGTCAATGTTGAGGAAGTACGTAGCTGACCCGAGCCATGTCATAGAGTACAAGCAGTTATGTTTTCATGAAAACTTGAGTTATAATGAGAAGCCAGTGAGGGTTGTAGACCGTAAATATCAAGTAGTGCAGAAGCGAGTGATTCCGTACGTAAAAGTGCATTGGAGCAATCACACGGAAAGAGAAGCCACGTGGGAGCTCGAAAGTGAAATGCGTGATATGTATCCCGCTATGTTTGAAGATTAAGGTACGTTTAGTTTGGAGGACCAAACTCTTTTAAGGGGGTAAGAATGTAATAACCCGACTTTTTCTTTTTATAAATTGGGTGGACTTCTTTAATTAAAATAAGTCCGTTGGGTTAAGTTAGTAGGCCCAAGTTTTTATTTAATAATAACTAGTTAAAATCCTAGCCCATTTAGGATTCATTAAGTTTAGGAGTATAAATTAAAAAAAAAAACCTACCCTAAGTTTTTATTATTTCCTCCGCAAAGAAAAGAAACAAAGAACGGGAGAAAGAGGGGAGCGGCGCAGAGGGAGAATGCAGAGATATCTAGAGAAACCGGGAAAGAGAGAGATAGAAGGAAACTTGAGAGGGACCGGAATTGAATCGACAAAGGTAATTCCCCATCTCCACTAATCGTTTATCTTCGGTTTAAATCATTGGGAGATAATTTAGAAACCCTAACCCTAAAAGATGAACTAGGGTTTGGTAGTATGGAATTAAGAAGAAGAAGGGTTTGTGAAGGCATATATGTGTGCGTGTGTGATTCACAGTGTGTATGTGTGTGTGTGCTGGTGCATGTGTGCTGGTGTGTGTGTGCTGGTGTGTGTGGGTGGCTGGTGTGTGTGTGTTTATGGTGAATACAGTGTGTGTGTGTGTGTGTGTGTGTGTGTAGTGTAAGTGTTATATGTGTGCTGTGAATAGTGTTATATGTGCTGTGAATAGTGTTTTTATGTGTGCTGGGAAAGGTGAAGACAGTGTGTGTGAATTGGATTAAGAAGTTAAGGTGGGAATTAATGATAGTAAACCCTAGGGGTAATTTTGGTAAACAAAAGGGGTATTTTGGGTATAAATCTAATGGGTAAGTATAAACCCTAGAATTGATATTAACCTAAAAAGGGAGTTAAAAGGAATGACTCATAGGTTAATAATAAGAGAAAGAAAAGTACTTTGGGGACGGGAATGAAATAGCGTTACTTGTATCTAAGATTGAGTTATTGCATGTTTGTAGATTATACAAGCGGAGTAAGCGAGCAAGTAAAACGCAAGGCTAAGGTAAGGGATTACGCTCTTAGTAGTGTTTGATTTCAATCCCTTGTTTAGGATTCCCAATCTCTGTTTTGTTAAAGTACACTATCTATGTGGCTAGATAGTATTTTAAAAACTATTCCGTTCTGTGAATGTTACCGTTCTTTGTTATCCACCCTATTGATATTGTTGTTGTTCAATTGGGTTATCATGTGTATGATTCGTATTGTGACTTGGTGTCTAAAGTGAGATGTACACCTTTTAAAAAGTGATCAAGTAAAGTTTTGTAAAGTTAAGCTTTGTTTGTAAAGCTCTTTAAAGTGAAGTTTTGTAATAAGTAAAGTGATTACAGTTATCCATAATCCCGAAACGGATAAGTGGGCCCCTTACAGTTATCTATAATCCCGAAACGGATAAGTGGACCCCTTACAGTTATCCATAGTTCCAAGATGAACATGTGGACCCCTTTACGTTGCTTGATGAAGTAGCGTAGGTTATCATGATATACCGATTTTGGGTGCGGTCAGTAGAAACCCGAGCCCTGGGTGCAGCGCGTGCTTAATCCCTAAATAAAGTAAAGTAAATTAAAGTAAAATAAAGTAAAGTTTTTGTGAAATGTTGTGTTTTGGAAACTGTCCTCTGAAGCCACATGTTTTCAAAGTAATGAGTTGTTTTCATCAATGTTAAATGTTTTCAATCTGAGTGCCTGTTTGATTCGTGAGTTATATCCGTTCGTTGTTAATTCATTGTTGCCGTTCGTTTCGGTTATCTCCTCTTAGTACCCGAGGGGATTCCGTATGAACTTGCTGGGCATTATTCGCTCATTCCTTTCATTCTCTTTTTTCTCTTCAGGCTTCAAGTAAGTAACCCGAAGGTCGCAAGGATTGGGCGGCGTAGAGGTTGCCTTTTAGTAAAGTTAGTTAATAGTTATGATTTCCGTTAAAACTGAGTTGAACGTTATCTTTTCCGTTAGTTACCATCTCGAGCTAGTGGCTTATACTAGCCGTTATGGAATTTGATTGTTAGTTTAAGTTTGAATTCTTGTTATTTATAGCCGTTGGGGCATTCTGAGTTGGGAATTATGAAACCCCAAAGAGTCTAATAAAGTCGACTAATAAAACTAAGTGTTGGTCTATTGAATGACCTATGTGAAATGTTAAGGTCTAAAAAGGGCGACCAAGGAGTTTAGTAAGTTGACTAATGAAAGTAGTATTGGTTCATTGAAACGACCATAGGTCTAGTGTTTGACCTTATTTGAATGATTAGTCTATTGAGACGACTTATATGTGTAAATAACGAGTATTGTTAGCATATGAGCTAACCTAGAGCAAGAAAGTATGGTTCGAGTGAAAATACCATGAGTATTAATTGGCTTAGTGGGACAGCCAAGTGTGAACAATAGTGGTCAAGTGAAACGACCAACGAAAGTAAAAATGTTCTATTGGAATGACCGGTGAAAATAGTAAGGGTCTAGTGGATCGACCTGCGATTAGTAATTAAGTATAGGGGAACGACTACTAAAGTAAGAATGTCCAATTAAACCGACCAAGGAAGTGATAATGGTCTATGGAGGTGACAAATGAGATAGAGATGGTCTAATGAATCGACCAATAAGACTAGTGAAATTTACTAATGGAAAGGAAGTCGGTCTATTGAAACGACCAGTGGTCTAGTACATGACCTATGATTCGAATGATAATATGTAGAGATGATTCATATGTATAACATGAAAGATGATAAGCATTGATGGTATGAGAGTGCGGCAAAAACGTCTCATATTCATGATAGCATAGAAAGTATCATATTATTCGGCGAGTATCCGTAATACAAAAATGGCTGAGTTCTTGATGTTAACTCAAGAAAATAACTATGTCTAAAGGGAGTTCCGAAGGATGGAACCAAGATTAAAAAAAATAAAAAAATGAAATTCGACTTGATCGAATTGGAGATTGGTGAATTCGATGTAATTTTGGGAATGGACTGGTTATCTGCATACCATGCCCATGTGGATTGTTTTAAGAAGGAAGTTCACTTCAGATTACCATCTGGAGAAGAGTTTAGGTTCCAAGGCACGAAGCCTAGGACTAGATTAGATTTTATTTCGGTGATGAAAGCTTGCAAATCGTCAAGGAAGGGTTGTGAGGGATTTTTGGCCTACATTAGCGAGAATGACCAAAAAGGAAGTTAGTACATAGAGATTTTGAGGGCGTGTTTCCGGAAGATTTGCCTGGAATACCACGAGAGAAAGAGGTGGGATTTACTATAGACTTGGTACCAGAAATCGCACCTATATCAAAGACGCTGTATAGAATGGCTCTGATGGAACTTAAGGAATTGAAAGAGCGACTACAAGAGTTGTTGGACAAGAGTTGATTAGGCTGATTGTATCGCCATAGGGTGCACCAGTGTTGTTCGTAAAGAAGAATGATGGATCGATGAGAATGTGTATCGATTATAGAGAACTGAATCGTGTGACGGTAAGGAATCAATACCCGTTACCAAGGATAGACGATTTGTTTGACCAACTTCGAGGTGCATGTTAATTTTCAAAAATAGATTTGAGGTCTGGTTTTCATCAGTTAAGGGTGAAAAAGGAAGATATTGCGAAGATGACCTTTAGGCTAAGGTATGGTCACTATGAGTTTTTGGTGATGCCATACTGTTTTACTAATGCGCCTGCTGCATTTATGGAATTGATGAATAAGATATTTCAAGGATTTTGGATAAGTTTGTTATAGTGTTCATTGATGATATCTTAGTATATTCAAAGACTAAGGAGGAACATGAAGAGCATTTGAGGTTGTGCTGCAAATTTTAAGAGAACAACAATTATATGCCAAGTTCAAGAAGTGTGAATTTTGGTTGGAAAAAGTAGCGTTCTTAGGTTATGTGGTATCAAAGGATGGAGTGGCTGTGGACCCAACAAAAATAGAGGCTATTGTGAATTGGGAAAGGCCCACTACCGTTAGTGAGATAAAGAGTTTCTTGGGTTTGGCTGGTTATTATAGGAGATTCGTTGAAGATTTCTATAAGTTGTCGGTACCGTTAACAAGACTGGCCCACAAAGGGGTAAAATTCGTTTGGTCAGAAGAGTACGAGGGAAGTTTCCAAGAATTGAAACGACGATTGGTGTCTGCACCAGTTCTTACGTTACCTTCTGGATCGGATGGGTTTGTGATGTATAGCGATGCGTCGATTAAGGGATTAGGCTGCTTATTAATGCAGAATGACAAGGTTATAGCCTACGCATCGAGACAATTAAAAGTCCATGAAAAGAACTATCCGACTCATGATTTGGAGTTGCCTGCGGTAGTTTTTGCATTGAAGATTTTGAGGTATTATTTGTATGGGACTACGTGCCAGATTTACATGGAACATAAGAGCCTTAAGTATATCTTTACTCAAAATGAGCTTAATATGAGGCAGAGGAGATGGCTTGAATTATTAAAGGACTATGATTGTGAAATCTTATACCATCCTGGGAAAGCCAATAAGGTGGCGGACGCGTTAAGTAGGAAAAATCATGGAACCCTAGCGACGTTAAAGCCTAAGGAGGTAAGTATGTGGAGCCACATTGAGGTGTTAGGTATGAAAGTAAGAGTTCAAGGGTATATGACACATTTGAGTGTACAGCCTACACTGTTGGACAGGATCAAGATAGCACAAGCAAATGATGAAGAAGTGAGCAAGATACGTGTAAATATAGCGGAAGGTAAAGGGAAAGACTTTCGTGTAGGAGAAGACGGGATTGTGAGGTACCAATCAAGGATCTGAGTACCAAGCAATGAAGATATCAAAAGAGAGATTCTAAGTGAAGCGATTGTTCAAGGTTTTCTGTGCATTCGGGAAGCACAAATATGTATAGAGGTCTGAGAGAATCTTATTGGTGGAACCACATGAAGGGTGATGTCGCACCCCGACCCGTGGTCCTACTTGGCCCCACGTTCGGGACACGCACGGAAGACGTCATAAAACATTTTTAGAAAATTTTTCGAAATATACTTCCTATAAAAAGGTTCACACAACCAACTCAATACTAAAACATGACTTCAAGTCACAAAACAACCTTTCACAAACAAGTACTAAGCCACTTGGCTACAACTACTAGCTTTACTTACTTAATTACAAACACGAAAATCTACTAAAAGAGATGATACAAACCAAGTCACGGGTATACTACCCAAAAGGTATTACATTTACATAATGTATCCTTTACTTACACAACATTTCCCAAAATGTCTTACCCCAAAAATCTCCTCGACGTCCTCCCTGTGTGTGTGAACTATCCCCTGGGCTCCTTCTTATCTAAAACGGTAAACAAATAAAGGGTGAGAATAAATCTCAGTAAGTTACTGAAATGCAACTACATTACATGCTAATATGATAAACATATAGGAACAATGCCACAAATGATCATATAGCACATAGCACATAATATGAGAGGCTCCCTATCGCCAACCGTCCCATACCGGTTGGAAATAACGACCAACTCATCATGCAACACATAAAGCGGAAATAAACACTCATACGTGGATACTGAGCCAAGGTTCTCAAACCAACCAATAGCCATCTGAGAGGCATCAACTGAGCAGCATCGAAGAGCTGAAACGGGTTCCGGAACCAAACAACAATAACAACAACAACGGGGAAAATGACACAAAGTCATAACCCAAAGTGCCCAACCTTTGGCCTAAGGAAGGGGGTTAAAAATGAGAAACCAATGATAGGAGCCTTATAATGTACTTGGCTCGGGAGACCATTATAATCCATATCACTGCCCAACACACACAAAAGTACCAGCTGGACTTTACACGCAAGCACCCTACGGAAATACTTGCTTAAACACCAATCAGGGACAATGATTCCAATGTAGGGAACCATGCCGAACACATCAGAAAGATGAACAATTTAACACATTACAAAGTGTTCAACAATGTGCACTAAATCCATTACTCACATTTCACAACACTTGTGTCCACAAAGGAACCAATTCTACCACTTTAGTGATCCCTAACAATCATCTAACTACTTTAGGACACTACCCAAAAACTAGACCAAGATTGACCTCTAAACCCCTTAGTTTGAAAACTCCAAACTTTTTCAGATAACTGGGCGGTCGCCCAAACAGGGCTGTGCGGCCGCCCAAAATGCTCTGTCCCAAGAAGAAAACCCTTCAGATAGATGTGCGGCCGCACGCCCATTTTTGGGCGGCCGCCCACATCACCTGGCAGACCAAAACTTAACCAAAGTTCACTCCTTTCATTTCACAACCCAAAATTACTTGCAACACTAATATTTGCAACTTACACAAAGGCTAAAACTCAGCCTAAGAACAATACTAACACCCAACAATACCATTCTCATACTACTCCCTTTGTCCCAAATTTACAAGTATATAAAAACATACCAAAACATTGTTTTATCACATATAAAGCATATAAAGCATACTTATAACCATTTTAACATTTAAAGGGGAATTAGTAACTTACCTATTTTCCGGAAAAGATGTCAAGAAAAATAATATGGATCGGTAGGAAGAATCTATTCAACACCCTGAACATTTGTATGTAATTAGATTTGAAAATGAAGTATTAAATTAAAATAGGGAAAATAAAAATGAAGAAACCTTACCTTTTCTTCTTCAACAACAATGGAGGTCAATTTTTAGAAAGTAACTAGGTGTGTGAGTGAGGGGAAAACGCAGGGAGAGGGAGGGGGTGATAAGGATGGGTTTTGCTATTTTCAATCTTCACAAATACATCACCCATTTTTCCCTTTTTGAAATTAAGCCCCTAAAATAAATTTCTACAAAGGACCCTAAGGTTTCAACTAACACAATTAACTTCCTAAACAACTATTACTACTAACACCTTAACTAACTCAAATAGTCAAATAAGATGTGCAACTCATATAAGATGATGCAACACATAAAATGCACACATAAATTTAAATAAAATTCTCAAAAATATAAAATAAATATTAAAATAAATAAAACGGATTTTGGGGTCGTTACACTCACTCCCCCTTAAAGAAAATTCGACCCGAATTTTAGGATTGCTTACCTCAACCCTCAAACAACCAAGGATACTTCCTCTCGATCTCTTCCCGAAGCTCCCAAGTTGACTCTTCCACGTTATGATTTCTCCACACAACTCGAACAAGGGGAATACTCTTAGTTCGCAACTCTTGAACTTTTGAATCAATAACTTGGACCGGGTGCTCTTCGTAAGACATACTTGGTTCAATATCTTCGGGAACCTCAGACAAGACATGAGAAGGATCATACACATATTTCCTAAGCATCGAGACATGAAAAACATTATGGATCTTATCAAGAGAATGGGGTAACGCAAGACGATACGCTCTATCACCAACTCTACTCAGAATCTCGAATGGGCCAATATACCTCGGTGCTAACTTGCCTTTCTTCCCGTACCTTCGAATCCCCACTTTAGGTGAAACTTTCAGAAACACAAAGTCACCCGAATGAAACTCAAGATCTCGCCTCCGGTGATCGGCATAGCTTTTCTGTCTACTCTGAGCAGTACTCAAACGATCTCGGATAAGCTTAACTTCCTCAACTGATTTGTTCACCATATCAATACCCCAATTTTTTGCTTCCCCTACTTCATCCCAACAAATCGGAGACCGACATTTCCTCCCATACAAAGCTTCATACGGGGCCATGCCAATACTTGACTGAAAACTGTTGTTATAGGCAAATTCCACGAGAGGTAAATGAGAATCCCAAGAATCTGAAAAATCAACTGAGCAAGCTCGTAACATATCCTCGAGAATCTGAATAGTTCTTTCCGACTGTCCGTCTGTCTGGGGATGAAAAGCTGTACTGAACTTCAACTCTGAACCCAAAGCCTTCTGAAACGCTTGCCAAAACCGAGATGTAAATCTAGGGTCACGATCAGACACAATGCTCACCGGGACACCATGCAATCTCACAATCTCATTTATATACAATGTTGCAAGCCTTTCCATCGAGTAACTAATCTCAATAGGTAGAAAATGAGAAGACTTTGTTAATCTATCCACGACCACCCAAACTGCATCAAACCTTCTTCGAGTGCGAGGTAATCCCGTCACGAAATCCATAGTAACCTGTTCCCACTTCCATTCCGGAATCTCTAACGGTTGAAGTAACCCCGCAGGCCTTTGATGTTCAGCTTTCACTTGTTGACATGTCAAACATTTAGATACATAATCCGCTATTTCTCTCTTCATATTATTCCACCAAAAGTGCTGCTTCAAATTCTGATACATTTTTGTGCTCCCGGGATGAATAGTATACTTCGACTTGTGGCCTTCATCAAGAACTTGGTGTTTAATCCCATCCACGAAAGGTACACATAACCGACCTCTGAAAGTTAACACTCCTTCAGAATTAAGAGAGAAATCCCCAAATTTGCCATCTTCGATTTTATCCACGATTTTCACCAACTCCGGATCATCCTTCTGAGCTTCTTTTATTTGTTGAATCAAAACTGGTAATACTTGAATACTCGCAAAAATAGCCCCATGCTTCGACTCACAAGGATCCCAATCTCGAGCATCCTCTAACATCTTCCATTCACGCACCATTAATGAAGCCATAAAAGATTTCCGGCTAATGGCATCAGCTACCACATTTGCTTTACCCGGGTGATAAGAGATAGTACAATCATAATCCTTCAATAGCTCCATCCATCTTCTTTGCCTGTTATTCAACTCTTTTTGGGAGAAAAGGTACTTCAAACTTTGATGATCGGTAAAAATCTCAAATTTGGCTCCGTACAGATAGTGTTTCCACTTGTGCAACGCAAAAACAATCGCAGCTAACTCTATGTCATGGGTAGGATAATTTTGCTCGCTCGGAGTCAACTTTCTTGAAGCATACGCAATTACCCTTCCATTTTGCATTAACACACACCCGAGGCCTTCTTTAGAAGCATCGCTATAAATTACCAAATCATCATTTCCATTAGGAAGCGCAAGGATAGGAGCTGTAGTCAACCTCTTCTTCAACTCTTCAAAGCTAACTTGACACTTGCCATCCCACACATAAGGAACATTCTTTCGAGTCAACTGAGTCAATGGAGTAGCAATTTTAGAAAACCCCTCGATAAATCTTCTATAATACCCGGCTAGACCCAAGAAACTTCGAATCTCCGTAACTGATTCAGGCCTCTTCCAATTCACAATAGCTTCAATCTTGGAAGGATCTACGGATATTCCTCTATTAGAAACCACGTGCCCCAGAAAAGACACTTCATCAAGCCAAAAAGCACACTTACTGAATTTCGCAAACAGTTGCTTCTCACGAAGAACAGATAAAACCATTCGCAAGTGCTGCTCGTGCTCCTCCTTAGACTTGGAATACACAAGAATATCGTCAATAAATACAACCACGAAGGTGTCAAGATAAGGCTTGAAAACCCGATTCATCATATCCATGAAAACAGCCGGAGCATTAGTCAACCCGAAAGGCATAACAAGAAACTCGTAATGACCATACCTACTACGGAAAGCAGTCTTAGAAATATCCTCAGAACGGATCTTTAACTGATGGTACCCACTCCTCAAGTCAAGCTTCGAAAAGACGACTGACCCTTGGAGTTGATCAAACAAGTCATCAATGTGAGGTAGAGGATACTTATTCTTTACAGTTACCTGATTCAGCTTCCTATAGTCGATGCACAGTCTCAAAGACCCATCTTTCTTTTTGACAAACAATACAGGAGCTCCCCACGGTGATACACTAGGACGGATGAATCCCCGATCAAGTAACTCTTGCAATTGCACATTCAATTCTTTTAGTTCAGCTGGAGCCATTCTATAAGGTGCTTCAGATATGGGGGTAGTACCTGGAATCAAGTCAATACCAAACTCGATCTCTCTATCGGGAGGAATAGAATATTCAGAAGAAAACACATCATAAAACTCTTTAACAACATTCACACCTTCTACTTTAGGAGACTTTTTAGTAGTATCCAAAACACAAGCCAAATACCCCACACAACCACGGTACAATAGCCTCCTAGCTTTCACATAAGAAATAATACGAATTCCCTTACCCAAAGAAGTTGCCTCAAAAGTAAACACAGGCACACTAGGGATAGAAAACGTAACCACTTTCTTAAAACAATCAACAGAGGCATGATATTTACTTAACCAATCCATACCCAAAATAACATCAAAGTCTTGCAATGGAAAAATAACTAGATCAGCAAGTAAAACATGCTCACTAATATGCACATCACAATCACGCAACACCTTGTCAGCTATCAAACAATTTCCCATAGGAGTCGACACTTCTAGCACATAAGGCAAAGACTCAAAGGAAGAATGCAATCGAGATGCAAAAGACACAGAAACATATGAATGCGATGAGCCGGGGTCTATAAGTGCACGTGCCCTCAAACTGGACATAGAAATTATACCTCCAATTACGGTGGAAGCATCCGAAGCTTGTTGTTGATTGATTGCAAACACACGACCTTGAACCTTTGGTTTTCCCGAGGCATCCCTTTTCTGCCCCTGAGACGGTCCAACACTACTCCCCGATGGTTGACTCCCCAATCTTGGGCAATTTCTTTGAAAATGGCCAAGTTGCCCACAATTCAAACACTTTCCTTGTTTCTTCCAACACCGCTCCTCACTGTGCCCTTCCCTCTGACAATAATTACATACTCTCTTGCTTTGACCCCCGGAGAAATTACTTTGATTTCTAACACTCGGTTGCCCTTGTGGTTGTCCTCTAAAGGGGGTTGAAGTCCCTTGTCATCCACGATTATCATTCCTTTGCGGTTGTGGTCTACCTTGCCTTCCTGCACTTGTTAATTCCACCTTCCTCTTGTGTTCTTCAATGTCGTGCTCCACTTGATAAGCTCGATCAACAGCATCTTGAAATTCTTGCAGCTTGTGGGACACCAATTGAGTCCGGATCACTGTCTTTAACCCTTTCACAAACCTTGTTGCCTTTCTCTCCTCTGTTGCAATTAAATGGGTACAATACCTCGATAGCTCCGTGAACTTGGCTGCATACTGAGCCACCGACATTGTATTCTGTTCCAAGCTAAGAAATTCCACTTCCTTCCGGTCTTGATCCACCCTTGGAATAAAATGTTCCTTAAACTTCCTCAGAAAATTTGCCCAAGTATATGGTACATGAGCTTCGTCCCAACTAGCCTTCAGTGTTCTCCACCAGTACTCCGCAGCTCCACTCAACTTGTAGGTAGCAAACCTAACTCGATCTTCTTCAGTACATACTAAGACATCAAATATCTTCTCCATGGATTCAATCCATATCTCAACTTTGGTCACATCTGGTTCACCATCATAGCCGGTTGGTTTCATCTTTAAAAACTATTCTAGACCATACCTCGGAGGTGCATGCTCTCCTCCCTGCCTCTGATCATGGATGGTTTTCATTGCAGCCTCGAACATCCCTTGAAACATAGCTCGAGCCTCTTCCCTTACATTACTCTGGCCTGCAGTACCAGACTGTTCACCCTCATGTTCAGGCATTCTTACTGAGTACCTGCATAAAACACTCAACGTTACTCACTCCATACTCAACTACCCTCCTAGGTCACTTAGTCATTCTAGACCATCTACAACCTAGCTCTGATACCAACTGTCGCGCCCCGACCCGTGGTCCTACTTGGCCCCACGTCCGGGACACGCACGGAAGACGTCATAAAACATTTTTAGAAAATTTTTCGAAATATACTTCCTATAAAAAGGTTCACACAACCAACTCAATACTAAAACATGACTTCAAGTCACAAAACAACCTTTCACAAACAAGTACTAAGCCACTTGGCTACAACTACTAGCTTTACTTACTTAATTACAAACACGAAAATCTACTAAAAGAGATGATACAAACCAAGTCACGGGTATACTACCCAAAAGGTATTACATTTACATAATGTATCCTTTACTTACACAACATTTCCCAAAATGTCTTACCCCAAAAATCTCCTCGACGTCCTCCCTGTGTGTGTGAACTATCCCCTGGGCTCCTTCTTATCAAAAACGGTAAACAAATAAAGGGTGAGAATAAATCTCAGTAAGTTACTAAAATGCAACTACATTACATGCTAATATGATAAACATATAGGAACAATGCCACAAATGATCATATAGCACATAGCACATAATATGAGAGGCTCCCTATCGCCAACCGTCCCATACCGGTTGGAAATAACGACCAACTCATCATGCAACACATAAAGCGGAAATAAACACTCATACGTGGATACTGAGCCAAGGTTCTCAAACCAACCAATAGCCATCTGAGAGGCATCAACTGAGCAGCATCGAAGAGCTGAAACGGGTTCCGGAACCAAACAACAACAACAACAACAACGGGGAAAATGACACAAAGTCATAACCCAAAGTGCCCAACCTTTGGCCTAAGGAAGGGGGTTAAATGGGAAACCAATGATAGGAGCCTTATAATGTACTTGGCTCGGGAGACCATTATAATCCATATCACTGCCCAACACACACAAAAGTACCAGCTGGACTTTACACGCAAGCACCCTACGGAAATACTTGCTTAAACACCAATCAGGGACAATGATTCCAATGTAGGGAACCATGCCGAACACATCAGAAAGATGAACAATTTAACACATTACAAAGTGTTCAACAATATGCACTAAATCCATTACTCACATTTCACAACACTTGTGTCCACAAAGGAACCAATTCTACCACTTTAGTGATCCCTAACAATCATCTAACTACTTTAGGACACTACCCAAAAACTAGACCAAGATTGACCTCTAAACCCCTTAGTTTGAAAACTCCAAACTTTTTCAGATAACTGGGCGGTCGCCCAAACAGGGCTGTGCGGCCGCCCAAAATGCTCTGTCCCAAGAAGAAAACCCTTCAGATAGATGTGCGGCCGCACGCCCATTTTTGGGCGGCCGCCCACATCACCTGGCAGACCAAAACTTAACCAAAGTTCACTCCTTTCATTTCACAACCCAAAATTACTTGCAACACTAATATTTGCAACTTACACAAAGGCTAAAACTCAGCCTAAGAACAATACTAACACCCAACAATACCATTCTCATACTACTCCCTTTGTCCCAAATTTACAAGTATATAAAAACATACCAAAACATTGTTTTATCACATATAAAGCATATAAAGCATACTTATAACCATTCTAACATTTAAAGGGGAATTAGTAACTTACCTATTTTCCGGAAAAGATGTCAAGAAAAATAATATGGATCAGTAGGAAGAATCTATTCAACACCCTGAACATTTGTATGTAATTAGATTTGAAAATGGAGTATTAAATTAAAATAGGGAAAATAAAAATGAAGAAACCTTACCTTTTCTTCTTCAACAACAATGGAGGTCAATTTTTAGAAAGTAACTAGGTGTGTGAGTGAGGGGAAAACGCAGGGAGAGGGAGGGGGTGATAAGGATGGGTTTTGCTATTTTCAATCTTCACAAATACATCACCCATTTTTCCCTTTTTGAAATTAAGCCCCTAAAATAAATTTCTACAAAGGACCCTAAGGTTTCAACTAACACAATTAACTTCCTAAACAACTATTACTACTAACACCTTAACTAACTCAAATAGTCAAATAAGATGTGCAACTCATATAAGATGATGCAACACATAAAATGCACACATAAATTTAAATAAAATTCTCAAAAATATAAAATAAATATTAAAATAAATAAAACGGATTTTGGGGTCGTTACAGGTGATGTGGCAGAACTCGTATCAAAATGTTTAGTGTGCCAACAGGTGAAAAGTGAGCATCAAAGGCCTGCTGGACTACTACAGTCATTACCTATTCCCGAATGGAAGTCAGAACATATAGCAATGGATCTAGTGGTGGGGTTACCAAAGACGTTGAAAGGATATAATGCAGTTTGGGTTATAGTGGGCAGACTCACGAAATCAGCCCACTTCCAGGTACTCAAGGTGACGGATTCACTAGAAAAGATGGCTAAGTTATACATTGACGAGATCGTAAGGTTGCATGGAATATCGGTCTCAATAGTGTCAGATAGAGATGCTAGATTTACATCGAAATTTTGGAAAAGTTTGCAACAAGCTTTGGGGACAGCGTTGACAATGAGTACAGCTTTTCACCCACAGACCGATGGGCAGTCAGAGAGAACTATCCATACATTGGAAGATATGCTAAGAGCTACATAATTGGATTGGCAAGGGACTTGGGATGAGCATTTGCCATTAGTGGAATTCGCGTATAATAATAGTTTCCATGCTAGTATTTGGAATGCCACCGTACGAAGCATTATATGGGCGAAAGTGTAGATCACCGACTTGTTGGGACGAAGTGGGCGAAATAAAGTTGACAGGACCAGAAATTGTCCAAGTGACGGCGGATAAAGTACAGTAGATACGAATTTGGCTTTTGACCGCTCAGAGTAGACCAAAGTCCTATGCCGATCGAATAAGGCGTAATTTAGAATTCCAAACGGGAGATCGAGTGTTTTGAAAATCTCGCCAACCAAAGGAGTTATGAGGTTTGGTATACGTGGGAAGTTAAGCCCAAGATACGTAGGACTATTTGAGATTTTGGAAAGAGTTGGGGCCGTGGCTTACAAATTAGCCTTACCACCTGTACTGGCGGGGGTACATAATGTGTTCCATGTGTCGATGCTAAAGAAGTACATTTCCGACCCAAGCCATGTGATCGAGTATAAGCAGCTTAGAGTTCGAGCTGATTTGAGCTATGATGAAAGGCCCATGAAGATTGTCGATCGCAAGGATCAGATCTTGAGGAAAAGAGTTATTCCTTATGTGAAGGTGCAATGGAGCAACCATACAAAAAGAGAAGCTACATGGGAGATCGAGAGCGAGATGCGAGAGACGTATCCCGACTTATTTTCAGAATGACATGCTTTGGTTTAGAGGACCAAACCCTTTTAAGGAGGTAAGAATGTAACACCCGGTTTTGAGGGAGTAATATTTTTATTTATTTTAAAACTCTCTTAAATCGTTGGACTCAATTAATTAAGATTGTGTTGGGATTAAGTTCAGGCCCAAATAAATTAAAACTCATTGGGTTAGATAATCCTTTTCAATTAGGGAATTTTAAACCCTAACTTATAAATACTTTGGAGACCTAGTATTATTACAATTGTGACAAAAAAAAAAAAAGAACGGGAGAGGACAGTGCGGCGCAGAGAGGAGCCGCAAGAGAGAAAGAAGACGCGCAGAGAAGAGAAAAAGAGGGGAAGCAGAGAAAGAAAGGGAGGAACCCGAGTTGTTCATCAAGGTACTCCCAAATCGCCTACTCGTTTTAGTGAATCAGTAACTTATGATCTTAGAACCCTAAAAAAAAACTATAGTGATGAATTAGGGTTAATGAAATTGAGATTTAAAGGTGAAGAGGATTATGGGAACATATATAGATATATTTAAATATATATGCTAGTGTATGTATATATTTATATATGAGTGTGTGTATGTGATTTCTAGTGTGTATGTGTGTGCGTGAAGTGTGTGTGTTCAGTGTGTGTGGGTGTAAGGGTTTGTGTGTGTTTTCCAAGGTGAATTTAGTGTGTACTGTGAATAGTAAATTGAGATGTGAAATTGTGTATTAGACAAATAATGAGGGTTTAGGGATATGAAACCCTAAGGGTGTTTTAGGTAAACCAAAAAGAGTATTTGAGAATATAGTTAATGGGTAGTGTAACCCTAAGATGAATAATAACCTAAAGGAGTTAAAGTGAATAACTCAATAGGTTAACAAAGTAAAATAAAGTCTAATGGGGACGGAAAATTAAAGTAATTCATGTTTCTAAAAAAACATTATTTGAGTGTTTGTAGATTGTGCACGTGAGATTGCAAAAAGGGAATTAACGCAAAGCTAAGGTAAGAGATTACGTTCCTTAGTTCTTGATGTTTCAATCCTTTAATGTAGGATTTCTTATATTCTTTCAAGAGTAGTTGCCAAGTGGCGGTAACATTTTGAATTCCTAAAAGTTGTGAACGTCTTTTGAATGTTCTTACCCTTTGACATGTTTTAACTCAGTGGGTACCTAAATATCTTTGAAATTGTTATGGTGTTCTTGTATCTTGAACACTAAGTTGAAACTTCGCTATATCTAATTAATGGGTATAGACTTTAGCTTTGTCTGATATGAAAAGGACTTAGCAGAACTTGGTCTGATATGAAAAGGACTAAGAAGAATAGTCTAGTTTGATATGAAAAGAACTTAGACTTTTATACTGCTTATTGAAGTGGTTGATTATCATGATAAATCTTACTTAAATGCCCTGATCAGGCATTGCACCTGAAAGTGTGACGTTATCTTGGAATTGACGGACTTGAAAGTAAATGCCACACTTCTTTTTGGAAAAGTTTATTGTTAACTGTTTTTGAATCTTATCGGTTAACTCGATATTTTATGAAAGCTTATCTTTGAAAATATTATTGTTGTTTCGTTCTTCCGGTCATCTCTCCTAAGTATCCGGAGAGATCCCGTATGAACTTACTGAGCATTGTTCGCTCACCCCTTCCATAATTAATGTTCTTCAGGTAATAATTAGGGGGAGGATTTCAAAGGACGAGAAGACGTTGTTAAGGTGAAGTTGAAGATCATTGATGACGAGAGGTTTTATGACGGTGTCTACTAGCCGTTAAGAAATTGAAAGACAATCTAGTACCGTTTATTTTTGAATGTTGGTTTATGAACTAGCCGTTGGAATTTGAATTATGGTTAAAGACCGTTGTTTTCCCGAATTGAGGACGGATGTTATTTGTTTAAAAGATATTTTATTACTCTGAAAATTTGGGATGCTACAATCAGATCTCAATATGTAGACGAGTTAATATGAAGTGGTTGTCAGTTTGTGCACGATTAAGAAAAAAAGACACAACGGTCTGAGTGTGAAGGTTAATGTCGCACTACGTTTGACTTTAAGCAACCAAAACATGTCATTTAGCATCACATTATCACTTTTGACCTTATCTTGTAGCTAGTGTATGTAACTAATTTTACTACCGATTAGTATAAACAATTCATATCTAAAAGTAGTTAATAGGACCGAATGTTTGCCCCTTACAAGAAGCAATACAAATATCATTTTCACCTCCATTTCCTGACATGTTTTGATGTGTGAATAGATTTTCTGTATTTTATAATTTAAATTAGATTTTTGGGCAAATAATTTAAACAAATACTCCCTCCTTTAGTGTGAACCAAAATGTTGGACACACAAATTAAGAAAAAGTAAGAGAGATAAATAATGGAAGGAGGTATTTGTGAGTATGAAAAATTAAGTATGAGAGAGAATGAGTGGGAGGAATAATAAAGATTCTTTTCTATTTTGGGACAGTTCACACTAACCTGAGACGGACGAAAAAGGAAATAAGTTCACACTAATCTGATACGGAGGGAGTATGTACTTTAAAATACAGTATATACTTATAAAAAGCATAATAACTTGAATCCATCAACCCAATCAAGTTCATACACGGGCATTGAGACCCAAAAATATGGCACAAGAATTAAGAGAAAGTAGTGAATGTGTGGTGGAAAATGAAGAGAGAGAATGAGTGGGGTAAATAGTAGTATTGGTTGGATAAAATGAGTGGTGAAAAATGAAGAGAGAGAATTAGTGGGGTTAAATGGGTGGGGTTATGTGAATATAAAATATTAAAAGTTTGCCATTTTGGGCAGTCTCAATTGAGGTGAAACGGACGAAAAGAGAAATAAGTCTCAATTCACATGAAACGGAGGGAGTACTTATAAAAAACATAATAACTTGAATCCAACCCAATTTTGAAAATATTGTACGTAAAAATGTTTTCATTAAACAGTCCCATTTTAATTTTTAAGAAAAATTTTATCAGCCCAATTTTGATTCCGTAAATTAGACTAAATAAAACCCATGAAAATCACAAAGCCGTTTTTCAGCCCAATGAGAAATTAAAAGGCAAAAATTGCTTTTATCAACCCATAACCTTAATCTTTGAATGATTTATCTTCCTCATTAATTTAAGGAGGATGAACCGTCCTAATTGAAGCTTATAATAAAAGCCCTTAAAGCTGTAATGAAACTAGAAATAAAGGCTCCGTCCTAGACCCACAAAGAATTTTAATCAAACTCAATTGCAATGACTTTGAGCAAATTCATTGAGTGACCAATTTTAATAATTTTCAATACTTTGTCAATTTGCAATAGGGAGTTTAATAAAAAAAAAAAAAAAAAAAATCCAACTTTTTCTACCAGCTTAAAATGACCCTTCTGCCCCTGCATCTATGAACAACAGGTTATTAGATGGAAGTGTGGAATATACTGTAGTGTGCGAAGCTTACTAAGGTGACACAACGCTTGCAGGAGATACTCCTTGGAAGTAAGTAAGTACTGAATCTCTTATTGACTATGAATCTGATGCTTACTTTTAATTTGGGCGATGATTAGATCGTCACCAATGGTTGGTCAAAGTTCATTTTTGTTGATCATAAAAAGTCAAAATGAGCTATCTTTCTGGAACGAAGGGAGTATTAGACTTCTTATTTGTCTGTGTGTGTTTGAGAGCACCTCTATTGTTACTATCTCCGTCTCAAAAGACAAATGCTCAAATATATTATTGAGGAACAAATTCATTTTGATACATTGGTAGTATTTAATTAGCAGCTACAAGGGTAATCAGAGAATGAATAATTTTGATAGAGTATGATACATATAGCTTGAATTGTGAATTAATTCAAGATTATAGAATATCATAATATAGTTGAATTTCACGAGGCCAAAAAGGTATGTTATTGAATCAAAGAATCACATGGCACTCACTACAAAGATATTAATTATTTGTTTTTTTACCTCCGAATCTACAAGAACCATTTCAAGAGGAGTCATCTTCACTTTGTTCTTTTCAGGAACATCCCATTTACGTGCCACTACAGCTTAATCCAATTTGATCTTCCCTTTTGAAGGTGACTGAAAAAAAAGGGGGAGTTCTGAGAAACCCTCATTGGAGAAGTCAAGTGAACTATTTATGCTACTGGGGCAACCTTTGATTTATGATTGCAGTTACATGTAATATTAATTCATCTGCCTAGGTACATAAATGCGTCTGTTGGTGTACCGAGGTCAATAAAATGAACCATTTCCCCAGCTGAATATTTAATTCAAACCCATGTTCTTTATTGCTCCAAACAAATGCAGAAAGGTTCAATTGAAAGCCATTATAACTAAAAACGCAGTTTGGACATTTTATCTGAGTGAAATTTGGGCGGGAAAACTGGAGGCTTTATGCACTTCAGTTATTATATATTTCTATCACTCTATCTATTCTACAAAAGGAAGAAGATGAGTCTAAAACACTTCATTTTTATGCTTTACTTGTCATTTAAACTTATTCATGTAAAAGAAAATGGATGCACAGGAATGGATGTGGACAGGTTGCAATTTGACTGCACAATAATCAGATACATTCAATTGTTCAAATACTCCCCCCCCGTGTCCCGAAAAAATTGTTTCATATTGACTTTTTGATAATATTTTAAATTCTGTCTAAATGAAAATAAAGTAACTCAATTCTATATTTTCATATACTCCTCCAGCCTATAACAAAGTAGCGATTTTTTTTTTATTTTTTTATTTTGAGTGTTTCATTAAAAGTATCACTTTTTAAAAAAGAAAAATATATAATTTTTTTTATTAACGTGACCCACTAGTCATACTTACAACAATTATTCGCTTAAAATTTTGTGGGTCCCACCGAGCTTGAAAATATCAAATCCATCAAAATAGAAAAACATGCGAGGTGGTGAGATCGAAACCATAAGGCGGAGCATTGGGTCTAGCTGACTTGGGTGTAGCGGTTTGAAATCACCAACAATGCGTACTTTTTCAACAATTTTCATCAGGGGTGGAAATAGTTCGGTTTAACTCGGTTTGGGTTAATTTAGAGGTCAAACCTCTATACATCGGTTTGGAGAAATCTCAAACCGAGCTGAATCACAAAAAAGTACAAACCGAGCTGAGCTAAACCATAATGGTCTGGTTCGGCTCGGTTTGAACCGCGGTCTGATTTCGCGGTTCAAACTGTGGCTTAAACTGCGATTTGAACCACGACACCTTCCACGGGAAAATATAGATTTATACCCCTGTACTTAGGTCTAAGATGCAGATATACTCTCATACTCGATAATTGCGATATTTGCCCTTGAACTCAAGAAAAATGAAGGTATATTTGACCATCATTAACTTTATGTTAAAAATTTGATTACACAGTTGCGTTAATAACTTGCTAAATTGACGGATTTGTTAATTAAGTTCTTACTTGAATCTGGGCAAGCAAGGTATTGTCTACCACAGTCAGCCACCACCAAAAACAACTAACACCACCACAACCTAAATCAGCATCACAAAAAATGGTTAGTTTTTAGAAGCAGCTATTTCCCCTTATTTGTCCATCGTCATCACAACACTACTACAAACTACCGCTATACATGGCCGCCACCGTCGTCATCGCCACCACTCGGAACCGAAAAGCAAAAAGGCAAATCCTTGTAAAATTTTAAAAATCAAATTGAAAAAAATGACAGTATATTTGTAAATCAATATTTACAAATTGAAAAACTCACTTTTTATAAAATCCCAAAATCCAATCAAAGTCAATATTAAAAAAAATACAACAAATAAGGAAAAATAGAAACCCAATTTGGTTAAATTTGAAATAGATCTGTCGAAGAAGAATATTGTAGGATGCAGAGGAGGCGGAGACGGGGCGGCGATGGCAGGTTGTGGGTGGGCGTGGCTGTTAGGAGACGAGACAGATGGTGGAGCAATGGAATGAGAGACGAGGAGTGAGGTGTGGGGCGACGTCGCTGGAGTGAGGCAGAGGCGAGAATTTCAGATTTGGTTATTTTCCTTTGATGTTAGCTTGGCACGGATGGGGATGGATGTGGTTTATAAAATCTGAAGAGGAGATTAATGGTGGTCTGGGAGGAAGATGTTTGAAGACAAGGGGGAGGGTGGCAGGACATGGATGGAGTAGGGTGGGTGGGGGATGTATATGCAGACAATTTGTGAGTTGGGAGAGGAAAAAGGCTTATTAATTTATAGTTTTTTACATCATTAATATGACGTCGTTTTGGGCATTTATTTGCATATGTTAAAAAATATCCTATTATTGCTATGAATGAAATAATCCTATTTGGCCATTTTTTCCACCTAGATTAAATGTTTGTCCAAATCACCAGCCTCGTCAGCGTTTCCATCAATTTTTTGACGGAAAGTTAACGATGGTCAAATATACCCTCAATTTTCTTGAGTTCAAGGGCAAGGATGGCAATTAACGAGTATAAGGGTAGATCTGCATCTTAAACCTAAGTACAGGGGCATAAATCTATATTTTCCCCACCTTCTACATATGATACTTTTTAATGCATTAGAAAACGCGAGTCATTTACTCCCTCCGTCCCAAAATGATTTTATAATTTTTTCCTTCGCAATAATAGCGAAAAATGTATGAAGATCATTTTGGGACGGAGGGAATATATGAATATGCATTAGAGAAAAGGCCACAGCCATTTACTCCCTCCGTCCCAAAATGATATTCATACTTTTTTCCTTGTCAATAATAGAGAAAAAAAAAATATGAATATCATTTTAGGACGGAGGGAACATGAATATGCCTTAGAAAAGGCCACAGTACATGCTAAGATAAGCTCGAACATGTTGAAACTGAATTTGTATATTTTCTTAAGAAAAATAACATGCAGGTTAATAATCCTTATATGTATACACGGTTCACCTAGCTTGGTTCAAAGGTTCAGCTCCACGGTTCGGTTTCGCGGTTCGGCTCGTGGTTCAGCTTGATATGGTTTGGTTCGGTTCGGCTTGGAAGGGCCAGACCGTAAGCCGAACCAAACCGTATGGTTTATCACTTTTCTAAACCGAGCTGAACAACATATATTTAAAAACCGAGCTAAACCGCTCGACTTGGTTCGGTTCAGTTCCAAACCTTGATTTGAGCCGAACCATTTACACCCCTAATTTTCATTAATTTTGTTCTTAAAAGCAAATGAGTATTTTGACGAGATAGGAGAGAGTATCCATATTATTATTGCTGGGGATGGCCCAACCCACTTAAAAGGAAAGGAGTCCAAACCTAGTCGCTCGAAAATTCCGAACCGGAATAAGCCCATAACAATTAACAAGTATTGAGTTCAACTATGAATTAAATTTGAAAAAAAAAAAAAGAATGAAAAAAAAAATAAAAATAAAAAATAAAAAAAATGAGGGTGTGTTTGGCTACTACTGACATTCCTACTAATCAACACTGTTTGGGTGCAATTAAACATGCCACGGTTCATGTTTGAACCGAATGAATTAATAGGCATTTTTGAACAGTTGAAAACCATAAATCGGATGAACTGTTGAACTGGAACCGGTGCTTTACGGTTCATGTGTGGTTTGTACCGGCGGTTCGGACCGCCAGTCTAAAAAATTGATCTTTTTTTTACCGTTTCGGTGTGTGATATGCCTCACTGTTCTTTTTATTCCTTAATATTCCAGTCCCTTAATTATAAAAAGATAATGTTGGTTGTTCCCCTCTATGTAAATTTGTTTAATATTAATAAAATTATAATGGTGTAGTCCATTTTTTGCTTTTCAAAATATTTCCGTCCCACTCTCACCCTTTGATTCTTTTTAAAATATGTAATTCAATTTTTTTTAATATTTATGTAAAATAAAAACAAACTTTTACAAAAATTGCCTAAAATATGCTCAAAATGTGTGCGTTTTTTTTTATTAAAAAATATGAACTAGGTGAATCGGTGAACCGTAGCTGAGCTGTTAAACCGTAAACCGTGACGTGACGGTTTATAACCGGCGACTCGTAAAAAAGGGCGTCTAGGCGCAGTCGGCTCAATAATTTGATCAAGGCCGTTGGATCTCAATCAGTCACATTTACCTAACACTTTCATTGACTTGGAAGAATTGACGTATTTAAAGTCGGGTGGCGAATCCACTGACTGGAAAGAGAGAATAGAAAAGCTGAAGGGGCCGAGCCCTCAGTTTCGCGTTGTCTTTCAGCAAAGCCCTTCTTCAAGTCAGTCTCGGTGAAGATGTCCGGCGTTACCAACCAAGAAGAAGACAAGAAGCCGGCCGATCAAAGCGGCGGAGGAGCTCACATCAATCTGAAAGTCAAGGGGCAGGTCTCTCTTTTTTTTTTTTTTTTTTTTGTGCTTGATTCCAATTTTCTAAATGAACACTCAAATTATGTAGTTCCGATGGTTTATTATCCGTCAATTTCTGTTTTCTGATTATGAAAGCTAGGGTTTATTAGATGAAAATGCATTTTGATGATTTCCTTAATTTTGTTTAATTATTCGCCTTGTCTGGTAATTGTTACTTGCTTTGTTTATTTATCTCTGAATTGTGTGCAATCAGCAGAGATTGTGAGATGTGAACCTCAAATTTTGCACTTCTTAACTGCTAGTGCTTGCTAGTATTTGAATATCTTTATTTTGTTGACCTTTGTAAGATAATTTTTTTTTTTTTTTGAAGAAACTGTGTTCATTTTGTTTGATTTTTTCGTAATGATGCTTCACTCAGTACTGATTGTTAACCTTTTACTTTTTCAGTGTCCTGGTTAAATGCAAGTTTCCGTTGATTGGTTTGTTTAACCATTTCAAATGAGTTGAACTTATTGTGTTACAAGTGGCTTCTGCTTTGAATTTTGTCTGGTTTGTGATCCGTTTCATAATTTTGATTTTGATATATTCACTGACGTAAGTAATTGATGTGAATTATCTTATCTTGTTTTTGCTATTGGTGTAGTGGGCCTTTTGAATCTAGCACTTAAACTCCCTTTTCAATTTAACTTGGACTTTGAGGAAGTTTTTAGCCTAGAAACTCATGCTATATAAATCTGATCAAAATTAATGTTGCATACATTTTGAGATAAAGATGATCATTTGTTCATGATGCTGCTATCGGTAGTTTAAGATTCGTGGACGTAAATAAACAATGACAATCATCTTAGTGATGATGTTGGTATGAAGGTATAAGACATATTCAAGGTCCAATTTGACGTCACTTGTTTCCTATCTGCTCAAAACTGCAGATGTCTAAGGTAAAGCACCAATAAGCATATTCCTCAACAAAGCAGTGCCGAGAACGTTGCTCTTTTGCATTCAACGCTTTTTCACTTATAGCTAGGGTTTCACTTATCACCTGGACCCCTGATGATAAAATAATTTCTATCCCTCGCCCCCATTTACATGCCTTGACCATAAAAAGCTCCCCCTGTGTTCATGCTTCTGTTCTTATTGTACCGTTGTTGGATTGGTTTAATATAGTTTCGTTCAAGTATTAACTTCTTTATTTTATTTAAACCAGAGTATAAAGGAGACGCTATAGAATGTTTGCAGCTCATCTAAATTATTGGATTAATAGTGGTTTCATGTTCCATGCTTTTTCCATTTATGTACCAGTTTCCTTTTAAAAATCCCCTCCCCGTTGTAGGGTTTACCTTGCATGGATGGTAATTATGGACTAATTTCTGGCTCATACCATTATCTTTTACTGCAATAGAACAGTATTGAGCCCTACTTTACTCTTTCATAGAGCCCATATGCAAAAGGGCAAATTGCAATTTGTTTACCTTAACTTTCCCCATAGTTGCAATTCGGTTCCCAACATATCATTTTTTGCAACCCCCTTCCCAATGTTATCATTTTGTTGCAATCCAATGAAATTTTGGATGGAAACCTAACTGCTGTTAAAAATTTCTTCCATGTGACATGCACATGATTTCAGAAGGGCAAATATGACATTTCCCATGATAAAATAGTCAAAACTAACGGAAATAACGTAGTCATAGTTCATTAACTGAGATAGGCTCAAAAATAACGGAGAAAACTAACTACCATTACTATTTTGACAACACCTTCACCCTAAAGACATTAGTCAACCACCGCCATTTTAGTCAATCACCACCACCACCGCCGCCGCCACCACCATTAGTCCACCACCACTAACTTCAGTCCATCATCAACACCACCAAACCCACCACTACCACAACTACATTACATCTAAAAATCCAGAAAAATAAATTAAATCCTTATCACTTTACCAGATCTAGTTCAGTGATTGAGGGAAAAAACCTTAAACAAAACACATTTGAACAGAGAAATTTGGGTGGGGGAATTTCGAGAGAGAGAGAGAGAGTAGTCGAGAAAAATAGGTGTCGCATTTGAGAGAGATTTCCGGAGACTGAGATGATCGATGGAGGCGGACCAAAGCTTCCAGATTGGAGGAAGCCAATCGCCGGTCGAAGCTTTGCAACGGCCGGATCTGATTCTGGAAGGTCTAATCTTTGCCAAGCTTGGAGAAAACTGGACCTTTGGTTTGTGGAGACGACGCTAAGCTGAGATTCGCGAAGGACTTGCCGGATCTGGAAGGGGGAGGGTGAGCCGGAGGTAGATGAGGGAGAGAGCGAGTGACTGAAATTTTGGGGAGGAGGGGGGGATTTTCAATATACCAGGTTAAAGGGTGTGGGGGTTGGAATTTATGAAAATAAAATAATGTAAGAAGTCTTTTTTGCCCCTCAATAATCATGTGAGAAGTCATTTTTGCCCCTTCAAAAATCATGTGCAAGGCATGTGACATTAATTTTTAACAGCAGTTAGGTTTCCATCCAAAATTTCATTGGATTGCAACAAAATGACAACATTGGGAAGGGGGTTGCAAAAAATGATATGTTGGGAACCGAATTGCAACTATGGGGAAAGTTCAGGTAACCAAATCGCAATTTGCCCTATGCAAAATGCACATAATAGGGTTACAACCTATCAAGTTAGTGGCCTTTCCCAAGCACATAAAGCTTACTTTTTTTTTTTTTTTCTTTTTTTTCTCAATTTAGGATCATATTACATCTCTCAGTAATCCACCATCATTTCCCTCTTTTTTGTTATTTCCAGTTGTTGAAATCATGTTTGGTTTATTTTTTTTGCTTAAAACTGTATTGGAGGGCTTTTATGATGATATATAACATTGGTAGAAACTGTTCAAAGTGGATCATACATGCTAGGGACACACGATAAATGTACATAATATTGTTAAATTGTAATAGGACCCTCAAGATAAATGTAAAAATACTGTTAAATTATGATAAGTTGAAGGATCCTTATGAATTTAACAAAGTACTTAACATGTTTGTATAATACATGACACTTCTATTGATCATCATTCATCAGAGTCATATTTGCTCATTTGTAGGTACTAATTAACTTTAGCTGCAGCCTTCTCTCTCGAGTCATGTTTCAAAGAATGTGTGCAGTGTATTTTATTGGCAAGCGTTCCTCCCTAGACATAGCGACTTAGTTTGGCTTCTTAGTCTTAAATCGTAATTACACATACTCCCTCCGTCCCACCCGACTTAGGATTCTTGGTCAAACAACTTATACTTTGACCAAATATTTGAAGAAATATAATGATGCTAATAAAAATTTAAAACTTGTTATTGTATCACGATTAATAATAAAGTAAATAACTATTTTTTGATTTTCATTAAGATAATTATTTTTGTTCAAATTGTTGGTCAAAGTATAAATTGCTTGACCAAGAATCCTAAGTCGGGCGGGACAGAGGGAGTATATAATATAACTGCAAACTTAGCGACTGTTCCCCACTCTCCCAATATGGTGATGTTCCCATTGTGTTTAAAAGGCTGTCTTCTTGTCAAAGCTCATTGACTCTGTTTTCGTTTCATTCTCTCTTTCATCCTTTCTCTTAACCCTTCCTTTACTTCTTTTCGATTTAGGTGTTTGGTTTAGTGTTTTTGCTTTTTCATCTGTTGCGCTACTGTGGTCAGTGATTAATTTATGCAACATTTGTGATTAGTGAATGTTCTCTCATTTATGTATAGACACTCTAAAAACTGGCCGTAGATGAACAACTTCATTGTTCTATACTTGAAGTAGATTGATCACTATCTATAAGACCCATTTTGATAAATCCTTAAAGTTCAAGCTGTGGTTGGGTGCGATAGTGGTGGAGCCTTCCTTTCGAGTAATGATCCCGCGATTTAGAAAGGGACCTTCAAGAACTACCGAGCTTGCTCTGATGTTTAAGTTTGGCACTTATGTTCGAGTTTGGGTCAAGCCCGAGCTTGCTCTTAACCAGTGGCGGACCCAGGAATTTTTTTGAAGGGGGGCAAAATTATTTTTGTTAGTGTAAGGGGGCAAGAAAAAAATTTAGTGTATTTTTTCCTTCATTGAAAGAGGGCAAATATTAATTTATTGCACTAATTAATTTAAAATTTACAAAAATTGCACTAGTAATTTTTTTTTAACAAACGGGGGCCGCGGCCCCCTTAACTCCTTGGGTAGGTCTGCCAGTGCTCTTAACAGCCATTGATAAATATATCACCTTAGCTTTTTTTTATTTTTTTTATTTAAAATTCAGTCAAATGCAATGTAATTACTTGACTACTGGCAATAAAAGTTGAAAGCTAATTTATTTCTTGGGGTAAGATAATGTTTCTGAATTGTTGTAGATAATTTCTTGGGCTATGTGAAACTACGGGGATGCTTCAGGTTTTATTATGGAATCCTTCTTGTTCGAAGTCTACTGTTCATTGTACTAGATTTTTGATGGGTTATCCTTTAACTGAAAGCATACTCTACTTATTATTTATTTATTTTTGGGATTTTTACTTTGAGATGACATGTTCCGTTACTTAAATATGGATGTGCCATAGCCATTTGCTTAATATCGTCAATGCTTGTTTAGGATGGAAACGAAGTGTTTTTTCGGATTAAGCGGAGCACACAACTGAAGAAACTGATGAATGCTTACTGTGACCGACAATCTGTGGAGATTAACTCTATCGCATTCTTATTTGATGGCCGTCGTCTACGTGGGGAGCAGACTCCCGATGAGGTACTTCCGCTCAAACCTCCCTTTACATAATGATTGCATAAAAACAAGCCAATTGTTAAAACTCCTTACTATAGATGGTCATATAAGCTTGCTGATCTTAAAGCTTTGTCCCTACAGCTGGAAATGGAGGACGGGGATGAGATTGATGCTATGCTTCATCAAACTGGTGGAGGAGCTGAAGCTGCCTAATTATGGTTTGCGTATCTTGATGCATGTCGTAAAATATCTCCTTTTATTGTTTGAGGTTTAACTGTTTGATAGTCGTTATAATACCAGTAATTTTCTGTTGACTTTTATACTTGTGTGTACTGATCTTAATTCTCTAGTCAGTTTTTCGTGTTGGAACTCAGGCAAAGAGTTGCAACACATTATGGTGGGTTATGAAAAAGAATGTTCTTTTGATGCTTCTAAACCAATGCCTCATTTGAATCATTTTTGTATCAGATATCCCTGAATTGCATCTATTTGACATGATGACATGGGCATGTAGTGTTGAATCATGACATTCATAAGTTCGGATACCCATCTAAGATTGGGTAGAACTTAGTACTCCGGAAAGTTACTCCATTTGATTTTTTATAGTCCAGCGCAATGTAGAATTTGATCAAATATTAATGTCAATCTAATAATCTTAGTGAAATTCTAATATTGCAATTGATAAACAATTGTTAGAATTCTGTTGAGATGATTAGAAAATTAATGTTTAATCAAAATTTACTTGTATTGACTATATATATAAAAAAAAGTGTGACAAATGTTTATGGACAGAGGGAGTACAATATACGGAGTACTAAAGTAGGGGAGGAATCTGCTCAGTGATATGGCTGTGTATAACATTTCTCTGGCGACGTTTTCATGAATTTTTCTGGCGAACTATTAGTAATAGTTCCACTGTTGTGGTTGTGTTACTCTACTACACTCGATCAGTCATTTAATATCATTTAAGAATATACTCTTTTCGTTCGTCTCACTTGAAACTTATTTTCATTTTAGTCCGTCCCAGCTCACTTGAGACTCCCAAAATGACCATCTTTTTATAATTTTATATTCAATCAACCCCACCACTCATTTTCTCTCTTTATTTTCCACCACTCAATTTATTCAACCAACACTACTATTCACCTCACTCACTCCCTCTCTCTTTTTTTACCACACATAAATTAATTTTTCTTAATTCTTGTGTCCACCACTTAAGTCTCAAGTGAGGTGGGACGGTGGGAATATATAAATGAGCCCCGGCATTCAGACACATTTATACACATTTTATACAAATCTCTATATACCTTATAATATGGATTATATTTATTCCAAATACAAAAAGTGTGACTCCCTAAAAAGCTAAATATACACTTCACCCTTCTTCTACATATAACCCTCCCCATCTAGTGTGAATGGTCAGTTCTCATATACTTTCTCTACATCATATTACTTTCGTTTCGTATCAGAGTAAAAGTCCAAAACACTATTCATCAGTTTTCATTTATGAACGAGACTCTTACTACGAAACGTACCAAAGAGGAAAATAAGTCTCTTACTCTGAGGCGGAGAGAGTACTTTCTTTAGGGTTCCCTATAAACAGTTTTCTGCATATACACCGTACTGATTCTCACAACCGGGTATTATCCTATCTCAACCCCATCTTAACGGTTTGCTCATTTTGCAGTTACTTTTAGCCATGTATCCGATCAATTTCATTTAAGAGTATCTATAAATTTTCTACAATCTCTATCTTATCTGAAATTGAATAACTGTTTTTAAATTTGATTTTTATTAAGAAAAAATTAAAAACTTTGTGGTCATCAATAACTAGCAACTTGAGATATCCACTATGTGTAGACTTTACACACTAAATATCACTGCGCAATTAAATGAGTAAACTACATTTATGACATCTGTACTATTTCAAGAATATCATTTTAACCTTCGTACTATCTAAACAACAAAAGGAACATGCGTACTATTGATAAATTAGCAAAACTAACCAAAATCGTTAAAAATGTTAATTGACGTTAATAGGCGTTAGTAACTTAACAAGCTAAATAACTGTTTCATCCCTCATCTTTGCATTTGTTTCCATTTCCAACCTAAAAGCTTTATATTTTTCGTTTTAGTTGTTAGCGTCATTATCGTAGTGTGTTGGGTTAATTTCAGAATCTCAATCCTTAAATTACTCATTGATTTCTTTCAAAAAAGAAAAATAAAAAACTCATTGATCTGTGCCTAAAAAAAACACCCGATCTAGGTCTGAGGAAGATAATGATCGTAGAAGAAAGTCTCCCCCTGCCATCACCCTTCGCCTATCCCCCGTCGCTCTTCTTCTCATCCCATCGCCCTCCGGCAGTTTGCCCGCCCACCGCTGCCGCATCTCCCTTCCCCTTGTTTCCCGACGGTGGTTCAACTGGTCATCTTAATTGCAGCAGTAACCATGCCCATTTCACTTAGATCTGAATTATCATCGACTTTGGAGGAAACAACACTTGATTTCCCAACCAAATGAAAAGTAATGAAACTTGGAAAGCCATTGTTCATCATTACCTGGACCAAAATAAGAATAAATTAATGCGAGGCATCGAATCGCAGAGATTAGATGAGTTCTCAGTTTCTGAGAAAGTGTTGTGCAGTCGATCCATTGAACCACAATGCAACTTCTAAGGTACCCAATTTTTGAAGCACTTAAGCCGTCAAATTGCAGAGGGCTACGTGTGCCCTTCACCACTGCCATCGTCGACGGTCCTATTCTCTTTGAAGTGCCTAGCCTTGGACTGATTCTGGATTATACATTTTCGGCGTGTGACTGGAACGGCCGACCTTCTAAGAATCAGAACCCAAAAATCATGGGGTGTTGGTGGGGATAAGGGTGGGGGTTACAGGGATGGGAAGGGAAAGGGTTTTTTTTTTTTTTTTTTTTTCATTTCTTTAATGTTAATATCGTGTTACTGGTAAAAGGAATGTAAGATAGAATCTTTTTTTTTTTCTTTCTTTCTCTAATGTTAGTATTATCAGTATAATTTATATAGAATATATTTTGGAGAGTAGATATTTCATTATTTTATTATTATATTATTATAATAATTAATCAATTAAAATTTAATATACAAAATTAATTGTAGTTTTTGAGATTTTGTTATTTTTTTTTTCATGAAATAAAAAAAAAAGTTATAATAAACAATGCATTATCATTTATACTACTTTAATTTATATATTATTTGTGGATTAAGTGTTTTTTATATAAACAAAGGTGTATCGGTCATTTTGGGACTCAACTAAGCGAGTTAGGAATTAGTTTCGTTAAGGGGGCAAATTGAAAATATTGATTGTAATGTCCGTTAAATTACTAACGTCCATTAGTGTCCATTAACAACCATTAACGATTTTGGTTAGTTTTGCTAATTTATCAATAGTACGCATGTTACTTTTGTTGTTTCGGTAGTACAGAGGTAAAATTGAAAATCTAAAATAGTACGAAAGTCAAAAAAGCAGTTTACTCGCAATTAAATGGACAATACACGAGTTGACATCAAAAGAGTTAAAATGAGTAAATTACCAATTTTGAACGTGCATTTATAAAAGAACCTCCAATTAAAATGGTAGTTTTATCATTGCAAACTATACTTAAATAAATATTATCAAAATGTACAAATATAACAATTTTCTGAAGCACAAATTGTTAATATTATATTGAAATCAAAATTTTCAAATATGACGCAACTTTTCAATGATTGTTAGTAAGACCATCTCCAAGGGCTGCGCTATCCCCAAGTTGACGCAAAATCGATCTCCAACAATTGCGCTAAAGTTGCCGCTATCTTGGTGCGGAGGATGAGGATGCGCCAAATTTGGCGCAGGTAAGTCTCGACGCTATCCCTCTTTTCGTTTTCTTTTTTCTTCTTCTTCTTTTTTTTTTTTTTTTTTTTTTTGTGATAACTGAACCCTAGCCGCCATCCTCCAAGATTCTCGTTTTTTTTTTAAAAAACAATAATTGGAATTAGTACTTTCTCCGTCCCAAAATGAATAATCAATATTTAAGAAAAATAAATAACAACAATTGTGTTTTGAAGCATTTTAATTTAATTATCAAATTTAGTATTTTTTTTTTCTTATGTATTTGTATTTTATAATTTATATTTATTATTTTCTTATTTAATTACTTAATTATATAACATAATATTTAATATAATGTAATTTGAATCATTTAATAATAATTATAATATATATTTAATGGTTAATGTTAATTAAATGAAATGACAAGGAATATTCTGAGAATATGCTGATTTGGTGCAAGATTGAAGTAAGCTGTTGGAGATAGAGGAAGATATTTGATGCTGAAATTGCACCATTTTAGTGTTTTGGTGCAAAAACTGTTGGAGATGGTCTAAGACCCTCCTAGTCCCAATTAACCAATTTTCGTGAACAAATTATCCTTTCACTTTCTTAAAATGAACGATTTTTTTTTTTCTAATTTAAGAGATACTTTAAAATCAATATCAAAGTAATATTCATAAAAGCAATTAAGAAAAAAAAAGTCGGTCTTCTGAAAAACCTATTTTACAGTAACTTTAGTGTAAAACTTGTTTTTTATGAATAAACAAATTTTCTATAAGAGATGAAAAATAAGTCAAAACAAGTTTTTCACCGGATTTTCAAAAAAAAAAAAAAGAAAAAAAAAAAGTACTCGACGTAAATTATTACACGCGTCAAATTGACGTTAAAATGAAAACACAACCCTTCCGCAACACTTTCCATTCTCCTTTGACCTCCAACCTCCGCTCCTTTCTCCTCCGGCCCACATCGCCGGTCGACGCTTCCGACGTCCGTCTTCCCCAATAAATCGACGGCTTAGGCCATCATTTCCAACGCTTGATCGTCCGCTTGATCCGTCAAACTCTTCCAAAAGGTCCGATCTCCGAATCTCACTCACTTACTTTGAATTCATCCGGCCTTTGGAAAACTTACGCTTATCATCCTGACTGAATTAAGATTTTTTTTTTCTTTTTTCAATTTACTATTGATATTAGTGGCAATTTCCGATTTTTATGCCCTGGTTTTGAATTCCTCAATGAAAATTCTCATTTGGGTATTTTTCAGGCATTCAGTAATTCTTGTTGATTTCAACCTTTGCTACCATGCTTTGAGAATCTGCAAAAATTATGCTCATCATCCTGGCTGAATTAAGAGATTTTTTTTTTTGGTTAATATCTGATTAGTATTAGTGGGACTATATTTAATGCAAGTAAATTGATTTTGATTGATCGAAGACTTAGAAATTAAAATTTACGCACTTCGTCCCAAAATGAATGACCTTTTTGATTCAAGGAACACTATGAAAAATTGACTTTTAATAATAAAAATTCATGTATCTCCGTGTTATTCGCTTTTATATTGTTGGTTTTGCATGTATTAAATGAAATTTGAAAAAAAAAGAAGGTAAAAAATCATTTAGGGACACATTTTGGGATAAAAAGGTCATTCATTTTTGGGAATTTTTTTTTAATATTTATTTTGGGACAGAGGTAGTAACAGATATCTATATCTTGGAGTTGGTAATATGCATATTTCTGTACGTCCCAAAATAATGGATGTCTATTTGATTTTTTGTGTTCATGATCTTTAAATATGAAATTTGTGATGAATGGACTATTTAGCTTTCTATTGGGCTACTCTTACTTTAAAAAAAAATCTATGTAATTTGATAAAACATAAACTCACACCGATCAATGTGTCCCCTTTGTCATTGTCTCAGATGGATTTACCAGCAGATTGGTCGAACCCACCGAAAGACATATTGGAACTTATCTTTGAACGCCTCAACGACCCTTCAGATGTGCTTCATTGCTATGGGGTGTGTCGTTCATGGTACTCAGTTTGTAAACATTTCTCACGCCAACACCTTCAAAATATGCCCCATTGATATTTTTTTCAGAAACTATACAGCCGAATGAAGGGAGCAGCAGCAATAATAGTACTTCTGACAGGGAAATGGTTTTCTATAACTGTCATTCTAGAAATCGTTGCAGCTTTCCTACTCCCTTTGATTTGCAAGAAAGTTGGCTTTCGGGTGGTCCATATGGGTGGGTAATATCAACTCAGAGCAAAAAACCATATGAGATTTATCTAATGAACGCTGTTTCTCATGCCCTAATTAGGCTCCCAAATGGTGGCATCAGTAGGTATATCAACAAGCTGAGACTAATCATGTCTGCAAATCCTGCTTCCGATCCCAACTGCACGTTTCTTGATATTAGTCTGCCCAGAAAAAGTGTTTTGCTCTGCAGATTAGGGGACACGTTCTGGAGGAAGATATCAATAAAATATATGTCCGATTATGGTGCTGCTACTTTTTACCAGGGTCATTTCTACATATACAAACGGAATGGTATAATCTTAAAGATAGATGTTAGGACTTGTCGGGTTTCTAAGTTATTGACTGAAACTGAAGAGATACCCCAAAGTAGGGGAGAAGTGCGTGTTGTTGAATGCTATCGTAATTCAACTAGGGATGACTATTTGATGGAGTCAATGGGGGACTTGTTACTTATTTCAAAGTGTATTCGAAGAACAGGAGAAACTGAAGTAAAAGTTTACAAATTTGATCAGCAGAGGAATATTTGGGTTGAGATTGATGAGCTGGGACTTTGTGGGGTATAACAATTCGATCACAGTGCTTGTTCCTACAACAGATGGAGAAGAATATGGAAGATCAACGGTGTGTAGAGCCAACTGCATATATTTCATCGACGACTCTGATTATGTTGTGGAGAATCAGGTTAGCTCTGGTGGTGAGCGGAGAGGATTGTATGACATGAATATTCGAGAATATAAGGGGTGGATCACGGGGACTTAGACCGATTTGGTTCAATGCTCCATTGAGTTGGATCAGACCAGAACTATAACAATTGTTGTGCCTAAGTTATCTGAAAAAATTGTAGCTTAAGAAGGAGTAGATTTTTGTTTCTTGTTCTGTGATTGTAATAACACTAGTGCTCCTACCCGTGCCAATGGCACGGTGACGGTATGGGATGATTGCCGCCGTATCCGCTCCTGTTAAAAGGGTCGATCAGTGATCACACTTGTTTGCCTTTTCCAGCTAAGGGTGCGGCGCGAGGCCACATCAAACATTGAGGATTTGTAATGCATAAGCTCTTGATTGTTGTCCTAACTATTAACAAAAGGAACCATAAGAAATGCCAAGCAAATGTGATAGCAAGTACATGCACGTGAAATAATGACACTTGAAAAAATATCTAGCAGATTAACAAACAACAATCATCAATTATTATCCCTTACCAATTTGGGGGTCCAGTTCTTTCAAAAAAAAATAAAAAAATTGGGTCAAGTGAGTAACCAATGATTATTGATCCGTTCGATCCTACGACAACTGCTAATTGTAAGCTTTGTAGAATGACAAAAACTTGTGTGAGAACACTCCAACCCGTCTCATGGGTGAGACGGATCATTTTTTTGACCCATTACCCGACCCACAACCCTGCTCCAGGACCCATGGGGGACCCTGCCACGTGGCAGCCCCTCATTGGCCCCAATTTTTTTTTTTTTTTTTTTTTTTTTTTTTTAAATTTTTTATTTTTTATTTTTGGTTTTTTTTCGGTTTGTGAAAAGTAATAGTTACCATCTCTTAAAGTAATAGTTACCATCTCTTAAAGTAATAGTGTTATTCCTATGTTTTCTTCGTTTGCCAAAAGTAATACTTATTATAACTAAATGTAACAAACGTGTTATTTATATGTAATAGTATTTGTAAATAATTGTAATTTATATGTATAGATATCTATTTGTTTTCAAACAATAAGTTACAATGGGGTCAAATTTATCATGATACATGTAAAAGTATTACATTATCTATAGAAATCTGTTACAATTTCGTCAATCAAAGTGTTACATTTACTTGTATAAACTTACTATTACATTCATATACATAAGTTATTACTTTTCAAATGGGTAAAAACGAGCTTTTGTTTTTTTAAAACAAGTATTACGTTTACTTATGAACAATGTTACTTTAAGAGATGGTAACTATTATTTTTTGCTAAACCACTGAAAAGCCGAAAAAAAAATATAAAAACTCAAAAAAAACCAAAAAAAAATAAAAATAAAAAATAAATAAATTTTTTTTTCTTTTTCGGCCAATGGTGGGTTGCCACGTGGCGGGTTCGGCCCATGGGTCATGGGGCGACCCGTCTCATGCATGAGACGGATCCCCTTGTTCTCATGGGAGACGACCTCTTGTAGAATACAAAGCATACATTTGTAGTTTTTTTTTCTTTCAGCAAGACTCATGTATATATTCCTTCTTCATATTGCCAATTATAGTGTTCTCACACCTTAGTTGCCAAGCCAAGACTTCCATATTGTAACCAAAAATTGATTTATTTTCAATCAGAAAGAAAAACCCAACATGATTCAACCTTGGGTACTAATTTAATCAAAATCTATATTACAGAAGGAGAAAGATATACTAATAAATAAATGGACCTTACAAAATCAGTTGTTCGATGCAGCAGAGAAGGTTGTGTCGTGCTTGTACATCAGACCTCCCGGTTATGCAGCAATGCCTCTTGATTTAAGCTGGAAATCATGCACATACATTTAAGTAATTACTTACACTTTTTTTTCTCAGTTCCTAAATGTAAACTGTTAACCCTTGTAACTTGCAAACTCAGAGGTGTTTTTATAGCCCCTTTATCTGTTCCTAAATGTTACACCCACAACTTTGGTTACAGAAACTTCTTCTGCCGAATTCTGGCCTTCTTTACTCGCTGGCCTCGAATTAACTTTAGTAGCATCAATCCTTATCTTAGTTTCAAAACATAAACTGCTTGGCCATCCAACACAACATTCCGCTCGTCTTCGGTTAACTCTCTCCTATACCCAAACACTCCCTATAACAATGGACGCTAAGTGAATCCCCCCCTCCATACTTCCCTTTCTCATTTTGACTGCCCCTACATAAATTTAATTTTTGCACCTTTATCCCTGACTCACTGACCATCCCCGTCAACAATTTATTCAAAGATCTATCTCATTGTCAACAACCAATCAGTTCTCATTCTCTACTCTCTCTTGTAAATCTATGGTGGATAATTTATAGCATATGAATCCTCGAGGGCTCTATGACTTATCGAAACTGAAGCCTATGTTCTCAATCAGAAAATAATTATGAGCTACTTTTCACTCACATTGTGTTTAACTCTCTCTCGACGGACTCCATGTTCTCCTCCTTGGCCCTAGAAATCTCCCTCAACTAATCGTTTCCAACAACCTTATCAATACACCGAATTGCAAAAACCATCATCCTCAACAAAATCTTATGCATCAGCAAACTTATTCAAACTGTCGCGACCCCGGACCCCGCGGGCCCCGGGACCGCGAGCTGGACGTCGACTCTAAAACCAAAACTATGAAATACCAAGGTTAAAAATTCCATTTAATACCAAAAGGTGGTAATCCAAAGTTTTACAAAACCAAGTTTAATAAAAACCACTTACAACTGTCATAAACTTCCACACGTTTATGCTTAACAAAATACAAATACATAAATCCTAATGACGTCAATGTTTGGTACAATTATCCCAAAAGGTTACACATTTATATAATGTAAACCAACCTATACAACTTTCCCCAAAAGAATGGATCCACACTCGACGTCCTCTATCTCGTGATCAGCGAGACTAATCCTTAGCACCTGGGGGGGGGGGGTTAAGGAAAACAAAGATAAAGAAAAGGGGGGTGAGATAAATCTCAATAAGTTACTAATGCAACTACATGACATGCTATGATGCAATAAGCAATAACCAATAATTATTATCACATAGCACATAGCAATTATCATATAACAGATAGCAGCGGAAATAAACACATAACAAAGGATATAGCCAAGGTTTTCCAAACCGGAACATCCAAATAAAGGATCGCTGCGCAGCTTCAATAATCAACAAATCATCATCTTCATAATAGCATGAAAGCCGAAGAGAAAACCCCGGTACCAGAACCAATAACCATAACAGTGTCACAAAGGACAAGGATCATGACACAAAGTCATACCCGCTAGCCAGATACATTCACAAAGGAACGCTGACTTATCCTTTCCAAGGCCAATCTGGAGAAGGGGTAAAGAAGGGGGCAAAACAATGGTCAACATTATAATGGACTTGGCTTTGCCATTATAATCTTTCCCATCGCCCAAACACACAAAAAATACCAGCTGGACTTTCAAATAAATGCTAAGTAATAATAATTTAGCATGAATGAACAACTTAAGGTTCCAAAGTAGGGAACCAATCAAATTAAGTTACCACAAAGGTCAACCAATGAAAACAGCACATCAAAGATGAACTACATTACCAAAACGGTACTTAAATACATTTCACATCATATTTATTCACGAAAGAATCAAATCCACACAATAAAGTGTTCCACGGTGTTACCTTAAGTTAATTAGAAGGATTAAACCTAAACTAGTTAAGCCTTAAGTCTTAAACCAAGCAAAAGGGCAAAATTCCTGGAACAGGGGCGGGCGGGCGCCTGGAAAGGGGGCAGGCGGGCGCTTGAATGTCCAGTAAGTTTGGTCATCAGAAATGACATGTAGGCGGGCGCCTGGTCTACGGACTGGGAAGAAATCTCAGCTGGGTTCACCATTTTCGAGCCAAAACACAAACCTTCCATAAAAGCTCAAAGTCAAAGCTTTCAAACTAGTTTCCAAGGTACCAAAACTACATCTAAACATCTAGGGAACCTAAACAACACCATCTAACAACCCAAAACCAAGAATCAAACCCAACATTCCAAAATCACCATTTCTTCCCAAGAACTCAAATAAATTCAAAATAAATTCAAAACTCAATCAAACTTCAAAAATAACACATCAAACATCACATGAACATGATATAAACATTTTAGCATCAAAATGGGGGAAAAGTAACTTACTTGCAAATTCTCAAAGTTGATGGATTTCGATTCTTTTTGGCTTCCTACGATCCTATCGACGATCTAAACATGGTTCATGATTTAAGAAATGAGAGAAGATGAGAGGAAGAAGGTTTAAATGAAGAGAGAAGAAGGAGAAGAAAACTTACCACTTTGGCTTAGAGAGAGAGAGGAATGGCTGGGAGAAGAAGAATGGGGGTGGAGTGTGAGGGTGAAAGTGGAGGAGTAGGGAGGGAGTAGGGAGGAATTATTTCAAAATATTACACTCGGGCCCCTCCCCCATCTACTAGCACATTTATTTACACTCCCTACTAACTATTAAGACCCAACACTTCCACACTAGCCCAAATAACTCAATACAAAGCTAGGCATAAATATTATAACACATAAAATGAACACCTAAATATTTAAATAAATAATAATTTAAATAAACAAACAAGCAAATAATTAAATAATAATCATTTAATTATTAATAAAATAGAGCCTATATTTCGGGTCGTGACAGTCACTCCCCCTTAAAGAAAATTCGACCCGAATTTTAGCGAGACTTACCTTAAACAAAAAGCCACGGAAATTTCCTCTCGATCTCATCTCGGAGCTCCCACGTCGACTCCTCGATGTCATGATTCCTCCAAAGGACTCGAACCAAAGAAATACTTTTGCTCCTCAACTCTTGGACTTTGGAATCAAGAATCCGAACCGGTCGTTCCTCATAACTCATATCGGGCTCAATATCTTCCGGTATCCTAGGTAACACGTGAGACAGATCATGAACATACTTCCGAAGCATAGAAACGTGGAAAACGTTGTGCAACCGGTCTAAAGATGGCGGTAACGCAAGACGATATGCTAGAAGTCCAACCTTTCCCAAAACCTCAAACGGACCAATAAACCTCGGAGCCAATTTGCCTTTCTTCCCAAACCTACGAATACCCACCTTTGGAGATACTTTCAAGAACACCAAATCATCAACCTGAAAACTAAGATCTCGCCTTCGGTTATCTGCATAGCTCTTATGTCGACTCTGGGCTGTCTTCAATCTATCCCGGATAACTCTAACCTTTTCAACTGAATCCCGAAGCAAATCAATACCCAAAACCTTCGCTTCACCAACCTCATCCCAACAAATAGGCGATCTACATTTTCTTCCATACAAGGCCTCAAACGGTGCCATCTCGATACTAGCCTGATAACTGTTGTTGTAAGAGAATTCCACTAACGGTAGGTGCGAATCCCAAGAATCAGAAAAGTCTATCGAACACGCTCGCAACATATCCTCCAAAATCTGAATAGTCCTCTCGGATTGACCATCGGTCTGGGGATGAAAAGCCGTACTGAATCGCAAATCTGTACCCAAAGCTTCCTGAAACGCCTTCCAGAATCTAGAAGTAAATCTCGGGTCTCGATCTGACACGATGCTAACCGGAACCCCATGCAATCTAACGATCTCATCAATATAAAGGGTTGCAAGCTTCTCCATCGAATACCTGATGTCAAAAGGCAAGAAATGGGCACTCTTAGTCAATCTATCCACTATTACCCAAACACTGTCATACTTCCTACGGGTACGAGGCAGTCCCGTAACGAAATCCATAGTCACATGCTCCCATTTCCACTCGGGAATCTCTAACGGCTGAAGTAGTCCCGCGGGTCTCTGATGCTCGGCTTTGACCTGCTGACACGTTAGACACTTCGAAACATACTCCGCTATTTCCCTCTTCATATTAACCACCAAAATTGTTGCTTCAAATCCTGATACATTTTCGTACTACCCGGATGAATAGTATATCTCGATTTGTGACCCTCATCAAGAACTCTCTGTTTAATTCCATCAACATCCGGAACACACAAACGACCACGGAAAGTCAAAACTCCACTCGAACTCATAGAAAAATCCTCGAAGTTCTTCTCTTTCAGTTTACCCATTATCTTCACCAACTCGGGATCTTCTTTCTGAGCCTCTTTCATCCTCTGAACTAGGGTCGGAGACACCCTAATATTCGCAAAAATAGCCCCATGTCTCGATTCACGAGGAGACCAATCTCGAACATCCTCAAGCATTTTCCATTCACGGACCATCATCGAAGCCACATAAGATTTTCTACTAATCGCATCGGCTACCACATTCGCCTTCCCCGGATGATAAGAAATCGTACAATCATAATCCTTCAATAATTCCATCCATCGGCGCTGTCTATTGTTCAACTCTTTCTGGGAGAAAAGGTACTTCAAACTTTTGTGATCGGTGAAAATCTCAAATCTCGCTCCATAAAGGTAATGCTTCCATTTGTGCAACGCAAAGACTATCGCCGCCAACTCCATATCATGAGTCGGGTAATTCTGTTCACTAGGGGTCAACTTCCTCGAAGCATACGCAATTACTTTCCCATTCTGCATCAACACACAACCCAAACCCTCTTTCGAAGCATCACTGTAAATCACTAGGCCATCGCTCCCATTAGGCAAAGTCAAGATCGGAGCGGTAGTCAACCTCTTCTTCAATTCCTCGAAACTCTTGTCACATTTCTCGGTCCACACAAACGGAACATTCTTCCGGGTCAACTGAGTCATCGGAGTAGCAATCCTCGAAAACCCTTCAATAAATCTTCGGTAATAACCGGCTAAACCAAGAAAGCTTCTAATCTCTGTCACTGATTCGGGTCTCTTCCAATCTACTATAGCCTCTATCTTTGAAGGATCCACAGAAATCCCATCTTTCGAAATAACATGACCCAGAAATGACACCTTCTCGAGCCAAAATTCGCATTTACTGAACTTCGCAAATAATTTCTCCCTCGCAAGAACGGATAAAACTGTCCTCAAGTGCTGCTCATGCTCCTCTCGGATTTAGAATAAACAAGAATGTCGTCGATGAAGACTACCACGAACGAATCAAGATAAGGATGGAAAACTCGGTTCATCAAATCCATAAATACGGCCGGCGCGTTAGTCAACCCAAACGGCATAACCAAGAACTCATAATGACCATACCGAGTGCGAAAAGCAGTCTTCGGAATATCCTCCGATCGGACCCTCAACTGATGGTACCCACTCCTCAAATCAAGCTTAGAGAAAACCACGGACCCTTGAAGCTGATCAAACAAATCATCAATGTGCGGTAGAGGATACTTATTCTTCACCGTCACCTGATTCAATTTCCGGTAATCTATACACAGCCTCAACGAACCATCTTTCTTCCGCACAAACAAAACCGGTGCTCCCCACGGGGAAACACTAGGGCGGATAAACCCTCGATCAAGCAACTCTTGCAACTGAACCTTAACTCTTTCAACTCTGCGGGAGCTAACCTATAAGGTGCTTTCGAAATCGGAGCCGTACCCGGTAAAAGATCTATACAAAACTCAATCTCACGATCGGGAGGCATATCATACTCGGTAGAGAAAACATCGGGAAATTCCCGAACTACCCGAACACTATCAAAACTAGGGGATTCTTTCCTAGTATCAAGAACACTAGCCAAATACCCCTCACAACCACTATACAATAATTTTCTCGCTTTCATAAAAGAAATTAAGCGAACCTTTCTACCCAGAGGACTAGCCTCAAACACAAATTTAGGCACATCGGGAATAGAAAAAGTAACAGTTTTCTTACGGCAATCAACAGAAGCATGAAACTTGCTCAACCAATCCATACCCAAAATGACATCAAAGTCTTGGATAGGAAGAACTACCAAATCCGCACAAAGGACTCGACCACAAATAACCACATCACAAGCACGAAAGACTCGATCAGAAATCAAGCATTCTCCTATAGGGGTCGACACCTCTAGCACGTACGGTAAAGACTCGAATGCAGCATTTAACATGGAAGAAAATTTCACAGAAATGTATGAATGAGATGATCCTGGATCTACTAACGCTCGTGCGCTCACATTAGACACAGAAACAATACCTCCAATAACGGACGGATCATCGGTAGCTTGTTGTTGATTCATAGCATAAACCTTCCCTTGAACTTTGGGCTTCCCAGCTGCATCCCTTTTCTGACCCTGATTAATACCAACTCCTGACCCGGATGCTTGACCTCGGTACCTCGTGCACTCTCTCGCAAAGTGCCCCATTTCACCACAATTGGTGCACCTGCCTTGCTTTTTCCAACACCTATCCTCCGCATGGCCTACCTTCTGACAAAAGGTACAAGGCTTCCTCATTTGGCTCCCTTGGTTCCCGGAAGTGGTACCCGGGTTCCTTGGGATCGGTTGCCCTCGGAACTGAGATTGTCCCCCAAAGTTACCTCGGTTATCGGAACGGTGTTGTGGCTTGCCTTGAGCTCCTTGCTTACTCGGGTTAGCCACCTCGGTCTTCCTTTTATGCTCCCCAATATCTTGCTCTATCAAATAAGCTCGGTCCACCGCATCTTGGAAAGTTACAATCCGTTGAGCAATCAGTTGAGTACGGATGGAGGTCTTCAATCCCCGAATAAATCTCATAGCTTTTTGTTCCTCGGTCCTCACCAAATAGTCGCAATACCGGGCTAATTCTATGAACTTAGCCGAGTATTGTGCTATAGACAACACACCTTGCTCCAAGTTGAGTAGCTCGATCTCCTTTCGGTTTTGATCAACAACCGGAATGAAATGCTCCTTGAATTTGCGCACGAACAACTCCCACGCATACACCGTGTGAGTATCATCCCAAGTAGCTTTAATACCTTTCCACCAATGCTCGGCGGCTCCCACAAGCTTATAAGCCGCGAACCGGACCTTGTCCTCATCCGAACACCCAAATACATCATAAATCTTTTCCATAGACTCAATCCACAACTCAGCTTTCCGAACATCGGGCTCCCCATTAAATTCAACCGGTTTAAGTTTCAGAAATTGCTCCAATCCATAGCGGGGTGGTGCTTGCTCTACCCTCGGACCTTGATCATGTATGGCCTTCATGGCCGCCTCAAACATGCCTTGAAACATGGCACGTGCTTCATCCCTTGTATCATTCTGATTCTGTGCCCCACTAGTACCTCCTCTGTTTCTTCTTCCAGACATTGCGAGTAATTACCTGCATAAAACATCAACCGTTAATCACTCCGCACACTACTACCCACCTAGGTCATACTAATCCACCTAGACTTATACTTAGAGCTAATGCCATAGCTCTGATACCAACTGTCGCGACCCCGGACCCCGCGGGCCCCGGGACCGCGAGCTGGACGTCGACTCTAAAACCAAAACTATGAAATACCAAGGTTAAAAATTCCATTTAATACAAAAGGTGGTAATCCAAAGTTTTACAAAACCAAGTTTAATAAAAACCACTTACAACTGTCATAAACTTTCACACGTTTATGCTTAACAAAATACAAATACATAAATCCTAATGACGTCAATGTTTGGTACAATTATCCCAAAAGGTTACACATTTATATAATGTAAACCAACCTATACAACTTTCCCCAAAAAATGGATCCACACTCGACGTCCTCTATCTCGTGATCAGCGAGACTAATCCTTAGCACCTGGGGGGGGGGGGTTAAGGAAAAACAAAGATAAAAGAAAGGGGGGGGGTGAGATAAATCTCAATAAGTTACTAATGCAACTACATGACATGCTATGATGCAATAAGCAATAACCAATAATTATTATCACATAACACATAGCAATTATCATATAACAGATAGCAGCGGAAATAAACACATAACAAAGGATATAGCCAAGGTTTTCCAAACCGGAACATCCAAATAAAGGATCGCTGCGCAGCTTCAATAATCAACAAATCATCATCTTCATAATAGCATGAAAGCCGAAGAGAAAACCCGGTACCGGAACCAATAACCATAACAGTGTCACAAAGGACAAGGATCATGACACAAAGTCATACCCGCTAGCCAGATACATTCACAAAGGAACGCTGACTTATCCTTTCCAAGGCCAATCTGGAGAAGGGGTAAAGAAGGGGGCAAAACAATGGTCAACATTATAATGGACTTGGCTTTGCCATTATAATCTTTCCCATCGCCCAAACACACACAAAATACCAGCTGGACTTTCAAATAATGCTAAGTAATAATAATTTAGCATGAATGAACAACTTAAGGTTCCAAAGTAGGGAACCAATCAAATTAAGTTACCACAAAGGTCAACCAATGAAAACAGCACATCAAAGATGAACTACATTACCAAAACGGTACTTAAATACATTTCACATCATATTTATTCACGAAAGAATCAAATCCACACAATAAAGTGTTCCACGGTGTTACCTTAAGTTAATTAGAAGGATTAAACCTAAACTAGTTAAGCCTTAAGTCTTAAACCAAGCAAAAGGGCAAAATTCCTGGAACAGGGGCGGGCGGGCGCCTGGAAAGGGGGCAGGCGGGCGCTTGAATGTCCAGTAAGTTTGGTCATCAGAAATGACATGTAGGCGGGCGCCTGGGAAGGGTCAGGCGGGCGCCTGGTCTACAGACTGGGAAGAAATCTCAGCTGGGTTCACCATTTTCGAGCCAAAACACAAACCTTCCATAAAAGCTCAAAGTCAAAGCTTTCAAACTAGTTTCCAAGGTACCAAAACTACATCTAAACATCTAGGGAACCTAAACAACACCATCTAACAACCCAAAACCAAGAATCAAACCCAACATTCCAAAAATCACCATTTCTTCCCAAGAACTCAAATAAATTCAAAATAAATTCAAAAACTCAATCAAACTTCAAAAATAACACATCAAACATCACATGAACATGATATAAACATTTTAGCATCAAATGGGGGAAAAGTAACTTACTTGCAAATTCTCAAAGTTGATGGATTTCGATTCTTTTTGGCTTCCTACGATCCTATCGACGATCTAAACATGGTTCATGATTTAAGAAATGAGAGAAGATGAGAGGAAGAAGGTTTAAATGAAGAGAGAAGAAGGAGAAGAAACTTACCACTTTGGCTTAGAGAGAGAGAGGAATGGCTGGGAGAAGAAGAATGGGGGTGGAGTGTGAGGGTGAAAGAGGAGGAGTAGGGAGGGAGTAGGGAGGAATTATTTCAAAATATTACACTCGGGCCCCTCCCCCATCTACTAGCACATTTATTTACACTCCCTACTAACTATTAAGACCCAACACTTCCACACTAGCCCAAATAACTCAATACAAAGCTAGGCATAAATATTATAACACATAAAATGAACACCTAAATATTTAAATAAATAATAATTTAAATAAACAAACAAGCAAATAATTAAATAATAATCATTTAATTATTAATAAAATAGAGCCTATATTTCGGGTCGTGACACAAACTCTCCTACGCTGCTGCCCTTTCTTCTCTCAGTGGCTCCTCTGTCGGTGCTACCAACAATTTGTACATGAAGAAGAAAAAAACAATTTCAATATCAAATATAGTGATCATATCAACTCTCAATACTCATGCAATTATAAACCCAACACACATTCAAGTTTCTACCATTCTGTACATGAAATTAATCAGTCAATTCATCAACTCACACAACATTAATTAAACACAGAAATTTAACTCACCAGAAGAAGTGTCCCTTAGGAAACTAAATCAAATTGATTTTCGTTCAAACAATCCATTAAAAAAAAATAAAAAACAATAACGGCGATCTTTAACTGGTCGAAACGGTGTCAACTGAAAACCGTAGGACCTTTTTATGAGAAACGGTGACTGTGAGTAGCCCTAGGGAATTGCGAGGAACAGAAAAAAGAACTAAAAACAAACAGGAGTATGAACTTAAAGAAAAATTAAGGATTGGACAACTTCTACCAATTACCCATGTTAAGCACCAACCTGTAAGAGTGGATTACCTTGAAACCAAAGAGCATGATCAGAGCATGGCGTATCTCAACTTAACATAACACATTGACGAATTTTATAGATTCAACCAAACATAAAAAAGGGTATCGGAGGCCTGAAATGATGGATGAAGAAGAGGCAAGTGGAGTAACTGTGTAATGAACGAAGAACAACCTGTATTGGAAACCCTAACTCTAAAGTTGGATGTAGGCTTCGAGTAAGGTCTTGAATTTACGCAGATGGATTTGAGAAAACCTTCTAGTGAGAGCAGAGTCAATTAGAGAGAGCAGAGACGATGAGGTAGGAGAAACTTGGAAGAGAAACTGCTCTGGCGATTTGGCTGAGAACACGTCTGATATGAACTGCCGTTGTTGTGAGAATTAATCCTAATTCTGGCCAACCGCCGTGAACTGGTAGTGAGAGATTGGGTGAATCTCAGCCACTCTTTATGGTGGTTGAGAATCAATCATGACCTCTTTTTATAAAACAGTTATTTCTGCCTTCTATTGTATAAGAGATTACTGGGTACTTATTCCCAATTTCTTGCTGATAATCAAATAAATGCCTCTGAGTTTTATAAGTTGTACAATCCTTTTCATTTACAGTTTTTGTTTTCTTTTAAGAAAATCGTACCCTTTATAGTTTATAGCATAATATCTTACTGCATACTCCTTCCGTCCCAATCAAATTAGGAAAAATTTTCATTTTGTGCGTCCCATTCGAATTAGGACAACCCAAAAATGAAAGTGTTTTATTAAATGGGACCCACATTCACACTCACAACAATTTTCCACTCATTATTCTCTACCCCACTTTCTCTCTCTTACTTTACTTTTCATACTCACAACACCTACTCCACTAACACTTTTTCCTTAATCCCCGTGCCCAACCCAAAAATCCTAATTCAGGTGGGACGGAGGGAGTATATACTCCATATTTTGTGTATATATTTGGCACTAAAATTACAGAAACGCAAGATTTAATTTGGTTAATGTGTCCAGCAGTACTATGGAGGTTCCACTGACATAAATTTTCTCCCTCCGTCCGAAGATCATAGTCGAAAAAAAATTTGGACAATAGATTTTCTCCTTCCGTCCTGAACGAACCAAGAGCATATTCCAAAAAAAAAAAATTGGACCATAATGGGCAGATAAGAACATTAACAACAAATTATAAAAATATTCAAAGTTTAACAAACAGTGGTCGTGCCGGAGTGGTTATCGGGCATGACTAGAAATCATGTGGGCTTTGCCCGCGCAGGTTCGAATCCTGCCGACCACGATTTATATTTATATTTTTCCTTTTTATTTTATATTTACATTTTTCCTTTTATTTAAGTTTCAATGGTTTAATTTAACCAAGAGTAGCTACTACAGTTTCAACTTGCTTGCTTCTCTCTTTTTTTTTTTTTTTTACTGTAAATAATACTGCAGTTTTGCAAATCTCAAATTTTAAATCTTTATCACACAATAGATCTTGCATTATTACAAAGTTGAGTAACCACGATTATATTTATATTTTTCCTTTTTATTTATATTTACATTTTCCTTTTATTTAAGTTTCAATGGTTTAATTTAACCAAGAGTAGCTACTACAGTTTCAACTTGCTTGCTTCTCTCTTTTTTTTTTTTTTTACTGTAAATAATACTGCAGTTTTGCAATCTCAAATTTTAAATCTTTATCACACAATAGATCTTGCATTATTACAAGTTGAGTATTTTCTTATCCTTGATTACACATTGATACTGCAAGCTACCTTGTCGCGCTGGGGCAGAGCGGAAATGGACATAACTTGATGCCAATTATTTCATAATTCAGCAATGTTCTTATAACATCATCTTGTTCATAAATTTTCGCCTATAGACTTTTACGAATTAATCAACAATTGCTATACACATTTCCGCTATTCATAACACTCCTATGTTGGATAATTTGGCTTTACAAAATAAGACATTAAATGTATTTACACGCGAATCTTTCTCCGAGATTTATCTCATAAAGCTGGATAAGTTTTTCCTTTCAGAGAAATCAATGATAAAGTTTCACCATCCTCACAAGTTTACAAGATTTTCCAAACCGTAGAGCTTAATTCTACTACCTAAATGGTGTCGCGTAGGTAGCTTAAATTCGCTTTAACAGTATGAAATTTGATGAAACGTTAATGGTTGCTAATAATACAACATACAAACATAGAAGTTTATTTAGTCTATATTTCCCTCAGTTCTTCATTTGATTTCCAACATAATTTTCCAAGTATGTTAAGATAATAAATTTAGATTATTAGCGCTATGTTCATCACGCTATCTAGATTCATGGCGATAATTAAGAAGGTCGCATTCTTACTGCTATATATACGTAGACACGGACCGGATATTAACAAGAAGAAGAAGAGCAACAATAAGAGGATAAAATGGAGGAGAAGCAACAATCTAAATCAGTTCAATTATCAGTACTTCAACATTGGTCTTTACAAGTTTTCCTAGTTTTCTCAATCTTGCCTGCAGTTTTCCTATTCTCCTACTATCTTGGTTTAGGTTCTCGGGTGACCGAGATTTTGACAGAGAGAAAACTGACAGAGACAAAAGATATACACTACAAAGATGCTCTATTCAAGAGTATCGTTTACTTTGAGTCGCAACGTTCTGGTCACTTGCCGGAAAGTCAACGCGTAACTTGGCGCCAACATTCTGGACTCACCGATGGCTTGGATCAAGGAGTAAGCGCGCTTTAATTCGCAACAACGAACTTTTTTCATTAATTATGTGCATATTTAGGAACTGATTTCGTTTCTGCATTTCTTTTTATTTCTTTTTTTGGGACGGATTTTGCAGGTGGATTTGGTGGGCGGATACTATGATGCTGGCGACAACGTGAAGTTTGGCTTTCCAATGGCTTTTACTGTGACGATGTTGTCGTGGAGTGTGCACGAATATGGAGATGAAATTATGGAAGCCGGAGAGTATGGCAATGCTCTCAAGGCCATCAAATGGGCGACTGACTACTTCCTCAAAGCACATTCTGAACCAAATGTCCTCTGGGCGCAGGTAAATTACCGATCCCTGGACATGTACAGTCAGACTGCACATAATTTCAAATATTTTTTATCCACTTCCACTGAAATCCTAGATTCACCACTGATTACACTGACTTGTCATTTCAGGTGGGTGAGGGAGGAAATGATCACGAGTGTTGGCAACGGCCAGAAGACATGACGACGTCAAGACAAGCTTACAAGATCGACAACACTCACCCTGGTTCTGATGTTGCTGGTGAGACTGCTGCAGCCTTAGCAGCCGCATCCATTGTGTTCAACACCACAAATCACCGTTACTCTCGCATTCTCTTACAGCACGCTCAACAGGTAAACTAATCAATATCACGTTATATCTATACACATACTTCACCAATCGTTACAAAATCTCATACCATATAAAATTTGATCTAATTTGGATTAACATTTTATTTCACTGCAGTTGTTTGAGTTTGCTGACAAGTTTAGGGGCAAGTACGACGACAGTATCAAGATAGTGAAGGGTTACTATCCGTCGAGTGGCTACAAAGATGAACTGTTGTGGTCTGCTTTGTGGCTATACAAAGCCACCAAAAAGCCTTATTACTTGAAATATGTCATGGAAAATGGCAATGCCTTCGGCGGGACAACTTGGGGCATGGAAGAGTTCACTTGGGATGTCAAACACGCGGGCATCCAAATCCTCGTCTCAAAGGTAATTCTTTTTCTCCTCCTCGTCAAATCACGTAAAATTTTCAATTTTAGTTTCCCTAATCCTTTGATTCCGTTTAAAGTTAAAAATGGAAGAGAGGCCAAAAGAATACGCGGAGATTTTCAAGCAGTACCGCTCAAAAGCAGAACACTACGTATGCGCATGCCTGCAGAAAATCAACACCACGAGCATACATCACACCCCGGGGGGCCTCCTCTACATTCGGAAATGGAACAATATGCAACATGTATCAAACGCAGCGTTCCTATTATCCTCCTACGCAGATCAACTCAAAGTCAACAATCAAACGGTCAACTGTCAAGGAAGTCAGCTAACACCTGACGAGATCAATTCCTTCGCAAAGTCACAAATCGACTACATTTTGGGATCCAATCCAATGAACATGAGCTACTTGGTTGGGTACGGACAGAATTACCCCTTACGGGTGCACCATAGAGGTGCATCGGTTAAGGTAAACGGAGGTCACGGGGAGTGCACCGAGGGGTACAAGAAATGGTACAAAAACCCCGGTCCAAACCCTAACGTGATCATTGGAGCTTTGGTTGGCGGACCGAACAAGGAGGATCAGTTTAGAGATGAGAGGGCAAACTTTGAGCAAACAGAAGCTTGTACTTATAACACGGCTCCGCTCGTCGGGCTTTTCGCGAAAATGTATGCACTGGAAACTTCCACTGATAATGATCACTCGTTCGCGAGTTGATCAATCTGTATTACACGTTCCGGTCCGGTTACACTATAAATAAAATTTCTTACTTGAATGGAAATTACGTTTCATATGTTGGAATTGTTTCAATAGATGGAGTATGTGCTTTAAAACCATACCTGAACTGGAATATATAATCACTAACAAAATTTGCTTCTCTGTGAATAAGTATCAATTAAACTAGCGGGTAACCCGTGCTTTGCATGGAAAACCAATACTATGTCTTAAAAAATATTTTAACTATAGTTAACTAATATAGTAATCATCATTTTAACTAATACTATTAATAATAAAAATTAATCTATATGATTACTATTATTATAATAACTATTATAATTAATTAATACCATTGATAGTAATAGTTAATATATATATTAATAGCAATGATTAGTTAATATAATAATAATTATTAATATAATTATTATAATAAAGTAATATTATTAATAGTAGTAGTTAATTGATATAGTAACTATTATGATTAATTAATATTATAAATTAATAATCTAACTTATATAATAACTATTATAATTAACTAATACTAATAATAGTAATAGTTAACGTATGTAGCCTATTATAGTTAACCAATACTATTAATAGTAAAAAATAACTTATAAAGTAACTATTATGGTTAACTAATACTATTAATAGTAATAATTAACTATATAGTAACTATTATAGTTAACTAATACTATTAATAGTAATAGTTAACTAATATAGTAACTATTATAGTTAACTAATACTATTAATAGTAATATTTAACTTGTATTATAACTAATATTGTTAACTAATACTATTAGTAGTAATAGTTAACTAATATAGTTAACTACAATAGTAACTATTACTAATAAGAGTAATAGTTAACTATAATGGTTAACTATTATAGTTAACTATTACTAATAATAGTTATAGTTACTATAATAGTTAACTATTATAGTTACCTTTTTTAGTAACTATTATTATTAGCTAATAGTATTAGCTAATGAAAGGAAAATGAAAAGTCACTTATTTATTAGTATGTTGTTGATGTGGCTTCTCCAAATGCAAGATTTCTCTATTGTTTGTCCACATGTCAATACCATAACTCTTTTGGCCAACTTTAATATATATATATTATATATATATATAAATATATATATATAGATTTTTTGCTAAACCAACCTCCCGGGCCCCATAATGGATTACGAGCTAGAAATTGTTAACAACTTATTTGTCACAAACATCAATGTAACTCACTGACCGACCGTTTCAAAATATATGTTTGTTTAGAACAGGGCGGATCTTCCATATATATGATGGGGTGCAAGTGCACCCGGTAAATTTATTTTGCTAAGAAGAAATAATGGACGTATTTATAATATATGTTTGTTGTGCACCCCCAATTGGCACACTTCTTTGTCAGCACAGTTGGTTAAGATTTTGTATAGTCCCATATCATTGTAAGATGTGGGTTCGAATCCCACGAAGCTCCTCAATAAGAGTTAATTTTATATGTACTATTTCCTCTCAAAATGTTAGCATTTTTTTTCTGTCTCAAAATTATTACGGTTAATAAATTAAGATTAAATTATTAAATTTTCAAAATTTACTATGTAATTTTGAAATAATTAAAATGTCAAATGAGACTATCAATATGAGATAAAAATAATATAATTCATTTCTCTGCAAGTTGCCTACCATATACTATAATGTTGTCTTAGTTAGTTGTCTAATTGGTTTTATTTTACATGTACTCATTTCGTCATAAAATAAATGACAGTGTCATCCTCTAAAATTAAAGATTCAAATAATTTAATTTTCAAAATTTACAATGTAACTTCAAAATGTTGACAAGACATAACACAATCAATTTAAGACGGTGGAGTATAATTTTAGTTTGAAGTTATATATTGTAAAGTAATTACATTACGAAAATTTTTAGTTTGAATTTATGTAGTGTAAATTGTGCACCCGGTGTTTAGAAATCCTATATCCGCCACTGTTTTTAGAAGTAAAAATTTGTTTCAAAATATTAACACTTTACTATTATCAAATACGGAGTATATTTTTACTTTTTGTCTCAATATACCTTATTAATGATCGTAAATAATCTCTTGTACGAACATTGAACATTTACTAAGAGGAGTTGTAATTTTGCATTTTAAAAAAATAAAAATATTTGGAGAGTACTCTCAAATTCCGTGGCAATATTTCTCAGTTTGTGGTGCCAATATTTCCCGGTTCAACGTACAAGTCGATAAAGCAAGGAGGGAGAACAACAAACGAGGAAGGGAAGGAGAAAAAAAAAACAAAAAAAAAAAAACAAAGCATTTATCAACTATATTTATGCTTAATTTGCTTATTTAACCATAAGTACAACATTTGCTTCTGCTACTCAGCATATTACTGAAAAACCATGATCACCTAGATGGATTGAGCTTCCTTAATTTTCACGAATCATCCTCAGTTGTATTAAAACTCATCACGGGTTTTGGGCGGTCTCGTGGAAGTTGATCACCGCTCTTGTGGAAGTTAACCTTTTCCAACGGGCTCTTTATATTGTTCCTCGACAGTTTCCACATTAGGACTAGGGTCCTTTGTTGCAGCTGAAGCTCCATCTTGTGCCTTGTCTATAGTCTGACTGGCAAATCCCTGACGCTCCTTGGCTTCAACCACTTTCTCCATCCCTGCCTTCTCTTCGCCTATTCTCTTGAACTCTTCAAGTGTCGAAGGCGCCCTCTCTTCTTCTCTTTCTCCACTGTATTTCTGTGTCTCGTCACGAATTAAAAAGCAATTAACAAACAAGTACTTGTAATGAGTCCAAGAATAAAGCCAAGCATCAAGGGCATGTAGCTAGCAATTCAAGACTCCGAAGGTGTTTGGTATAGCATTAAACACTTAATGTTCATGCTTTAATACATTGTAGGGTGATTTGGAAATAGGGCACGTTTGATAACATTGAGCCCTTGAGTGAGGCTCTTACTGGTTAAGCAACGATTTTGATTCTCAATCATTCAGAGCAGGTTGGAAACTTTCAGGCTCAATGGAGGAACCAAACCAAACACACTACCTCCAAATTACCGTGCAGTGTAAGTATTAAGCAAGCATCGAGTGCTTAATGCTACCAAACACAATCTTAGAATATTTTTTCGTCTGAGACTAGCTAACCTGCAAGTTGTTAACAACTACTTTCACTAGGAACATGATCGTAAAAGTAGATAGAGTTGGATTTCTCAAATTCGGGTCATATGCAGTTCACATAAGTCCAAATAGTCATGTTACTATAGGACGTAACTTATGCACTATAAATGCCATCTCATGCCGACAAATGTAGCAAGCGCGCTATTAACTATAAGATGTAAATATAAAAGTCAGACTTTTGTGCAGTCCAACTGTGCACGCCCCTAGTCCTGATCAGGATCCAACCCACCACCACCCCCCACCACCCCAAAAAAAAAACACCACACACACACACACACATAGTAGAATAAATGACCAAGTAGAGGGAATATATTTCACATTATGCTACCCATGGACGCATACAGTGTTAGTTTTTGCTTGAGTGGCTTATTCAGGCATGTTTAGCAATTCCAGTTATACACAATTTGGATTTGGAATTTAAAAAACGAAATGGAAATCATGGACTTAACAATATTGCTCTTCCTTCTCTAATTCTAAAAGCTTGTAATTGATTTATCCAACAAGTCCTCCGAACAATTATATCAAGGTTAGATTTTGCAGTTGAGTTTCAACTTTCAAGCTATATACATACAAATTCAGCTAAATCAATAAAATTAATTTTGTTCCTCAAATTCCAAATCAAAGCATTCCAAACATAGACCAAGATTAATTAATGCAAACATAAACATATAAAAAGAAAAGTACCCTTGGAGAGGCGATTGGGCGGAGGTAAATCGGAGGAGCTGATAAACGCCGACGAAATAGGAGGGACATCAACTGACGCCGGCTACCCATTCTCTCATCCGCAAATTGAAATTAGTGAGCTTGACCTTGTTTGTTTGTAGTAGGGGAAGGGGAGAGATACGGTCCGGAATCCGGATAGAGATGAAGGTGGGTGTGTCTATAATTAGGTTGAGTGAGAGGTCAAAGTGGCAATCCCGTAGCTCGCCACCACATCAACTCCATGCAACAATAATGTCTCCATTTATTTGAACTGAGAAAAAATAAACAAAAACTTAACAATAATAGTTTTTCCCTTCTTCAAAAGATATCGATTTATGCTTCTTACTTTCTTTTTTAGTCTGTCATAATTTAAAGTTTTTACTTTATTTTATTACCTAAAATAGAAATTGGGACTCACTTATCATTCTCACAACAAAAACACCCTACCCATTTTCTCTCTTACTTTACTTTCCACACTCGCAACATTTACTTTTTCTTAATCTCCGTGCAAAGTCAAAGTAAGAACCTTATAGTAGGACGGAGGGAGTATATCGCAGTTACGTTTTTGTTTTTTTTTATACTCCCTTTGTCTCAGACTAAGGTTCTTACTTTCTTTTTTGGTTTGTCATTCTCACAACAAAAACTTTTTACCCACTTTCTCTCTCCTACTTTCTCCTACCTTACTTTTCATACAACATTTATTTTTTCTTAATCTCCGTATAAAGTCAAACTAAGAACTTTAGTCCGGGACGGAGAGAGTACAAAAAATTGTTTTTGTTTGTGCATTGTATTGTATTGATCAGTGGCCAAAGCTAAGAATTTTCAGGAAGGGGTCAAGAATGTTTATGAGATACTCCGTCCGTCCCACCACAAGTGCTACTAGAATTGTGGGCACAATAATTAAGAAAAAGTAGTAAATGTGTGATAGAAAAGGAAGAGAGAGAATGAGTAAATAGTAGTGTTAGTTGAATAAATTGTATGGTGGACAATGAAGAATAGAATGAGTGGAGTTAAATAGTGGGGTTGGTTGAATATAAATATATTAAAACATTTCTATTTTGAGCAGTCTCACTTGTGGTGGGACGGACCGAGAAGGAAGTTAGTCTCACTTGTGGTGGGACAGATGAAGTATATTATAATTGATGTAGTCAATTTTTGTATACAAGGGGTCAAAATAATAATTTGGTGCAATTTTTTTCTCAAAACTAAGGGGGTCAAAATATATAAATTCTTCATATATTTTTTTAGTAGTAAAATGTCATTTTAATAATATTTAAAAAGGTCAAAAATTGACACGTTCTAAAATTAAAAGGAGACTGACACCCATGACATGTATGTGGCTTCACCACTAATATTTATGGTAAATTATTGAGATCATTGTTAAATTTATCAAATGTAGATAAATTCACATCTTGTAAAGCTGGAAAACTATATTCAGGGGTCTGAAAACAAATACTACAGTATATTTGAGTTCTGGTAACCATCTAAGCTGGTACGAAAAACAAAGAAATGAAAGAAGTTATAGACAAAGCAAAAAAATATGACATTGATAAAATAAGAATGAGCGCCAGAAAAGCTACATATCCATCTGCATATCAATTTATCCCGTAATTATTTTGATTCATCAAAAAAATACGATTATACGACAATAACCAAGAAAACAAAGTAAGTCACCAGTTCATTTCGCATCTTCATTTTGATGTTCCTTTTCTTCTTCCTTCAAACCATAACGACGGTTAAACTTAGCAACCTGACCTTCTGTTTCAGTCCTTTGACGCTTCCCTCTCAAGTGATAAACTTTACCAGCCATGTGAATGTTTGTCATCATAACTTGCATCAATTGCCCACTCTGTGTTACATATGATATCCATTGCATCTGAGGGTGAATCCCTTTCTTCATTTTCTGCAATCAACCCACACAATCTAATAAATATAATCAAACCCAAAATGATCTTCATGCTTTTTTTTTTTTTTTTTTTTTTGATATGAAGGTACTTGAGCAATAACTGGGTTAATTTATTATCCTAATGAACATCTAAAAGATTTTATTATTAATTTTTTCGATGACCCAACTTGAATCCTGAGAGTATTGGTCTTCCCTCTCGTTCGACACTCAGGTAAATTTGGATGCTAATACAACCTATGCACCCTTGGACAGAACGTTTTGCATAGCGGTCCTCCTCCCTCTGCACCTCCCATGAGGGTGGTGGATGCTCGGCACATCGGTCCTCCTCCCTTTGATAGTATTATTGATAGGGTATCAATAACAAGTTTTAAATTTTCATTAGAATAATTAAATTAACACTAAATTTATTGCTCAAAGTACCTTCATATCAACAACAACAAAAAAAAAGCAGGAAGACCATTCAGGACGGAGGGGGTAATGGTTAAGGGCTAGTAACATTGATATGACTGAATGCTAAGAAGAGGCAAATCTATGTATGTAGGTATGGGTGGAAGTGCACCCCCAAAATAATCTTCATACTTTTTTCGCCGTTACTACAAACGAACTTTGAACAATAATTTTAGATTGATTTAGTTAAACTAATGAAAATCTAAAACTTGTTAATGGTACAACATCAATAATACTATCAATAACAAGTTTTAGATTTTCATTAAGACAATTAAATCACTTAAAATTATTGCTCAAAGTTTCTTCCCAATAACAGCGAAACAACAGCGAAAAAAGTAGGAAGATCATATTGGGACGGATGGAGTAATTACCATTGAAAGCCCCTGCCTTACACATAGAGATGGACAAACAACACAACTACTTGATACTATTTTGTTACAAAAAGTAAAATTTGGGAAAGTGCACCTGGTGTGAATGTGTGTTCTTCCTCCAAGGAAATGATTAAAAAAAGAATAGTACTCCCTCCGTCCCAGAATGATCAAATTCAAATTCAAATTCAGATTCACATTCATTCTGGAAAAGGTAGTAGATCAAACCATTTAAACATCATATTTATATCATAAACGCGTTCAACATTAAGAAAGTAGAGAACAGAAAACCCAGGATATTAACAAAAGAAAATGAGCTAGGGTTTATAAAAACAATGGCATACCTGTCACTGACTGCTATCCCGTTCCAACTAGAGTTGCCGGAAACTTGACGGTATCCAACCTATACTCGTCTTCCACCTCCCTGATGCGGCGGTCGTCCGCTTCGTCTCGCTTTCTCCGGTGGGATGAGACTGAACGGCTTTAGTCCGCCAATTCTATTGGAGTGAAGGGGAACGTTGATTATTGGGCTATTTTTGGGCTAAACGGGAGTGCTAAAGTTGGGCTGTAATGGAGAACGTTGATAACGGGACCAATTATTTTTCTACTCTCTCCGTCCCAAATCCAAAGCAGAGTGGAGCCAAAATCTCATAAAACACGCGTTTTACACTCGTCTCAGCATAAAATGTGTTTTTCGTATGCAGATTGACATTTTTATAAATAAACGGAATATTAATAAAAAGCGCGGTAGCATTTTTAAAAATAACTGGAACTTATAAAAACACAGCAGACGCTTTTTAACACTGTATGAGGCATTTTCTATTACAACAGCAGACACTTTTTAACACCAGAGAAGGCACTTGTTTTTTGAACTTGTAAAAACTCACCAATCATATGTTGACAATGTAAGATGCATTTTTCATTATTAGAGGAGGCAGTTTGTAATACTAGGACATGCATTCTTAACATTACCATTAAAAGTGCATGTTTGAATGTTTATAAGTGCCGGTTGAATGTTTTATAAGTGTAATATAAGAGCAAACATTTTTTAACACTGAAATAGACACTTAATGATACTAGAAGAGGCAATACACAAAACATGTTTTTCAATTCCTTAGTGTAAAACAAGCTTTACACAAGAACGACTCCCAAATTTTATCTTATCAAATTTGTTGAACTTTGCTTTTCATCAAAATATTTTTTGTCAATTTTTTTTTCTTATCGAGATCAAAATTTGACAATATATTTTTTGGATTTATATCTTCACAATATTTTTATTCCTCATAATTTCTTTATATTGCCTGTTAATCAGGTCTAATTTTGTTTTTTAGTAATTTTTTTTAACCTTTGATTGCAAATTAATACAATTAAAAACCTACACCCTTTGTCCCGGAAAGTTAGTCTTTTTTTTTTATTATTACGAATAAACTTTAAGCAATAATTTAGGTTACTTTTATTTTGATTATTGTAATGAGAATCTAAAAATTGGTATTGATAGTATTTATAACGGTGTATCAATAACAAGTTGTAAATTTTTATTAGGATAATTAAAAACAACTTAAATTATTATTCAAAATTCATTTGCAATTAAAACGGGAAAAAAAAAATAGACTAAGGGGGCGTTTGGTTCGGCAGAAAAAAAATGAAGGAATTGAATGGTCAATGGAAAAGGAATTGGAAAGGAATATAAAGTGGTCAAACCTCATGTTTGGTTGCCATGGAATGAAATGGAATTCCTTCAACAATCATGTTTGGTTTGAAATACAAATTATAGGAATGGAAACGTATAAAATGTCCAATTTACCCTTCTTTCAAAAAATTAATGAGTAAAAAAAAAACTGTAATGATTAAATTTTTTTTTTTTTTTTTTTGGGGGGTGGGGTAGGGGATTTAAAAAACTGCAATGATTAATTTTATTTTTTTTTTTTTTGGGGGGGGGGTGGGGTAGGGAGTTTAAAAACTGTAATGATTAATGAGTAAAAAAAAACTGTAATGATTAAAAAAAAAATTTGGGGGGTGGGGGTGGGTGGGT